>CM042016.1:29539607-30139607 GCA_023525715.1 Cichorium intybus | reverse complement strand
TGCTTCCCAACTAGGCAACAAAAGCTCCTAATTTTGTTTTATTTGTTAATGATCAAATAGATGCCATTCTCGCAAGGCTTGTCTCACTTTTGCATTACAAATTTTGTTTTTTGTGCAAATTAATTTTATAGATTAATAGTTTGGAAGGATTTGCAGATCAAGCGGAGAACCTATTAGCTGTCTAATCATAGTAATGACCCAACCTCGAAATCTAAATAAAAAGTGGATATTCGGAAAAGGCATCTCTTGGAACATTAAATTATGAAATGTGCTGTATTTGTTTTGGTTGTTATATCGAATGTGCTATTAGACAACAATGTCATATTGTATTTAGATAAATGCAAATTCTCAGCTTGGTATTTTACTTTTAAGAGGGACCTCCAGTCATTCTCATATGACTTTTTACTCTGACGATATTTACCCAAATGTGGTTATTTTATCTAGATGTTGAACTGGTCTATTAACTTTCTGGGGATAATTTTTAATGGTTAGACAGACCCGCACAAACAGCTCATGTAAACATGCATTTCTAGTAATGCTTTAACCAATACCAAGTCTGGAATGCATGCCAATGAATTCGGAGGAGTGCACATGCTACATCATCACTTCACATGATCGATCCTTGCTTTGTTTAGTTCCCATACACAGTAATAAAACAAAGAGCGTCTTGCTATGGTAAAATCTTTGTAGTCATATGAAAATAAAATAAAAAATAAAAAGAGATTCTTCAACCTCTTCTTTTTCATCAACCACCATATCCATATCGGCTTTATTAGTTTCCTAAGTTGGTCAGACGCTGGAACTATTCAATTCGAAAAAGGAGCTCTGTCATCTCAAATTACTTGTGTTGTATGTTCCACTTTATATGCCCACTATAGATGTTGGGTTTTATTGTTTTAATCCTGTCATCAAACGTCAGTGTGCCACTGTTAAAATAAACACCTTTTATAAAGTATGGGTCAGATCCGACAACCTTTAATTCGTGTAAAATGTATGTTTCCCACTGTTGTCTTTCCCTTTAATTCTGTAAAGTGTAAAGCCCTGCATATTTAAGCAGGGGCTTCGTGGTTTAATGAGAATACAAAAGATTGTTCTACAAATATTTATTCTATAACTGTTAACATGGTATCAGAGCTTAAGATCCTTAATTAGCTCGTCATCCACCACCAAAAAATGTCAGAATCCGAATCCACCGGAAGAGTATTCATAGCCAAACAAAACCAGATATCAGATTTCTCAAAGAAAAGAAATGAAGATAAAACTCACGGGACTGAACCAAGGAGAGCAGCCACCGCCGAAGACAACAAAAGAAACAGCGGCGCAGCCACCGGCGACAACCGCGTTTTTTCCCGATCAGCCACCACCGCCTGGCGTGCCGCCATGTACAGCACCTCGAGCTCACTCGGCTTCTCCTCGCTTCGCCGGAACTCTCGACTCATTAGAACTCCCGAGCTCGCTCGACTTCTCATCGCTTCGCCGGAACTCCTTGGCTTCTCCTCGCTTCGCCGGAACTCCCGACTCATCATCTCCCCGATTTCACCCAAACACAGCCCGAAAAAACGGATCATCGGTGGAATCCCTCTGTCCGATCCGAACATGAACCGGCGCCGCTCCACAGAAACCTTGGCGGTAACCTCTCCTCACAGAAGCCTCGGCGGCAGGGTGGGCGATGGTGTGGACGGGACATCAGCGGCCGCAACCGGCGCAATCCGGCGCAACCCTCCGATAGCGTCGACAGCAGGGTTCGATGGCGTGGACCTAGGTGGTAACCTCTCCGGCGGCGGCGGAGTTGATGCTTTCGGCGGCGGTGCAGCAAGAAGGAATCAAGGTGGAGAGGAAGGGGTGTTTTTAGGTCACGGGAATGATCAGCAAACATTTATTCCAAATCCAAGTTACAAAAACTCCAATTTTGACCCTAAAAAAAACGAAATGGCAGAAATTACCCCTGAAGTTTATTCCTTTATTTCCTATATAAATAAAGGTTTAAAAAATTGCAGAAATGGTTCACAAAATGGAGGGAATGCAAATATAATTTTTTCTTGTGATAATTCACGAGATAAAAGCTGGATACTTGACAGCGGAGCCACCGACACCATGACTTATGAAATATCAGATCTTATTTCGCTATCCAAACCTCGGAAAGCACAGATACAAACTGCAAATGGTGAAAAAATGGAAGTTAAACAAGGAGGAACAATTGAATTTTCTCCTATGTTAAAACTCTCTAATTGTCTCTATGTCCCATCTCTATCACAAAACCTGTTATCAATAAGTCATGTTACAAAAGAACTAAACTGCTCAGTTCTAATGCACCCCACTTTTTGTATCTTACAGGATATCAGGACGGGGGCGATCATTGGGCGTGGCACTGAGAAACAAGGATTGTATTATGTGGACGAGGTGACTCAAAATGGTACTGTGATGATGGCTCATGGAACCACAGAAAGAGAAGCATGGTTATGGCACAGAAGATTGGGTCATCCATCTACGGGTTATTTACATACTCTATTCCCTAATTTGTTTCCTTCTAAAAATTTATCGCTGTGTGAAACATGTGTGTTAGCCAAAAGCCATAGACAAACATTCAAACCAAATAAAACCAGGGTTGATGTCCCTTTCTCACTAATTCACTCCGATGTATGGGGTCCCTCGCCGATCATTGGAGGACAAAATCTTCGTTTCTTTGTATTGTTTATCGATGACTGCACTCGTATGACATGGATTTATTTCTTAAAAAATAAATCTGAAGTTCTTGACAAATTCGTTATGTTTCATACCATGATTCAAACCCAATTTCAAAAAAATATTCAAATTTTTCGGTCTGACAATGGAGGGGAGTTCGTTAACACCTCTATGAAACAATTTTTTCAATCAAAAGGAATTATCCATCAAACTACCTGCCCACATACCCCAGAACAAAATGGTGTAGCTGAAAGAAAAAACCGTTTTTTGTTAGAAATAACTAGAGCTCTTTTAATCGAATCAAAAGTTCCAAAATTTTTTTGGCCTGAAGCTCTTGCCACAGCTACGTACCTTATAAACCGACTTCCAACAAATATTCTCAAATTTAAAACTCCACTACAAACCCTATCAGAATTTGTCAAACTTCCCTCATTTCTTATGCTAGAACCAAAGATATTTGGGTGCACTACCTTTGTTCATATACCTAAGTCTCAGCGAAATAAACTCGACCCATGTGCTGAAAAATGTGTATTCGTTGGATATGGAGTGAATCAAAAGGGATACAGATGTTATAATCCCAAGACTCATCACATGTTCACCACTATGAACTGTGATTTTCTTGAAACAGAATACTACTATGCCTCCCAACATAGTGGTCAGAGGGAGATCGAGTGTTCAGACGCACTAAGTTGGTTAGAGTATGTTCAGGCAACATCAGAAGAAAATATCCACAGCACTCAAGAGTCACCCAACGAAAGTGCTCAAGAAAAATCACACAACATGTCCACACAATATACAAATCCTAACTCTAGTGCCATCCCAGATCAGTCTCCCAACCTGACATCCGAGGTATGTAACACTCAGTCTCCTCATACTCATGATTCTCCTGAACATGTTAACCTTGTTACCTCAGATCATGAAACTGCCACAGAACAAGAAGAGCAACTTGACATCCGAGAACAAGAAGAACTAATACAAGAACAACCAACAGAAAGATATATGTTACCACCAAGAACTAACAGAGGGATTCCACCAAAAAGATATTCTCCAGAAAGAGAATCTCGAGGTTCTAGATATCCTATGGCAAATATGGCTAAGGGTAACTTAACTCAAGAAGCTAAGGCTTTCAATGCTGCACTATACTCTGAAGAAATTCCAACTAGCATAGATCAAGCCTTGAAGATGAAAAACTGGAAAGACGCAATGGAAAATGAAATGAAAGCCCTATTAAAAAATGACACATGGGAAAAATGTGTTATTCCAGTTGGAAAGAGACCGGTAGGATGTCGATGGGTCTTTACAGTAAAACACAAGCCCGATGGTACTGTTGAGAGATATAAAGCACGATTGGTAGCCAAAGGTTACACTCAAACCTATGGTATTGACTATGCTGAAACTTTCTCTCCGGTTGCAAAAATTGATACAATTAGGGTCCTTTTTTCCATTGCTGCAAATAAAGAATGGCCATTACACCAGTTTGACGTTAAAAATGCCTTTTTACATGGAGAACTAAAAGAAGAAGTTTATATGGAAGCCCCCCTTGGTTTCACGAAGAACTTTAAACCAGGAGAAGTTTGTCGCCTTAAAAAATCTCTCTACGGATTAAAACAATCCCCGAGAGCTTGGTTTGGGAGATTCACTTTAGCTATGAGAAAATATGGTTTCAAACAAAGTAACTCTGATCATACTTTGTTTCTTAAACGAAGAAATAACCTTATAACCTGTTTAATTATATATGTTGATGACATGATAATTACAGGCAACGATGAGGAGGAAATAACAAAACTAAGGAAGAATTTGTTTCAAGAGTTCGAAATGAAAGACCTAGGGAGGCTCAAATACTTTCTTGGAATTGAAGTTTTAAGGTCAAAACAAGGGATATTTATTTGTCAGAAGAAATATGTTTTAGACCTATTAGCAGAAACTGGAATGATCAATTGCAAACCGGCAGAGACTCCCATGATGATAAATCAAAAGTTATGTATAGAAAACAAGGCAAAATCAACAGACAAGGAAAGATATCAACGAATTGTGGGAAAATTAATATATCTTTCACATACTCGTCCTGATATATCATATGCTGTGGGGGTAGTTAGTCAATTCATGCATCAACCCCAAGTTTCTCATATGGAGGCAGTATGGAGAATTATCAGATATCTCAAAGGAACAGTAGGGCATGGAGTGTTGTTTAAGGCAAACGGGCATCTGAAAACCCAGATCTATACTGACGCAGATTGGGCAGGAGACAAAGGAAATCGAAGATCAACTTCGGGATACTTCACCTTAGTTGGCGGAAATTTAGTCACATGGAGAAGTAAGAAACAAAAGGTGGTATCCCTTTCTAGTGCTGAAGCAGAGTTCAGGGGAATATCACGAGGAGTCGCAGAAGCTCTATGGATACGAAAACTTCTCACCGAAGTTGGTCTCTTCCGTAAAGAAACCATTAAAATTATGTGTGATAATAAAGCTGCTATTCAAATATCAGAAAACCCTGTACAACATGACCGAACAAAACATGTGGAAGTGGATAGACATTTCATCAAAGAAAAACTAGAAACTCAAATCATTGAACTACCGTTCGTTCGATCAGAAGACCAGGTAGCCGACATTCTGACGAAAGCCGTAAATGGAAAAATTTTCAACAATTGTTTGGTCAAGTTGAATTTTGGGAATCCCACCATTCAACGTGAGGGGGAGTGTTAAAATAAACACCTTTTATAAAGTATGGGTCAGATCCGACAACCTTTAATTCGTGTAAAATGTATGTTTCCCACTGTTGTCTTTCCCTTTAATTCTGTAAAGTGTAAAGCCCTGCATATTTAAGCAGGGGCTTCGTGGTTTAATGAGAATACAAAAGATTGTTCTACAAATATTTATTCTATAACTGTTAACAGCCACATCATTCAGGTGATAAGGTTTCTTTATTTCGTTTGTTTTTACTAACTGATGATAGAAAGACGGAGTTCAAAACAAGAATGCAAAGGCACAACTTGATATTGCAAGGTGTGGAGTTACCTACACGTTGTTTGATTTTACTCTCAGCATACAGTAGTGAAATGGAAGACGACATATCAGTTAAAAGAAGTTCCTCTAAATCAGTTTTAATTCCATCATCCATCAGAGATCGCATCCAGGAAGTAATCACCATCATCATCGGAGATTTTCTACTGAAAAACACACACCAGAAACAGAGAAGTGTTAATCAATATTATCACGAGAAAACTCTTTAAACAAATATTACTACCTACCACACATTTAGCAAAATGGATTCAAGGAAATAGCTTTTCGTTTGTGACATGTGTTGTGAAATTAAATCATCAAATTAACGTATGACTTTGATTTAACTTGGTTAATAAGAATTTCAACAAAAATTGTTAACATATTAACAACCTAAGATTGATGGAAATTAATAGTCTAGTTTATTAGTCGGAAGTCGTTTTGGGAATCACCGGGGGCGAACACGAACACTAAAACCAAGGAGGCCGAAAGAAATTTAAACCAACAATTAATATGAAATGTTCACGCGCACATACATACATACATACATACATACATACATACATACATACATACATACATACATACATACATACATACATACATATATATATATATATATATATATATATATATATATATATATATATATATATATATATATATATATATATATATATATATATATGCAATTAAGGCTTTTAAAAGATTAAAAAAATCAACTTTTTTTATATTTATATGCATATGCATATGTATATTCAAATGCCTAAGCATATATACATATAAGCTTTTTTTCAAAATAAATCATTTATACATATATTAAACGCTGGGATTTAGAGATTAAAGAAATTCAAAAAAATCACTTTTTTGCAGATTCAAAAAAATCTTTCCTTTTGAAAAATATTGTATAGAAAAAAGTTCATAAAATGGGTTCTTAGGTTCTCATTTGAATCTCTGGCATCTTTGACTCAATTTTCAGGTGAATCTTTGGCATCGAGTGATTCTCTGACATCTTTGACTCAATTTTCGTAGCTTTTCAGTTTCATGCTTCTAGTTGGTTAGATTTACTTTTATTTACAACATTTTAGTTTTGTAATCTCTCTTGTGCTACGACTATTGTGCTTCTGCGAATTTCTCCAACCACAAAGATTTAGTTTTCTGATTAAGAGTAATTATTTGGCTCTTATTTCAGATTTGGTTTGAGAACGATTGTTAGTTGATTGATTTTATGAAAGATTTGGTTTTTGGTAACATTGGTGTTGGATGTAGTGTCTGTGTCTAGATTTAGTTTCAATTTATGGTTTATGGTTGTTGAGTTTGTTTTGGGATCAAAAAGTGTAGTGATATATACCTGCTATAGAGTGACACTATAGTACGGTCTTATTATCAACACGACAATGTCAACCACAAACTCCTTGGTTCGTACTTTGCTCACTGCTAACTAGTGGAATGTATGGTTTTATTCTTTATTTTTGACCGCATCAACAACTGCGACGTGTCACTCATCAAGGGTTAATTTGGATAAAAGAGCAGTTCGGGTCGAGACTCTCATGTTCTAGTGTACGAGACACGTATGGACAATTGATCATATATTCAATTAGTTTTGTAGTAGCTAGCTCGATTTGGTCTACAATTGTTCAATGGTGGGATATTTAGACATTTCTTTAATTCATTGATGGATAACATTTGTTGGGCGCACAATTCACGTCTTAAAACGAATCAAAAGCCTTATTTGGAACTGCTTTTTAGATGAGAGTTCTTTCTATAATTTAGGTATTATGCAAGTTACGCAGTGTGTAGATTTTCAATCCTCAAAAGCCCATGAAATATGGTATTTTTGACCTAAATGTTTCTCAGTCCCTTTTTTGACTTTGCATAGGAAGCTGAATTTTGTGAAATTAAAGTTTCAAGGTTCTTAAGATAAATTTGGGTTAAATATAAAGTTTATGTTTGATGGACTAAAATTGTCCATTCCAGAAACTTAAAGTTTGACCATACTTTTACTGAAGTTGGGTCTAAAATTTTAAGAAACTTATTTTCTAGGTTCTATGTGAGATTAATACAAATTTTCCACCAAATAGGAACCATTTGGACAAAATGAAGAAAACTAGATAATAAGGGACTAAATTTGACAAGCGGACATATATTAGAACATAACCTCCTCCTTTCCCATTTCATCTTCATTTTGAACGACCTTTATATGTTGGGAAGGCTGGAGTATGGAGATTTGGATCTTGAAGGACAGATTGCAAGTGTTTTGAAGTGCATTTTAAAGGATTTAACTAGAATCAACACATAAAAGCATTAGAAAGAATAATATCTAGTTGCTTCCACCTATGTTGTAAACTACCATCCCCAAATATGAAATCCTTTGGTAAATTAGATGTTTCATTGAGTTTCCAGCTTAGTTTTGTCATTCGTTCATCATCCTACGATCAACTTTCTCCCTTATTGTATGTTTTAAACGTTGTAAGTGATTTTGGGATGTTATGAATCCTATAAAGTTATATTAATCATTTGAGACACTATATTTTCTAGTTATTTTAGCTTTTAATAACATTGATTTTGGGATGTTATGAATCCTATAATGTTATATTAATCATTTGAGACACTATATCATGAATCTCTAGTTATTTTAGCTTGTAATAACATTTTCTAATATCAAACCATGTTTGTTAATCTAAAATGTAAGACTAAGTAGCTTTAAATTTATCATTATGGTGATTCCGAGCTTATGTGAAGATTATGAGTTCATTTGATACTTTGAACCTAGTTTTTGCATTTAAAACAGATTGTGTCATTTGAAGAACGAACCAACCTATGACATTAAAAATAAGGTTGAAATCATAAAAAAACTATTAAATGAAGATTTAAAGGTATTTTGGTCGATCTAACATTGAAATTAAACTTATGAACACATTTTCAGAATGGTGAATTTTAAGCTTTTGATCGTCATATTTAGCTTGTGAGTCATTGTTTAGTGATGTATTTGGATGTTATTTCGTGCAATTCACATGTTTTAAACGTTATTGGATCATATTAAGTCATTGTAACTTAAAGGAATGAAGTTCGGAATGATTTGGACTTGGTTAATAGGCATGTGGAACTTGAGAACTTGTTTTTGGTCATCAGACCTATTGAGTCAACCTAGCCTTGCTTGATTCATAATCTTTGTAAATTTGTACCGTTCAAATCAAACACTTAATACAAAAATCCATTTTTGTAACTTCTGTAAATGAAGTCCAAATTGTGTCTAGTTTTCTCCTATGCCTTCATATGACATTATGGATGTTATGAAAAAATATGATGTGTTTGAGATTAAGATCATTAATTAAAGGATTAATACGTAATTAGGATGTAAGTAACCCAATTATACATATCATTATGTGACCTCAAGACAGCATAACCATGGAAGTAAAGGAGGTCGGTGTTATGTTATGTGCATACTATATGTGTTCTTATGCATTCATGTAAATGAGTTTTATTGAAATCAAGATTATATTTGAGTTTTGAGTTTTGTAAAAATGGCGAAAAAATTTTAGAATTCACATTTGATATTAATTATTTATTTTGCATAAACATCGGATAGGTTGGGACTTAGTGTGACATTCATTGATATCCAATTTGGGACAACTCTTAAATTTCAAATGTTGACTTTCTACATAAACCTCATATGTACAAGAGACTTGCAACCCCTTGTGTTGTTTTATAGATTGACTTTTTTAAACTAGTGTTGGATGGATATGAAGTGTGGAATTTCATATAGGCCCATAGGGTATGCTAGACTGAAATATTACACAATCTGATAAGGTATGAGAGTTGTGTAGTTTGTTTTAGGGTTGAGAGTAGTTGCATATGCATGTTGACATGTCAGTCTTTGATGATGTGGCATGGTGACATGTTAGTCTTTGATTATATGGCGCTGACATGTCATGTTGACATAACACCTAGGTGTCAAAATTGAAATAAAATTAAAAACATAGTGACCTAATTGAAACAATTTGAAAACTTAGTGACTTAATTGACAAAAAAAAGTAACAGAGTGTGTCAAAATCGAAATTTTTTGAAAACTTGGTGTTTTTTTAAAATTTGCCCAAAAACTAATTAGAAGCGTTTCAAAATATTCAGTTGATAAGAAGTATAAAAATAAATAAAATATGAATAAAGGCCGGTCGTTTTGTCGAAATAGTGAGATAGAGGTTATAATTGAAATATTTATAATAAGCAAAGAGTTGGAGCATAACTAAAAAGGACATTTATGTCAAGATTATTTGAAAAAAAAATTACAAGACTAATGAAATATTAGAGGAGTAAATTGGAAATTTCATAAATCAATAATGAATGCATGAATGTCTTCAAAAGCACTTTCATTATAATAACACTTGAAGTCACAAACTTCCACTGCTGTCAAAACTCATACCACTGAAGTAAACACTATTCATACACGCACACACACAAAACACATCGTATGTATTAGAGACTCCCAGTAACCATGATCTTCATAGGAATACCCTTTCCGGAAAAACCAAACCCCCTGCCGTTTAACCCTTATATTCTTAATCTCTAATAGTTTACTTAATAGACAGTCAAACTAATATCGCATCCTCACACAGCATCATCTTCATTTGGTTACCAATAACACACCACCAAACCTAACGTGTCAGTCGTCAGAGTTGGACACAACCGTCTATCTTCCTTTCTCTATACCATCAAGTTCTCGCTCTCTTTTCTACTTTTGGAAGGCATCTTGTCATGCCTTTTGGATTTCTTATACAACAATCAAGGGTCGGGCAAAATACGTAATGATTATGAATCGATTTCCTCAAGACGTCCATATCACAAGCGTAGACATTGGGAACAGAGATGTATATGTAAATGTGACGAGTTATGCATGAAAACTTTATTTTTAAAACTTAAATCCCAATGTACACTTTTTTAGTACTTGATCTTTTTTGTAATAATCACATTTAACCCTTCTTCCATTTTCTTTTCATTATTGATTTATGAAATTTCCAATATACTCCCCTTGTTTCATTATTCCCGTAAATTAATTCTTTTCAATAATCTTGGCATAAATGTCTTTTAGTTATCTTTGAACCCTTTGCTTATTATAAATATTTCAGTTATACCTTTCTCACCATTTCGCCAAAACGAATCATTATTCATATTTAATTTTCTACTTCCTATCTATTAAATATTTTGAAACGCGTCTATTAGTTTTTGGAAAATTTCAAAAAATACACTAAGTTTTCGTAAAATTTTGATTTTGACATTATTAATTTTTTTCAATTAAGTCACTAAGTTTTCATTTTTTTTCAATTAAGTCACTATGGTTTCAATTTTGTTTCAATTTTGATACCTAGGTATCTAGTCAACATTCAATGTCAGTGTCACATCATCAAAGACTGATATCTCACAATGTCATGTCAGCTGACAACCAGGTTGATCGGTCAAGTGGTCAACACTTAAACAAAATTAAAAATATAGTTACTTAATTGAGAATAATTGAAAATTTAATGACTTAATTAAAAAAATAATACCGTTTCAAAATCGAACTTTTTTGAAGACTTAGCGTCTTTTTGGAATTTGCCATTTTCGATATTTGAATAAGGCGGAGATGAAGAGAAGATGAGGAATGAAGATGGAGAGAAGAGAAGATGAAGATGAAGTTGTTAAGGTGACGAAGATGCACGAAGATGAAGAATTAGAGGAGGCAGTGGCGGAACCAGAAATTTTGATATGGGGGTACACAAAGAATTTTAATTCAAAAAATATTAGTACAAAGTTGCTTAAAATTAAGGGACATGATGATTTCTGCAACAAAGTTCAGACTTAAGGTTGTGATTTTAAAAAAATTGGATTCTTTTTAAAACGACAAATCTAACTTACTCAACATTTGTCAAAGGAAATTTTGTCAAAACATACTCAACGTTGGTCTTATTTTGAGTGCATGGACGAGACCTATTTAATAATATTTAATCTGATTTTTCATTGTATATTTATAATAAATTAATTTAATATATTAAATATGTTAAGGTATAATTAAAACAAAAAAATTAAGGAGGATATAAAATGAAACTTAAGTTTAAGACAAAGGAAAAAAGATACAAGTTACATTGACACTTTGATTCGTGGGGAAAAAAAGTAGACAGCAAGATACAAATTTTTAAGCTAATGGTGCAAGATGGTTAAACATATATATATATATATATATATATATATATATATATATATATATATATATATATATACTAGCTGCGTACCCGCGCAATGCAACGGACATCGAGTAATTTCCTTTCGGAAACATGCCATATTAAAAGAATATGCAATGTATATGCAAATATCATTTAAAATGCGACATTTATATCATTTTACGTGAATTTGATGTGTTCATTATAGAGACTTTTAGCAATCACTTCAAAATAGTATCGACCTTGTGTCCTAATCTTAGTGGGATACACGTACAAAGCAACGGTTGTTGAAACGGGTGACCCGGGGGGAGGGGTAAATAGCTTTCTTTCAACGATTAGTTCTTTTTAGCAACCGTTAATAGTTTCTCTTTGAAACATGTTATATAGCAAAGAACTTATAATGAATTTTGAAAATTTCATTTACCATACAAGTGGCTTACATGATATTATATAAGTGGTGACGACAATCTCAAATAATTGTGGGTTTCTTAATTTGAATTGTGTTTTGGTAATGGTATCTGTCATGGTAACTACAAAAATTAATTAATTCTTATCTTTTTGCATCAGAATCGACGCAATTGCAACAAAATAGTGGTGTTGATTTTCAATTGAAAAATGGTACAAACATGATTTAAAGATACGTTGCGATGCGGCGTCGGCGAATATTTAGTTGCGATGAATAGTGTTCGTTCGAAAAAAACGTTTTTTTTTTTTCAACGATTAATTTCTTTTCATAATTATCAATTATGTTATTTCGGATGTCATTAGTAAAAAAAACACATGTTTTATTGGTAGGATATAAATTATAGTTGGTATTTCTGTAACCGGTCTTTTTGCAATGATAAATGTAAACTGTTTTCTAATCTTTGAAAAATCAATACAATTTATGTTTTACAATGGCTAGTCGGTACAATTTTCGTTTTAATTCTGTCATTTGTGATATTAATTTACGAAAATTTTTGTGGTCTGGTTATTTTTTGCCATTGACATTTTATCTAAAAATTCCAGTACGCTTAGTGTTACTTGTAAAATTTTGGCTTTTGAGGGAATTTTGGCTTTTGAGGGTTGAATTTATAATATTATGTAAATTATGGGTTATAAATATCATTATCCAAAAAGCTACTTGTTCGTTGCTAAAACCTCTTTACAAGTACGTTGAAAAAATCATTATTCGACCAATAATTTTTAAAGGTAGATACTTTTTCTTTGGCATATTATTTTGGATTTAAAATAAATATATGTTGCATTTTTTATTAAAAAAAGTAAAAAAAAAATTTTAATTGGGTTGATGTGTCCAAACACACCTCAAAAATTATAAACAATTTTATGCAATTTGGGTTACTGTGGACGGTTTGTGACATGTGACCATCGGTGGTTGTGTTGGTGGGTTATTTTTAGAGAGGATGATTATAGTATGGCATGGTTGCGGATATGGTAATTCAATTCCACCAATTTACACCTAACTATAAAGCTCTATAAATAAAAAGCTCTATAAAGCTAACAAAAATTCTCTGCCAAAATGTTGTAATGATTTTCTAAAAGATAAAATGGGTCAAAGACAGAATAACCAAAAAAGATGCATAATTGCTTGGTCCTTGACAGCTTGTAGAAAGCACATTGATATTAATGCTTGAGAGCGTGTAAAAAGTGTTAAACACTTGAACGAACTGAGTTTTTGGCTTAATGCTTGAGAGCTTGTAAAAAGCATCTGCAGTTCCATACCAACCAGCTCAGAATATTTAATAAAAGCAACCAAATAACAAACACATCGTGTTAAAATCCAATAACTGAAATAATAAGTCTAAACACTTGAACAGACTAACTTTTTGGCTGTAATGTATGCAGTTTTTGTCTAACAACAAATATCAAACCGATTCACAAACACCACAATTACCAGCCAACTTATACACAAAGCACAAAGGCACATATTTGTGCAAGTTCAAATCTGGAACTAAGGGATACAATGGCAATTAATAATAGCAAAATTAATGATAAAACAATAAAAATTGAAACGTTAATGATTTTTAATCAAACATTAGGTGAGCAAGCTCTTTAAGTGTTTTCAATGCAATTCATCAAAATGGAAAAAAGATTAAAAATTGGCTCCGTTGAGAAAAAACGAAATGTCTGTGAGCATCAGGCTCATGCCCCTTCCTCCTTAAATCCAACCAAAAGAAGCAAAAACAGAAAACTAAAATGCTGGATACCTATTAAGTTTTTACGATGATGAGGATATAATCCATTAAAACATCACAACACCTAATTTCTTATACAAAATTCACCACCTGCAAAAATTTGGAAAACCAAAACTATTTAGATAAACAGAACTCAGTGGTCAACAAATCTGAAAGAAAGCTTTTACCAAATTGTAATCTTTTTAACCATTTTTTCCAGACCCCAAGTTGTAATCTTTTTAACCTTTCTCATCACCTTCAAGTAAACCAAGTTGAAGCTTTTAGTACACTGCTTCATTTTCTTTGCTATGGTAACTACACATTGACACATTAACCACGGAACATCAAACACGCAAACATCATTGTTAATTTCCTCTAAAATACATGAGTCAAATAAATCAATTAAACCAAATACAAAATTACTAAGGAAAGTTTGATCAAGATTTTAAAAGTGAAAAACCTGTCCTACCTTGGAAGTATCTGAAATTCGACATACAAAGTAAAATCATAATGATTAGAATATATAATGGATTATTGAAAGTTTTTTCCAAGTTTTCAAATTTTCAAATTTTCAAAATTTGAAAATTTTAAAGATTTCAAATTTTCAAAATTTTCAAAATTTGAAAATTTTCAAAATTTGAAAATTTGAAACTTTTTAAAATCTAAAATTCATAACAAAAAAACAAATATTATCATATAGTAAACCTAAAACCTCCAACTTTGAAGTGGAAGAAGCTTCAACCTTTACGTTGCAGAAAACATATCGGCAAGTATCTGAAATTCGACATACAAAGTAAAAGCATAATGATTAGAATATATAATGGATTATTGAAACTTTTAAAAAAAATTTAAAATTTTCAAAATTTTCAAAATTTGAAAATTTGAAAGTTTTCAAAATTTGAAAATTTTCAAAATTTGAAAATTTGAAAGTTTTCAAAATTTGAAAATTTGAAAGTTTCCAAATTTTAAAATTTTGAAAGTTTTCAAAATTTGAAAATTTGAAAGTTTTCAAAATTTGAAAATTTGAAAGTTTACAAATTTTGAAATTTTCAAAATTTGAAAATTTGAAAGTTATCCAAATTTGAAAATTTAAAAGTTTTCAAATTTTGAAAATTTCCAAAATTTGAAAATTTGCAAAATTTGAAAATTTGAAACTTTTTAAAATTTAAAATTCATAACAAAAAAACAAATATTATCATATAGTAAACCTAAAACCTCCAACTTTGAAGTGGAAGAAGCGTCAACCTTTTCGTTGCAGAAAACATATCGGCAAGTAGATCGAAGACCAGAGATTTAGTCAGAGATGCTGAGCGTAATTTTGAAGTGGAAGAAGCGACACCAGCCAACTAACACACAAAATTATCGGTCACATTAATTCTGGTTATGAAATATGAATAGTCCTCTAATGCCACATCTTGTCTATGTAAATATTATTCATGTCACACAAAAATCCAAATTTACCATCTTTAGGAAATGAAATAATATTCACTTGAAGAAGTAAATATCCAAGTCCTTCAAATGTTCACCTTAACTCTGTTCATTCACAAGAAAAAAAACCCAAAAAATAAAAAAGAAAAATCAGTTCAGGTCTCATGTTATATGATTTCAACAATAAAATGACCACATTTCGAATGGAAATTAACAAACCTTCCATAAAACTCTTCAGCAAGCTCAACAGCCAATGACAATTGCGATGTTACATATCTGAAAAAAAAAGAAGGTAAATTTCCTTAATTTTACTTAAAAAAAGAAGTAAATATCAATATACTTACATTTATTTATCAATAATAGCAATACTCGTGTGATGTTACATATTGCTATTATTGGTAAAGACATGTAAGTGTGTTGCTAAATATGGGTAACCAATTGTAAGTAAGCTGTTATTAGGTGTAAACAAATGTAAGTACGTTGCTATTTCATGCAATTTTCCCATTTTATTTTGAAAAATATAAACATAAAAAAACATTTATGTCTCGGGTAAATTGTAGATAAGAACAGAACTCAAAACCTTTGCTAGGGCAAATAATCAAATATCCTGCAGGAATTTGGATTAATAAAAAAGATCCGTGATTATAAATATATAATATAAATAAAGAGAAAAAGACTTGTAGGTAACAGAACTCAAAACCTTTGCTAGGGCAAACAATCAAATATCCTGTAGGAATTTGGATTAATAAAAAAGATCCGTGATTATAAATATATAATATAAATAAAGAGAAAAAGACTTGTAGGACACCTGTCATCATAGACATTTGATTTCCCTATACTTTCAAATCCTTCTGTGTCAAGATAGAAGACAGAAGTTTTGACTCCATTAATGTCCTCCCCATACCCAAACCTATTTTTATTATATAATTGAATACCTTTTGTTTTAGTGTCACGCACGTGGCCAACACCAAAACCTGCAAAGTATCAAACTTGAGAGCATAAAATTCTGTCAAACAATATCATATTATGTGTGGTACACGTATAGTACCAACATAAAATGTGATTATTATTATAATACCTTCATAACAAGAAAGTGACAGAAGTTGATTAAGCAGAAAAGATTTTCAGATCGATATAGACCAATCACCTATTAAGATAACCCATATAAGTTTGATTAAAACAATTATACTAAAGATTAACACAAGGAAAAATGACCATAAGATTAATAAATATAATATGGGATTAGAAAATATAAATGGGTTTGAATATGAAGCTTACAGCAACTGCTGCAACAGGATTTGTTATTCTTCGAATAGCCTCCAGTCCTTCAGTAGAAAGACGAAGTTTTCTATGACCAGGATCAGGTTCTACAATTGGTAACTTAAAGGAAGATAAAAATTAAAAAATAATCATTGCGAAGCTAAAATTTATAAAGCTGCAAAACGTAAGCTAACAATTTGCACATTTAACTTTATGTATCAACCCTACAACTGAACTTTCACATGCAAAATAGACATGAAATGTTTTGCTGATTTAACCCAAAACATTATCCGATTGGCAGGTTATCAATTGTATTAAGTCACTGCTAGACTAAAGGGTATGTAACTAACAGAAATAACCTGGCAATTTTTGTGTGGCTAAATACCCATGCCTTTCTCGCGAATCAATGACAAAAGCTGAAAGCCTAAAACACCATTAGATCTATAAAACACCATTAGATCTATAAAAGAAAACAAAAAACTGATGATCTATGATAAGACCATATGCATCCCATCTACTAACATTTATCTTGTCACAACAAACCTACAAAAATCAGCAAAATATAAACAAAACGACGAACAAAATAGTAAGAATCGCATATCCTCTCCAAATCAAAAATCAAAAGCAAACCACGATCTACGGTTTTAGATCCTTCAACAATGTTCCTTCAACACAGAAAAGGTATTAAACTCTGTGTGTGTGTGAGACAGAGAGGTGGAATGAAATCGAATGGAATGCAAGTGAGACGGTGATTTTGTCTGATTTTGGAATGAAATCGAACGGTTCGCTGATGCTTGAACCGTAGTCGGTATTCAATTTGAAAGGATAGTGGTGTAGTACCTTTGGTCGGTGATGATGGGCTTCACGGTGGTGCTGTCTCCGGTCAGTGGCGGTGAGAATCCGGTGTAGATAAAACATGGAATTAAGATTATTGAAAGCAAATCCGGTGGAGATCCAAACGAAAACCGGTGGAGATCTAAACCAAATTCAAACCAAATTCGGTGGAGATCCAAACCAAAGCTGGTGTAGATCAAAATCAAATCCGGTGAAGATCAATTTGAGAGGATAGTGGTGTAGTACCTTTGGTCGGTGATGATGGGTTTCACGGTGGTGCTGTCTCCGGTTAGTGGCGGTGAGAATCCGGTGTAGATAAAACATGAAATTAAGATTATTGAAAGCAAATCCGGTGGCGAACATTACCGAATCGGAGACGGGAAGTGGGGAATGGTCCGAAAACAGTGAGTAGCCGATGTGTTGATTCTCGATCTGGAGATCTAGATCGGCGGCGAGCTTGTGCGATAGCGAGCTTGTGCGATGGCTTGGTATACCGGAATCGATGGCTTGATAGAGAGAAACTTATTTCTCGTTTTGGGATACGGGAACCGATGGCGAACATTACCGAATCGGAGACGGGAAGTGGGGAATGGTCCGAAATCAGTGAGTAGCCGATGTCTTGGTTCTCGATTTGGAGATCTAGATCGTTGGCGAGCTTGTGCGATGGCGTTTATCGGAGGGTGGCGGCCGGAAAAGGAGGGTGGCGGCCGGAAAAGGAAGTGGCGATCGGAACATGTTATGCGGCTGAGAGAAACGAAAAGGAAGAGTTTTGGGAGGATTAGGGTTTTAGGAGAGAAGTTTATGTTTTGTAAATGAGGGTATTTTTTTTGTTTAGGGCAAGTGATAGACACATCCGTGTAATTGTATCCGGTTATTGTTTTAATGTTTGTTATTATTGCATAATTTCATTGTAACATAGGCATAATAATTTGTGAGTTGTGTATTAAAATTTGGACAGTCTTAAAAATTAAGACAAATATGCATTAGGGGGTTGTATTTTATATATGGTTTATAGTATAGTATATATATATATATATATATATATATATATATATATATATATATATATATATATATATATATATATATATATATATATATATATATATATTAAAATTTAATACATTACAAAAAATTATAGGGATACAGCCGTACCCCCAACGCCCCAATTAGATACGTCTCTGAGAGGAGGGGTAGAAGGGAGAAGATAACACGTAGGTGAAAGCCCCCTCACATGCAAAGACCAAAATGCCCTCAGATGCGCGGCAAGTGCTTTCATTTAACAGGCCAATTAGGCGGAGTTAGGCATAAGGACCTTCGATGCAACTTTTATAAACCACAATGACCACCCATGTAACAAAAAATACTTAAAAAGACTAAAACCAAGAATCTAGAAAACCACACGACCATTTATATAATTTTGTCTATCGTCAATTTTTCTATATTCCACCCAACTTTAGATCCTCTCGTAAAGTGGGGGGAAAAGTTGTTCCTCTCTCGTTTCCTCTACATAAAAGACTTGTATGCATACTTGAATTAAATTATTTGATTTTTATTTTGTATGTTGGCTGTTTTAAAATTATAATTATCTTATATAATATAATATGTGATACGTAAAAGTTACACTAATAGAAAATATATATAAGACAAATTTTAAATAACTTTTAAATTGTAAAAAAGAAAATAAAAAAAGCGACTACAAGTCTACAATGATCCAATAGAAGTTTTCCTGCATTTTTCTAGATCCTGATTAATGAACTAAACGGGTAACGAACTCTAATTTTTGTCCAAATTTAGGTAAGAATGTTTTTTTTTTTTTTTACACTTTTACCCATCAAAGTTCAAACTTATGGTGACCATTTAGAAAATGATATAATGACCCACGATTATAGGTTTTTGCTGATTTGGATATTACGGTATATTACGTGGCATTATAGTGTATAAGTGGCATTACAGAAATATTAGGTGGCCAATAAATTAAATTACGTGACAGGGTCCTTCTCTTTCTAGGGCTCCCGATGGACCAAACCATATTCACCGCCCCTCTGTTTCCGGCAAGAATAACCACCACCATCCAAACCCCTCGTCGGCACTGTTTTCTTCTTCAAAAAGACCCAGTCGGTCGGCCAGAAGGAAGTCGGCGGCGGTGACAGAATGCAACAATTTCTCCGGTGAAGATTATTATAAATCCAAACCGTTGTCTTCTTCTTTCTCCATTTTTGGTTCAAAAAATTCCTTTGGTTCCCGAATGCAACAATTTCCGATCACTTAATTTCTAAAACCCCAATCAATTTGTCGTAATCTCGTCTCCACATGGTTCCCAACGGCTGGTTATTGAAAATTTGGGTTTCCTTGATCGATCCCTGCTAAGATTTCGATCCCTGGTAAGATTTCGATCCCCCACATATCGATTGTGTAATTTCAGTTATATACTCTCTTTCTAGGGCTCTTAATATTGATATATGCATAAAAGTTCGAATGCTTTGAAATGGATGGAAATAAAGACGAAGCTTTGAGATGTTTAAAAATGGGAAAAGATGCATTAGGGTTGGGTGATCAAGCTCGTGCCTTGAAATTCATCTCGAATCGCCTATGGGTTCACCTTCGTCGAAACAGTTAGATGAGATTACGACAAATTGAGATTACGACAAATTGATTGGGGTTCATGGAAAAGATCGTGAACCATGTGGAGATGACTGGTTCGGCCAAGGAAGAAGGCACTTCATGGGTCATCTTCGGAAGCTTATCGTCATCTTCAGAAGCTTACACAAAGGAACAAATCACGATCGTGAGCGAAATCAAGAAAAAATGGATTATTATGACGTATGCCACATAATAAAAGACCCTGCCACGTAATATTTCTGTAACGCCACGTAATACACGATAATGCTACGTAATATACGGTAATACCAAAATCAGCAAAAACCTACAATCGTGGGTCATATTATCCTTTTTTTTTAACGGTGACCACAAGTTTGATGGGTAAAAGTGTAAAAAAAAAAGCATTCTTACCTAAATATGGACAAAAACAAGAGTTAGTTACTCATTTAGTTCATTAACCCTTCCAATTTAGAGTCGGATATTCAATATCATAATACAGTTCGTACAAAACAAATTTGTACCCTCTGCCCCGCAGAAACCTCATGGGCATGCAATTATTCTGCAAACTTCCTCGAATATGTAGATTTATATCAATTTTAAACTAGTTTCAAATCAACAATAAAATCTCAACAAGAACAATTCAAAATCCCATATCCCATATCCATAATCGTATGCGTAGATCATAGTTGAGAGAAATATTCGATGATGAGGTCAATTTTCAAAATGTCCACGACGAGATCACATTAAAATATTTGTCTCAACTAGAAAGATGGTTTTGGTGAAACGTATTTTAACAAATCAAATTCGATGGCGAGTGAGTGTAGACAAGTTTAAGAAGATGTTAAATAAGTTGTTTATTTTCAATGATGTGTATAGTTAGTTATCACCTCGGCCCAACAGTAGGCCCATGTGAAGAGGAGTTTATTCTTAACTCTCAGCACGGATATGTCGTGTACAACTCTCAGCACGGATGAACTGTGCACAACTCTCAGCATGGATACGTCGTGCATAACTCTCAGCATGGACGAACCACAACCCTCAGCATGGATGCGCCATGCACAATTCTTTGCATGGACGAATCATGCACAACTCGCAGCAACCACGCGTGCATGATCCGCTGACAAATAACATAATGTGTCCACCAAATCATGGAAAATATTCCCTGATAGCCAACGTCACTCCATCCAGATATAAATAGCTGAGAGAACATTCCAAAAGGTACACTCAACAGACACGCTCTCATTCATTCACTCATTAATACTATGTCACGTTGCTAATGACATGATCATCGGAGTGTACTTTCGGGATCACCTCCTAGAATGCAGCTAACGACATGTTTTCTCTGTTGTATTCATCTTTTCTCCGGTCCGTTTAGCCGAAAGTCCATCGTTGCTCAGTATCTAGAAAACAGATCATGTCACTAGTTATTTTAAATTAAATAGTGATAACCTCAAAAGTTGTTCTAGTATAGATTTTTTTTAAAAGTTAATATGCACAAGATATTAATAATCAATTGAAATTTTTATAAAAATGTATACAACAAGTTTGTTAAAATCGAGGGTTTAGAATATGAATAAGTAACTTGGATAATTCAAGGATTGTGTATGAAAATACTTTCCAAAATCTGTGATTTCGACCCTATAGCATGAGGTGTCACGAAATCAGATTTGGGATAATCCAAGAATGTAAATGATCTTGATTTCAGGCCAAATCGAAGATCCAACACATAGAATACCTTCATATTCGTGTTTTCAGAGAAAGACAAAGAAGAAGAAGCAGTTTGCTTTTCAGGTTTTCGCACACCAACTTTTGGCAATGTCTACCCCATGTATAGATGTGGCCAAAAGAAACAGGAAAACATGTCCTTTTAGATTGAACACAAAACTCTGGTTTGAGCTGAAAATAATTTAGGTTGGGCCTTTTCTTTTATATAAAATCGTTTTTGTTTCGGGGTGCTGCCCTAAGCCTTGCAAAGGTAGACCCGCTTGACCCACTCCGCCGATCGGGCAGCTGAACCCCCGCCAGGGGCCCCTTAGATCCCGCTAGGGGCGCTGCCCTCGAACCCCCCGTATTCCCGAGTCTACATTTATCGATCCGAGTGTGCACCCCGCACCTTCAATCTCGGAACGTAAACTGAACTTAATATGTCTCGATAGTAATACAGATCACATTAAAATATGTCGATAATACTAAAATCACCAACAATATTTTCATTAGCTGAATTTAGAATGTACATAAATCTACATGAGAAAAACAACAATTGGACTTTGTAGTCATCCTACGTGGTTAATTTTCAACGTACATCTATGAGCTATCCACAAATGTAACAATCTCGTCATTAATATTTATAATATCGATTATAATCTTAACCTTTTCTACAATAATAAGAATATTTTCATTCGGTGGGCCAAGGGCCCAAGCTTATGTAGCATGACTGCATGAGGTATCCCTAGATAGGATACAAACAAATCGCAATGGTGTTTAAAGTTTAAACCGATCCACAAGTATCGCAACATGTAAACAAAAAAGTTGAATGATATTGATATAACAATATAATATTGTCTAGAATATATTTTAGAACATATATCGTATTTTACATTTAAAATAGGTGATTTCGACAACCTAACGAGATTCCTCCCTTCTCATTGGATTGGAATAGCAAGCGACATGCTTGTTTTCCTTGACCACATATATATTCGAATAATATAAGTGACATGGAAAATGTATATTTCAGACCCAACGACAAACTATATTGGCTAGCAAAAAGCGATGCGTGAGAGAGATGGGCAATAAGCCAAGCCAATAAGCCAGCAAACGCCAAATCGATATAAAAGAATTTGGTTTAATTAAATAACTATTCAATGGGTTTAACTAACTAAGCGAAATGCGACAGCCGGTTTTGCTTGGTCCAGGATCGGCCCTAATTTAATCCATCCTTGCCTCCTTGGTTGGTGTATGCTTTGGCCCGGTAAAGATTTCTCTATTTTATAGAATACAAAATAGTACACCTAATATTATTTGAATACGTACATTACAAATTTATAAATTGAATATTCAAACAATTCAGGTTTAAATTAGCTAATAATAAAACTTTATTAAATAATAAAAGTGGAATTACATGAATTAAGACGATAAAAAAATAAGGGTCATGTCTAGGTTTTATGTCTGAAAAAAGATGCGGGTTTATCGGGTCCAAAAATTGACCAATCTATACTTTATGTGATCCGAATTAGGATACGTGCAAGCATCTGCCAAGTGTGATGTCATTACAGATCATCATTCCAACAAAGTGTGATGTCATTAGCACCTCCCTATATAAAGGGGTTTTTGTAACCTTTGGAAACCATCTTGAATTGAATAATACAATCCATTTGAATATTTTTGTATTTTTGCTTTCGTTCTGTGTCAGTTGGTATCAGAGCACGTTTGCATCCTGATGACGAACGATGTTACATGTGATCCATGATAGAACCCTAATGGTGGGGGTCGCACTGTGAGGATCTTTAGTATGTAGTTGATAATCTCACTACACAACTTACAAAACTATGTTTCGTGATCGTAGATGGTCGTAGTGTCTGTGAAAAACATGAGGTCGGAAAACGTGATGGCCATCTGAGGTGACCTTAAAACAAACTATAAGGGTGCTATAGGAGGATGCCAACCACCTGTCACAGTAGAAGTATAGTCATATCCACAAGGAGCAAAAGTCCTCCTACATCGAAAGTTGAAGGTAAGTTTTTTTACAATGATAAAATCTCATTGTCAATTCTATGTAGAAACCAAGGAGACAAGTTCCACGTTTACTTTGGTTGTGAAGGAAGTAGAGGAAGGACAAGCAGATGATATCCTTGATAAGGTAAAGCCACTTTTACAAGAGTTCAAGAAGGTAGTTATAGAACACACCCATGATACCTGCCTGTGACATCCGCCTAAAATGGATTCGGGTCAACCCAACCCAATTGGGAAATTTAATAAACCCTACTCAAGATTTACTTGACGCTAATAGGATCAAAACCTATACAATACGATATAAATTGACGTTAATAGCAAAATAGCATAGTATAACGTTATAACTATAATCAAATTAAATTATGATACCATATTAAAATCAAATCAAAGTATGATACTCTAATTAAATGAAAAGAGTCAAACTTGAATACTATAATTAAACTTCAAATCAAAGTAGATTGTTATAATCAAATAATAACATATTTTTTTATAAAACTCTATTTTTATAAACTCTACATTAAATTTTATAAAATTCTTATATTAATTAGTGTATTACATAGAGATGCTTGTACTAGTGGGAAATTATGAAGACCACCTAAAGTCAAAAGTTATTCCCATGGTCTCCCACTCACACCTCCCATCATCTTTCCTTTCATTTTTCTCCCAACACATTATTCTCATCACCACTCAAACCCTCTCTATTCTTTCTCTCACTCTCAATCTCGAAATTCTTCCAAGAAATATCAATTTTCCAGCCAAGAACAATCCCTCATACTCAAATCTCCATCCCTCTTGAAGCATTCATCAAGGTATGTTGTTAAAAGTTCCAAATTCATACATGAAACAAATTAAATCCACCAAAATATCTAAAACTCATTTTATGCATAAACCTGATTTTTCTCAGACTCTCATAAATAAAATAAGAAGTTCTGGAAATTTTCAGAAAATAACTTATTTTTATTGAATTACTATAATTATTGCAATAAAATATGGCAATAATTCACATAAAATACTTTTTGCAGTCAATAAATTCTGGGAAAATTTTGGAACAACCCTTATATTGAGTAAAGTGGATTTATAAAGTTTCATGCATTTATATTACTGTTTGATGCTTATTTTGTATTTTATTTTGTTGTAGATAAATAAATTGCAAAATATAGTTATGTATGTTAAAAACTAGATTTTATATTTTTCGCACCTTATTAACATATTAGAGGCTCCATGAACAAATTTACAGATTTTTGTAATAATGTTTGCTTATTGTTCCTGATTTAATGATTATTTAATGGTTTAAATAGATAATAAATAGCTACACATGTCGAAAACTTATAAAACCTTATCGGAATATCTTATATAACATGTTAATCATAAATAAAAAGTCTAATGAATTTCTCTTAATATTTTCCTATTATTTATGATTTTAGTGATTAGTTAATAATGAAAAACATAAGAAATACTTCCCTTAGTCCAAAATATCCAAAATATTTACAGTAGGCTCAATATAATGTTAGCAAACTATGGTTAATTTACCAGAATTTTTTTGAAAATCATTTATTATTTTTCCCGAATTTTGTTGTGGTTTAATTATTAAAATACTAAATAAATACTAAAGCAGTTAAGACAAATATGCAAATTTTACAGTAATTACCATTTTATGAAATAATGATTTTCTGAAAATTTCAGAATGTTTTATTACTGTTTAGTATTTAAAACCATTTTCCTAAATATCTAAGCATGTAAAAATGCATTTTTAATGATTATTTCATATAAATAATTGTTTATAATATATAAAATCTGTAAATACTTATAATTTGACTAGTTATTATTTTAATAAGAAATTATTAAAATCTTGTCTAAAGTGAAAATATAAATTAATTAAGCAAAGTAATTAATTCAATTTAAAATTCATTTAACATATAAATACATTAATATTCAAAACAAAATTTGGATAATTGTCAATCCATCTAATATAAGAATATGTGTCTAATTATTCTTATTAATACTATATTCCCATTTATCGATTCCTAAACCAAAACTATTAATTATAATAGGTTCCACGTCGTTTTGACCCGAGCCGTCTATCGTACAACACGCGTATTCCGTTTGGACTAATGTGAGTAATCTACCCCATATTTTATAATTTTCAATACTTTTGGGGTGTATCATGTGGTTTTAATATGTTCCAACTTCATTTTATTATTTTTTCACCATTGAGACATTGTTGGGACATTTATACGTGAATCATTATTTGTATAATTATTGTTTGTTTACGCTACATGTACTTGTAGTGCATTACCATTTTTAGTCTAATCTCCATGACTATGCCCGTATTCTTGAGGTACGTTATGGACAATAATAGCGCTATTGGGTTGACCACCCCGCCTTGGGACGCTAAGGTGATTGATTGCACGTGGTTGAGTGTGTATGATGATTAGATGCTCCATCCTATATATATACATATACATATGTATATATAGGGTGAGGACTTATTGTTGTTGTTATCATTTGTTAATCAATTTTTGATTTATAAACCGTTATCTCAATAATACTTACTTGTCGATTTCCAAAGAAAACAAGTTTCAAATTATAAATATTTCAAACTCACAATTTTCTTTAATAAAACTAGATTACTCACCAACTCTCGTAGTTGACCTGTTTTTACCCATGATGCAGATTTGAAGAATGAAGTTGATGAAAAGTAGGGTGTACCTTAGAAACCCACAAGAGTATTTAAATTTGATGTAATAAATGTTGTTTGTATTGGAATTTGTATTTGTATGTTGTGGATCTTGTTTGCCTACTTAGTACTTAATTGAATCTAATCATATTATAACATAGTTGTCATGAGACTTTGAACAATATATCACGCCTTGATCGATTCCGCCAAGGATCGGGGTGTGACAGTAACAACCGAAGGCTAGCCGCCCTTATCGCTAAGGAGGTAGCGAATGTCATCCCAACAATTGCAACCCATCTTCAAACTCTTCAGCCGCAAGCTCCAGCAACCACTCATCGTTGCTCGTTTAAGCATTTTCGTAGCTGTAATCCGCCTTACTTCAAAGGCATAGATGGTGCCACCGCACTCCTCACATGGATAGAAGAAATGGAGAGTACTTTCATCCACAGCGAGTGCCCTGAGGACCTGATGGTCCGTCACGCTACAGGGTGCCTCCAAGGTCATGCTCTCTCATGGTGGAACCTAGAAAAACGGGCAAAAGGAGAGGGTGTTGCCTTGGGAATGACCTGGTCAAAACTAAAGGAACGCATGATAGAAAAGTTCTGCCCGGACAGCGAATTGCAAACTCTCGAGGAGGAATTCTGGAATCTGAAACAGGTGGGAGGAGACAACGCGACCTACACTAATAGATTATATGATCTTTCAAGACTCCTACCTCACATGGTTCAACCTATGAAAACTGCAATACGTCGCTACATCAAAGGGTTACCGCGCCAGATCCGTGATTCGGTGACCAGCAGCAGGCCATCTACTTTGGAATCTGCTATTGAAATAGCAGGTCAACTCAATGAGGATAATATGAACGATGGTGTCCTCCCACGCAAGGGTTCAAAGATGACAACTGAAAAGCCGACCCCTGAGACCCCCTTAATTGTCAAGTCCGAGTCCTCACACCGACACGACAAAAAGAAGCGGAAAAGCCATCACCACAACCATGCTGTTATTACCCCTACTGCTCCTATCACCCAAGCCACCCAACCAAACAAAAAGCTGTATACCGGACCTCACCCCCTCTGTAACCATTGTAACTATCACCATATGTCCACCAGCCCGTGTCGCCTTTGTACGACTTGTGGTCGCTATGGCCACTTGGCGGACACATGCCGTGCACCAAAAACTCAGCGATCATTCGTTCTACCCTCAAATCAGCAAACACAAACCCGGTATCCAACTGGAACATGCTTCAACTGTGGTGACCCCACCCATTTCAGAAACGCGTGTCCTAGGCTTGTCAATATCATTAACACTCAAGCCCAGGCAAATCCAACAGTGCAGGTTCCAGCTCCCAAAGGCCGAGCATTTGTCATTACCGCAACCCAAGCACAGACCGATAACAAGGTCGTAAATGGTACGTTTCTCATAAATGACTACTACGCGTCAGTACTTTTTGATTCAGGTGCCGATAAAAGTTTTGTGTCTTTGGAATTTGAACCCATACTTCACACACCTCGCACGATACTTGATGAACACTTTACCGTAGAAGTCGCCAATGGAAAAAACATTTCACTAAATGCAGTCATCCAAGATTGCACTTTCGATTTTTGCGGTCATAAATTTTCTGTCAATTTAGTTCCTATGGAACTTGGTAGCTTCGACATCATCGTGGGAATGGATTGGCTATCCCAAAACCATGCTGAAATAGTGTGTTACGAGAAGTTTATTCGTATTCCTCTTGCCGACGGTCAAAGTCTTCGTATTTATGGCGAGACTCGTTCAAAAAAGCTTAGTCTTATGTCATGTACTCAAGCTCGATTGTATCTACGTAAAGAATACATGGCTTTCTTAGCCCATGTGGTGGAAACAAAGGTCATAGAAAAGAAGATCGAAGATATTCCGATTGTACGAGACTTTCCTGACATCTTTCCCGATGACGTATCTGGACTCCCTCCAGTACGTGAGCTAGAGTTCCGCATCGATCTCGTTCCTGAGGCTGCTCCCATAGCCAAGTCTCCATATCGGTTGGCTCCAACCGAGATGCAAGAATTGGCAAGTCAGCTCCAAGAATTAACCGATAAGGGATTTATCCGCCCTAGTACTTCACCCTGGGGAGCCCCGGTTCTCTTCATCAAAAAGAAAGATGGTTCGTTCCGTATGTGTATCGATTATCGGGAGTTAAATAAATTGACCATCAAGAACCGATATCCGTTACCTCGGATCGACGACCTTTTTGATCAGCTTCAAGGAGCTTCATGTTTCTCAAAAATCGACCTCCGCTCGGGTTATCACCAACTTCGAGTACGGGAAGAAGACATCCCCAAAACCGCTTTCCGAACCCGCTATGGCCATTACGAGTTCACCGTTATGCCTTTTGGCCTAACGAATGCCCCTGCTGCATTCATGGACTTGATGAATCGAGTATTTAAACCTTATCTCGACCGTTTTGTTATCGTCTTTATTGATGACATCCTCATTTACTCCAAGACAAAGGCAGACCATGAAAGACACCTTCGTCTAACTCTCCAAACATTGCAAGGAAATCAGCTCTATGCCAAATTTTCGAAATGCGAGTTTTGGTTAAATGAGGTACAATTCCTCGGTCATATTGTAAGTGACAAGGGTATTTTAGTCGATCCCGCAAAAGTTGAAGCAGTTAAGAATTGGAAAGCCCCACGTAACCCCAAGGAAATTCGGTCATTCCTCGGTTTAGCTGGCTATTACCGGCGTTTCATTTCAAATTTCTCAAAGATCGCTTTACCGCTTACTTTTCTCACTTGTAAGGGTACGCCATTTGATTGGGGACCCAAGCAAGAAGACGCTTTCCAAACCCTTAAACAAAGATTGTGTGACGCTCCGATTCTTACACTTCCTGAAGGATCCGAAGATTTCGTGGTATACTGCGATGCCTCCAATCTCGGTCTAGGTTGTGTTTTGATGCAAAGGGGAAAGGTTATAGCTTACGCGTCGCGACAACTCAAAATCCACGAAAGGAATTATACGACTCATGATTTGGAGCTCGGTGCCGTGGTTTTCGCTCTTAAAATTTGGAGGCATTACCTTTACGGCACTAAATGCGTAATTTTCACCGATCATAAGAGCTTGCAACATATTCTTAATCAAAAGGAACTCAATATGAGGCAAACACGATGGGTCGAACTCCTAAATGATTACGAGTGCGAAATACGCTATCATCCGGGCAAGGCGAACGTCGTAGCCGACGCGTTAAGCCGAAAAGAACATGCCAAAGCATTTCATCTAATATGTTCTCCTATCTTGTCCAATCTCAGTGACCGAATTCGAGGAGCCCAACACTCGGCAATTACCGAAAATGACATGCCCACGGGAATTGATGGGGAGTTGGAAAGTAAATCTGATGGTATTTTCTATTATCGAGATCGCATCTGGATCCCAGATCGCGACAATCTTCGTACATTCCTGATGGAAGAAATCCATAAAACTCGATATTCCATTCATCCTGGCGCTGACAAGATGTATCATGGCTTGAGAACCAATTATTGGTGGTCGGGAATGAAAAAGGATATTGCTTTATTCGTGGCCAAATGTCTTACATGTTCCAGAGTCAAAGCAGAACATCAACGACCCTCTGGACTATTGGTCCAACCGGAAATCCCCGAGTGGAAATGGGAAGCGATCACCATGGATTTCGTAACCAAACTTCCCCGTACCAGAAAGGGACATGACAGCATTTGGGTAATCGTTGACCGTTTGACTAAATCTGCTCACTTCCTTCCCTTCCGTGAAGATTTCAAGGTCGAACAACTTGCTCAGATTTACGTCGATGAGATAGTTACTCGGCATGGCATCCCTCTCAGCATCATTTCAGATCGTGATGGGAGATTTCTCTCTCGGTTCTGGCAATCACTTCAAGAAGCCATGGGAACCCGCCTCGATCTCAGTACCGCCTATCATCCTCAGACCGATGGTCAATCTGAGAGGACAATTCAAACACTCGAAGATATGTTGAGGGCGTGTGTCTTAGATTTCGGAGGAAACTGGGACTCTCATTTACCGTTGGTGGAATTCTCCTATAATAACAGTTATCATTCTTGCATCGGGATGCCACCATTTGAGGCATTGTATGGCCGTAAATGCCGATCTCCTATTTGCTGGCATGAAATTGGCGAGTCCCACGTGATTCGTGCAACAGTGGATTCTCCAATCGTTGGTCCTGAGCTTATCCAGGAAACAACCGACAAAATCACTCAGATTCGCAATAACCTTCTCGCAGCTCGTAGCCGACAAAAGAGTTACGCCGACAAGCGACGCAAACCGCTTGAATTTACCGTGGGTGACATGGTCATGTTAAAAGTGTCCCCATGGAAAGGTGTGGTTCGATTTGGACGCAAGGGTAAATTGGCACCACGCTATGTTGGCCCGTTCAAAATCCTGAAAAGGATCGGACCAGTAGCCTACGAGTTGGATCTACCAATAGAGCTTAATAAAGTACACCCAGTATTTCATATAGCCAACCTCAAGAAGTGTTTAGCAGACGAGAACCTTCATGTTCCTCTCGAGGATATCCAAATCGACGAGACAATGCAATTTATCGAGAAACCCTTGGAAATTGCCGACCGAAAGGAAAAGCAACTCAAAAGAAGTCGCATTCCCCTGGTCAAGGTCAGGTGGCAGTCAGCACGTGGACCTGAGTATACATGGGAGCGTGAGGATCAAATGCGTACCAAATATCCACAACTTTTCTCTTAAGGTACTCTCTTCTTAAATTTCGGGACGAAATTTCCTAAAGTAGGGGAGACTGTGACATCCGCCTAAAATGGATTCGGGTCAACCCAACCCAATTGGGAAATTTAATAAACCCTACTCAAGATTTACTTGACGCTAATAGGATCAAAACCTATACAATACGATATAAATTGACGTTAATAGCAAAATAGCATAGTATAACGTTATAACTATAATCAAATTAAATTATGATACCATATTAAAATCAAATCAAAGTATGATACTCTAATTAAATTAAAAGAGTCAAACTTGAATACTATAATTAAACTTCAAATCAAAGTAGATTGTTATAATCAAATAATAACATATTTTTTTATAAAACTCTATTTTTATAAACTCTACATTAAATTTTATAAAATTCTTATATTAATTAGTGTATTACATAGAGATGCTTGTACTAGTGGGAAATTATGAAGACCACCTAAAGTCAAAAGTTATTCCCATGGTCTCCCACTCACACCTCCCATCATCTTTCCTTTCATTTTTCTCCCAACACATTATTCTCATCACCACTCAAACCCTCTCTATTCTTTCTCTCACTCTCAATCTCGAAATTCTTCCAAGAAATATCAATTTTCCAGCCAAGAACAATCCCTCATACTCAAATCTCCATCCCTCTTGAAGCATTCATCAAGGTATGTTGTTAAAAGTTCCAAATTCATACATGAAACAAATTAAATCCACCAAAATATCTAAAACTCATTTTATGCATAAACCTGATTTTTCTCAGACTCTCATAAATAAAATAAGAAGTTCTGGAAATTTTCAGAAAATAACTTATTTTTATTGAATTACTATAATTATTGCAATAAAATATGGCAATAATTCACATAAAATACTTTTTGCAGTCAATAAATTCTGGGAAAATTTTGGAACAACCCTTATATTGAGTAAAGTGGATTTATAAAGTTTCATGCATTTATATTACTGTTTGATGCTTATTTTGTATTTTATTTTGTTGTAGATAAATAAATTGCAAAATATAGTTATGTATGTTAAAAACTATATTTTATATTTTTCGCACCTTATTAACATATTAGAGGCTCCATGAACAAATTTACAGATTTTTGTAATAATGTTTGCTTATTTTTCCTGATTTAATGATTATTTAATGGTTTAAATAGATAATAAATAGCTACACATGTCGAAAACTTATAAAACCTTATCGGAATATCTTATATAACATGTTAATCATAAATAAAAAGTCTAATGAATTTCTCTTAATATTTTCCTATTATTTATGATTTTAGTGATTAGTTAATAATGAAAAACATAAGAAATACTTCCCTTAGTCCAAAATATCCAAAATATTTACAGTAGGCTCAATATAATGTTAGCAAACTATGGTTAATTTACCAGAATTTTTGGGAATCATTTATTATTTTTCCCGAATTTTGTTGTGGTTTAATTATTAAAATACTAAATAAATACTAAAGCAGTTAAGAAAAATATGCAAACATTATTACAAAAATCTGTAAATTTGTTCATGGAGCCTCTAATATGTTAATAAGGTGCGAAAAATATAAAATATAGTTTTTAACATACATAACTATATTTTGCAATTTATTTATCTACAACAAAATAAAATACAAAATAAGCATCAAACAGTAATATAAATGCATGAAACTTTATAAATCCACTTTACTCAATATAAGGGTTGTTCCAAAATTTTCCCAGAATTTATTGACTGCAAAAAGTATTTTATGTGAATTATTGCCATATTTTATTGCAATAATTATAGTAATTCAATAAAAATAAGTTATTTTCTGAAAATTTCCAGAACTTCTTATTTTATTTATGAGAGTCTGAGAAAAATCAGGTTTATGCATAAAATGAGTTTTAGATATTTTGGTGGATTTAATTTGTTTCATGTATGAATTTGGAACTTTTAACAACATACCTTGATGAATGCTTCAAGAGGGATGGAGATTTGAGTATGAGGGATTGTTCTTGGCTGGAAAATTGATATTTCTTGGAAGAATTTCGAGATTGAGAGTGAGAGAAAGAATAGAGAGGGTTTGAGTGGTGATGAGAATAATGTGTTGGGAGAAAAATGAAAGGAAAGATGATGGGAGGTGTGAGTGGGAGACCATGGGAATAACTTTTGACTTTAGGTGGTCTTCATAATTTCCCACTAGTACAAGCATCTCTATGTAATACACTAATTAATATAAGAATTTTATAAAATTTAATGTAGAGTTTATAAAAATAGAGTTTTATAAAAAAATATGTTATTATTTGATTATAACAATCTACTTTGATTTGAAGTTTAATTATAGTATTCAAGTTTGACTCTTTTAATTTAATTAGAGTATCATACTTTGATTTGATTTTAATATGGTATCATAATTTAATTTGATTATAGTTATAACGTTATACTATGCTATTTTGCTATTAACGTCAATTTATATCGTATTGTATAGGTTTTGATCCTATTAGCGTCAAGTAAATCTTGAGTAGGGTTTATTAAATTTCCCAATTGGGTTGGGTTGACCCGAATCCATTTTAGGCGGATGTCACAGTTACGAGCAGCGTATGGGGGTCGTAATGCCATCTATGAGAAACACGCATATGGACTTGTGAGTTATTTGTAAATTGATTATGGAAATTAAGTTTGTAGACATTGTTGGGTAAAATGATTGTAAAACACTTGTTGGGCCATGGTTAGGAGTGTTGGGCACCTTTTGGGCTTTCCATGGGTACTAAATGTGAAGCATGTAGCAATTGCGTGGGCCCCCACAATACTAAGTTTTCACATGTTTTTCCCACTTCAAGGCCCATTAGGGAACTTAATAGTCCAATGAGTTGGCCATTTTGGAGTGTATCCTTTCGGATACGTTTGATAAGGTCGGGTATTTTGATGGCTCAAAAGTAATGTGAATGACGCGCTTTGGCCTATAGGTTTGGGAACTCTCGCCTTTGGTCCCCAGGTAAGCAAACTGGTCCCTCGGTTGATTGGGATGTATACGAATGCTTACCTAGTCAGGACTTTCGGGCTACCGGCACCTCCCCCTTCCAGTTACTACGCGTCCATTACTTTGATCCTACCCAACTAGAGTGGATGACTTTTAATTTCCTATGAGCTCTAAGGAATATATATGTATATAAATTTTTATTTTGAAACCATTTGAGTATGCGTGTGATTTTAAGAGAAATAGGAGAAAATTCACAAGTGTATGCACACATATAAGTGTCGGGAATAATACGTAAGCACATAAGGGAGCAATTAGCACACAAAGGTATTCCTAGGATTTTCTAAGTGCGAATTGCATGCAATGGTGTGTGCATTTTATAAACTAGCATACGAGAGGACCCTAGAGGCTATAGACTAGGTCAAGGCAATTAACCTAATTCCCTATAGTCAAGGGCTCTGATACCAATCTGTCACACCCCGATCCTTGGCGGAATCGATCAAGGCGTGATATATTGTTCAAAGTCTCATGACAACTATGTTATAATATGATTAGATTCAATTAAGTACTAAGTAGGCAAACAAGATCCACAACATACAAATACAAATTCCAATACAAACAACATTTATTACATCAAATTTAAATACTCTTGTGGGTTTCTAAGGTACACCCTACTTTTCATCAACTTCATTCTTCAAATCTGCATCATGGGTAAAAACAGGTCAACTACGAGAGTTGGTGAGTAATCTAGTTTTATTAAAGAAAATTGCGAGTTTGAAATATTTATAATTTGAAACTTGTTTTCTTTGGAAATCGACAAGTAAGTATTATTGAGATAACGGTTTATAAATCAAAAATTGATTAACAAATGATAACAACAACAATAAGTCCTCACCCTATATATACATATGTATATGTATATATATAGGATGGAGCATCTAATCATCATACACACTCAACCACGTGCAATCAATCACCTTAGCGTCCCAAGGCGGGGTGGTCAACCCAATAGCGCTATTATTGTCCATAACGTACCTCAAGAATACGGGCATAGTCATGGAGATTAGACTAAAAATGGTAATGCACTACAAGTACATGTAGCGTAAACAAACAATAATTATACAAATAATGATTCACGTATAAATGTCCCAACAATGTCTCAATGGTGAAAAAATAATAAAATGAAGTTGGAACATATTAAAACCACATGATACACCCCAAAAGTATTGAAAATTATAAAATATGGGGTAGATTACTCACATTAGTCCAAACGGAATACGCGTGTTGTACGATAGACGGCTCGGGTCAAAACGACGTGGAACCTATTATAATTAATAGTTTTGGTTTAGGAATCGATAAATGGGAATATAGTATTAATAAGAATAATTAGACACATATTCTTATATTAGATGGATTGACAATTATCCAAATTTTGTTTTGAATATTAATGTATTTATATGTTAAATGAATTTTAAATTGAATTAATTACTTTGCTTAATTAATTTATATTTTCACTTTAGACAAGATTTTAATAATTTCTTATTAAAATAATAACTAGTCAAATTATAAGTATTTACAGATTTTATATATTATAAACAATTATTTATATGAAATAATCATTAAAAATGCATTTTTACATGCTTAGATATTTAGGAAAATGGTTTTAAATACTAAACAGTAATAAAACATTCTGAAATTTTCAGAAAATCATTATTTCATAAAATGGTAATTACTGTAAAATTTGCATATTATACTATGCTATTTTGCTATTAACGTCAATTTATATCGTATTGTATAGGTTTTGATCCTATTAGCGTCAAGTAAATCTTGAGTAGGGTTTATTAAATTTCCCAATTGGGTTGGGTTGACCCGAATCCATTTTAGGCGGATGTCACACTGCCACCCTTACGAAACATCCAACACCAAATCGATTCGATGCCTGGTGCTGCCCCATTACCAAAAAGTCCAAAGGAGTCTGACATTTTGAAAGAGAATGTTGAAGAGTTATATCCAGGAGAGCATTAGTCCATACACAGTTTTAGCCCTCCTCTTTCCAAAGAAAGACGACATTTGGAGGATGTATGTTGAGAGCTGGGCAATCAACAAAATCACTATTAATATCAATTTTCCTGATTACCAGACATTAAGTTCATATCATGTAGATCTAATCAGAAAATTAATCTCAATGTCATGGTCACTAATTATTGTACAGACCGGTAATCTAATGTAGCTTACACATAAAAGTTCGTTACTTTACTGTCCTAACCCTATGATTTGGTGCATCTCTAGTCATACATGCCTAATGGTTATAGTACAGTCATGATTCAAGTCAAACAATCAGATTGGTCCTCTAGATCGTAATAACTCGGCAATATGACGATAAACGTTAGCATATAAGGATCTTTGACTAAACTAGCAAAATACAATAAACAACTTTCAATAATCGAAAATCAATCAAAATCATAAATTTAGAGTCTCATTAAAACTAAGTAAAAATAATGGGGTGTCAATCCTAAATCCAGAATTAGAATGCATAGAGAAACCAGACTGTATGCTAAATATAGACGGTAAAGCAAACAAAACAATAGCCTAATGATTATGCTTCAGATCCTCCATAATCCTACTCTATGCCAGCCTTCTGACCTTCCGACCACCCGGTAGACTCTTAAAACGACAATCCTGGGGTTTTCTCTCGGTCTAAACCCTTTTGATGTGTAAAAGTTGTCTGTCGATAGGGATCATGTCGCACTTTACTTACGGTGGTATCACGATAGGCACAAATTCCATGATGCATCGTTATTTCTAATGCTTCATCGTTATCTCCTTACGTTTTTGTCGTTATCTTCCAGTATGGTCGTGTTGGGTTTGCGTATATGGAAATGTCACGACAGACCTAGCCACACGACTCGTGGTGTTTTGGAACACATCACTAATAACTTCTAAAACTACATAATCTGAATATGCGAAAAAGCACCAAACCCTATGTCAAACTCAAGGTGAAAAGAATGAAGATATATACCTTTCATTGCGGGAAGAACATTATTCTCACCTCTAAACTTCTAATTTTCTTTAAACTTCACTTGGAAGTCCCTTAAGACATGAAAATAGTCGACTCTCTCTCTCTCTCACTCTCTCAACATCAAACTCTATCATCTAAAATAGGAGGGAAGTCTCTTATGTTCTAAAGGTTGACTTTGTGGCACTTATTACCCCTTAAGCCTTGTTTCATTTATAATGGTCACCATTTGGTTCTAAGAAGTAGTTAACATTTCTAGTCTTCAATTTAATCCCAAACAAATAAAATATTTGTCATTTTGATCTCAAGCATAATATCAAAGCTAAAAAAGGTTTAGTTTCACCATTTGACGACTTTAGTACCTCAACCTAAGCTTTTCAATGTCGGTATATAATTATCAATATTGATTTATATTTTAAATTTCTTCCTTTAGTTTTTTATATGTATTTAATTATTTAATTAATAATTAACTTAAATTTTGAAATAGCCCTAATTTAAGGATGCTAAAATATATAAAGGTGAAAATCATGTATCCACATGAGGGAGTCAATTCTTATTAGAAAATAGGGTTATTATATCAAAATGAACTTGGATATTATTGGAATCATGTGCAAACACTTTACAAATATTGTAATTTCGACCATATAGTCATGGGTTACAGGAAACCGAGCTCAACCTATTTTGAGTTAGTCCTAATCTTATTAAACAACTCAGTAACACTAAAATCACCAAAAATTATATTATATATTATATTGTAACAACTAGGTATAACATTGCTATGTAACATATAACTATAACTTCGAATAAAAAAGTATGATAGTACACACACAAGTCATAAAAAATTAGCTTTAGTAAACATTTTATGCTAATTAATCAATCATAATTATCTATAGCCAGATCACGTATCAAAATGACCATAAAATTCACCCACTTCCATCTACCGGTAATCGTAAAAATTCACCTCAACAAGAAATCGCCCCATTTCCATCAACTAGTAACCGTATGAATTCACCCATAAAGTACCTAAACCATCACATCACTAATAAGGTACCATCATACCAGTTCCAAAAGTTTTTCCTAACATTGTAGGCTAATTGATCCATCATAATCAGTAATAGTCAAATCACTTATAAAACATGACCATAAAATCAAAACCTATAAAAAACGCGTAATCGAGTAACCTGTCAATCGGCCCAAGGAAACATGGCCAGCCAAAGAAGGTGTCAATTTTAAAAAGGAGGTAGATTTACATCTATGGGTTCACCGATCACTAGCATGGCTGGTCCAACCAGTTCGTCGTTCTAATGCCTATTTGTTCCCTAATTTAGATTTCATGTTCAAACTCACAAGTTTTTAGTTTAAGTTAGATATAGTGAGTGTTTTAGGCATAAACCATACTATAAAGCTAGAAAGTTGGAAACTATTTATAGTCATGCTGATTATCATCACAAAAGAATCAAATAAAGATGTTAAACGCTTATTAATTGCTCAAAACTGCAAAATCGTGCAAACAAGGCCTCTGGAGAACTATTCTCCACTCCCTCCTTAATCGAATTATGTACTTCCACCCTCCTTGTATCAAATAAACAACAATAAGGAAAATATATGATTTCATTAGTTATTTATAGGCTACATCTTTCATCTATTGGTAGTTTTAACCTCATCAGAATAAGTTTAGTTTTCCAAATTGCTAGTGTAAGTCCCTACCCTTGGATTATATTGATTTCTAAAAGTTATCTCATGGAAATCAATTATTAGTGAAATCACTTAATTAATAAGAAACTTAAATTAATGAAATTTGCATACCTAACTACAAAAATCACTCAAACTGTTCCCATCATCAGGATTTGAATTATAACCCATTCTAAATACTAAGTTAAATTCCTAGTTAATAGGTAGGTTAAAAGGAATTAATTATTTTATAAGGTTAAAACATATGACCTATGTTTTCCATTTGTTACTAGAGGGCTTGGCTTGCCCCTAGCAATAAACATTTCTTCGAATTGCTAATCTAGATTAGTTTTAGTTTGGTTGTGTCTTTGGATTGAATTGGATGTCAAAGAAAGGCTTATCCTTTCAGTTTATGTGCAATATGGAAATAAATTATAACCTATGGTTTTAGATAATATCCTTTTTGTAAAAAAACTAGAGTTTATTTAAGGGGCAACTCATGATATTTTCCAAGTGTTGATAATTTTTTCTAGATGGTTGACAGATAATAGGTTGCAATGGAGGTGAACTACAAAATCCCTTACATACATATCTATGGTGTTACTTATAAATAGATAACATAGTCTTATATATATATATATATATATATATATATATATATATATATATATATATATATATATATATATATATATATATATATAATCAATAACTGTCTAATAAATCAAACTGAATTCTTTTAAATAAAACCCAAAAACATACTATAAAGAATAGGATGCCATCACCAATGGAACCAATGAGATGCCAAAATTCTGAAATCATAAAATCAGAAGATGAAAAGCACATGCAAAAACAAAATTGAACCTTAAACTACCATCCTTTCCCCATTGTTGATATCTACCAAGTTTGAACAGTTGAAAAAATAAAGAAGCATCTACTAATTGTAGAGTAAATATTTGGGGGGGGGGGTACATTTTACTTATGTATACCTCAAACCCTAATAAGAATGTAAGCATCCAATTCTGAATCCAAATATCGTATGCAGGCTAGATTACTTCTTTTTGGAAAGCCTCGATACTTGGTAACACCAACCCTACATTTTTTGAGATTCCATAGTGATTATATTCCCAATGAAATCATAAGCTACTAAAGATAATAAAATGTAAATGGATCCATAAATTATATCATAATTTTGATTACTTCCAAAGGTGATTTGTTCAAGTTATTTAATTAACATAAAGAAAAACGAATGATTCCTTCTATATGATTATAGCCAATATAGCTTCAATAAAAGTGACGATATGCTTACCTTTATATCCTTCACCAAAGTTGATGGAATGATTCCTCCTTGATGAATGATTCCACAAGAATTTTTTTTCTGCCATCAAGTTGGCTTGATATAAAGAAACCATATGGACCTTTATATCCTTCACTATAGAGCATCAACATGCTATCATCTGCATGTAGATTAACCATCTTCAATGGAGCGGAGAAGGAGATCGACCATCTCCAGTCTAGCAGCCTTAATTCCCATCTCCAATGCAACAATAATTTATAGAAGGAACATCATTGAGAAGGATGGGGAGGTGATCGATGATATGGGAGGGGGATGTGATTGGTGGTGGTGAAGAATAATGATGTGCCACCATCACTTTGACATATATCATATGCTTCATACTTTTTTTATTTTTACAATAAAGATGAAAAGGTAGGGGCATGGTAGCTAGTTGTATATGAAGAGGTAATATGCTACAAGGGGTTGTCGATATTGCAAAAGAGAAAAGTAAAGGGTCAGTGATTTTGAAAGGGAAGGGGTGAGGGAAAATCAAGATGGTCTTAGGTGGTGGTGGGAGGTATGTCAAGTGAGGAAGGAAAGAGCACCATTACATCATCGATGGGATCTAGGGGGGATGAGATTGTTTATTATATAATAGTAGTAGTAGTAGTAGTAGTAGTAGTAGTAGTAGTAGTAATAATTATAATAATAATAATAATAATAATAATAATAATAATATGATACAATTATTTTACAAGCACTTAATGAGGATATATGGATGACACTAAGGTTAAAGACTGTTTGTAGAGTTATAACAATAAAACTTAGACTAAACTCGTTATTTTCACCATAAAACATGCCCTTTCATATAATTTATTCGGGTTTCTATGGATCCAAATTATATACAAATATGGTAACCTCTTCTTTTTCCTTTACAGGAAAATGCACCCACATTGGCCGAGTGGGAAGCCATCCCTTGATCTCCCGTATACTTACTAATCACTTGTGTTAGAAATTTTGCACAATTATCTATTTGCTTTTGCAGGTATCGATTATCAATAATAATTCAATAATAATTCTGACAGGACACAAACCCTTCACACAGTATTTGTAATTGTCATATGTCGGATGCCATATATGTGAAACAACAACTTTATCTTGTAACGCATATATGACTATCAACATCTATCCTTTTTCTCCTATTCTAATGCGATCATGTGGTCTATTGTTGTTGCCGTGTGCCAAAATTTTGCTAAAAGGAAGATTTTATTAATTAAAACTTGATTATAACTATTCAAACAAGACACAACTAAAACAATTTTATAAGCAAGTGCATGATGTCACATGACTTGAGACACTCTTTAAACTTGTGATCCAACGTAATATAATACATTAACAAATCACTAAAAAGACGAAATATTATACATCTTTCCATACAAAAGTATGGCATCCCAATGATAGTGAAAGATCCTTTGTAACCACTAACCACCACCCATGGTCACAAAGTGTTACTTTAGAGCAACTTCGGGCTACGTGCCATTGCTCATTGACAATTATATCTCGTGGATGCAAAACACGACTTGCCTTTGAATATGAGCGATAACAAAAATCGAAAATTCTTTCTTTTATTCTATTTTATTCTCCAATATTACCGATCCTCCTCTTCCCACTTCCGAAACTTCTTGCCATTTCTTCAACTTGCTTCATTGGGCTTCAAATTCTCGATTCCTTGCGTCAAGATTTTCCCTTTTCAAGCTACCATTTTCTTATTGCCCAATTGCTTCGGAATTTTGGAAACCCTAATCCTTAAAATAACCATAAGAAGGAAGACGTGTCCAGAAATTGTTTGCTGAAAAGAAGCACAAAGAGGGTGCTGCATAAATCTTCTCAAGTAACGAAATTTCAGGTACTTACTCGATTAACTACAATGGCATCACCGAATTAGTCAAGTTCTTGTTGTTACATCTGCTATCATGCATCCTTTCATTAGCTTGATCATTTCTGTCTTCAGGATCTTCAGATCCTTGTTCCTTATTCTTCTTGTGTACATTAAAAATTCTTTTTCCCAATTTGATCGCTCGCGCGATATAAAAAGTTAACATGCATTGTTGATTCGGCATGATACACTGTTTGATAGTTCTTATAATTTTCAGCAGAACAATGGCAACCAGTATAGCTTCTGGAAGTACCAATCTACAATTCCGCGAGACACGTTGCTGGCGACAGAGCTTTTTTTCTCCAATGGTGTCGCAGAGATGCTGTACGAATTTCCCATGGTAAGTTTGAGTTAATTTCTTGCGAATTTCTCTTCTATTTGGTAGAAATCAACAACGAGGGTGCTATTATCGATGCAATACGTCTACAAATAAATTTTTTAACTTAATTTCTACCGTTTTTTCTTTCGATCTTTCTTGAACTTTATTTATATCTATTATAAACTTATAGGTCAGATGTGGCGTCTAACAACATACAAATCAAGAAATTCCATTATCCAATTAACGAAACTCGAAGACCCTTTGTTATCACATCACGCATCAAAGACGAATCCACAAAGTATTTTGATTTTGCTGTTATCGGTAGTGGAGTTGCTGGCCTTCGATATGCTCTTGAGGTTGCAAAACATGGCACAGTTGCTGTAATAACAAAAGCCGAGCCTCATGAAAGCAATACAAATTATGCACAAGGCGGTGTTAGTGCTGTTTTATGCCCTTCAGATTCAGTAGAAAGTCACATGCAAGATACGATTGTAGCCGGTGCTTATTTATGTGATGAGGAAACTGTCAGAGTAAGTGGCTGTTTTTTCTTGACTGAATCTGGACAAAATGACTTAATGTGGTAAGACAAAATATATGAAATTATGGATATGTGTAGGTGGTGTGTACAGAAGGACCCGAGAGAATAAGGGAATTGATAGCAATGGGTGCATCGTTTGACCATGGAGAAGATGGAAACTTGCATTTAGCAAGAGAAGGTGGCCATTCACATCATAGAATTGTACACGCAGCTGATATGACAGGAAAAGAAATCGAAAGGGCGCTTCTTAAAGCAATTGAAAATGATTCAAATATTTCGGTTTTCAAACATCATTTTGCCATTGACTTGTTGACTTCTCAGAATGGATTAGATATGGTTTGCCATGGTGTCGATACTATAAATACCGAGACACAAAATGTGGTACGGTTTATTTCAAAGGTGACTTTGCTTGCTTCGGGGGGTGCGGGACATATTTATCCGTCTACTACAAATCCACCGGTATGATTATTACGTTAAAACTTAAAAGTTCATTATTTTTGTTTGTTTAATTGTTAGTTAAATGTTCATGTGAATGAATGCTGACATGTCATGTTGGTTGATTTATTTTTGGTTAAATTTTGAAGGTGGCGACTGGTGATGGAATAGCTATGGCGCATCGAGCTCAAGCTGTAATTTCAAACATGGAGTAAGAAATCTCATTTCTTTTAGGCAGATTTTATATGGGTTGGGACAAAAAATTGTAATTTTTTTGGGTGGGATAAAAAAGTGCAATTTTTTGGGATAAAAATTGCAAAATTTTGGGTGGGACAAAAAATTGCAAAATTTTGGTGGGACAAAAGACTGCAATTCTTATGTGGGACAAAAAATTGCAAATTTTTGGGTAAGACAAATGATTGCAATCCTTGGTTGGGACAAAATATTTTAATTTTTTGGGTGGGATGAAAAATTGCAACTTGTAAGTGGGACAAAAAGTTGCATTTTTTGGGTGGGACAAAAAACTACAAAAATTTTGGGTGGGACAAATAATTGCAATATTTGGGTTGGACAAAATTGCAGTTTTTGGGTGGGACAAAAAATTTCAATGTTGTGGGTCGATACAAATTTCAATTTTGAACCGTGACAAAAAGTTAAAATTTTTGTGTTTGACAATAAGTGCAATATTTGAGTGAGACAATATATTTCAATGTTTTGGGTGGGTTAAAAAATTTACAATTTTAAACGAGACAACAAGTTGCAATTTTTTGGGTTGGAACAAATAATTGAAATTTCTCGGTCGAACAAAAAATTGCAATTTTTGTGTGGGACAAAAAGTTGCAATTTCGGGGTAGGGACAAAAATTGCAATTTTTCGGTGGGACAAAAAATTGCAATTTTTGGTTGGGACTTCTTGTCCCTGTCTTAATGCATGTCATATCATGTCATGTCATGTGTATTGTACTGAACTCTAATTTTATTTTCACAGATTTGTGCAATTTCATCCAACTGCACTAGCAGACGAAGGTCTCCCAATCCCACCAACAAATCCCCGTGACAACGCGTTTTTAATCACCGAAGCCGTGAGGGGCGATGGCGGTCTTTTGTACAATCTCGATATGGAAAGATTCATGCCAATGTACGATGAAAGAGCCGAGCTAGCACCACGAGACGTTGTGGCTAGAAGCATAGACGATCAGCTTAAAAAGCGAAATGACAAATACGTCCTTTTAGACATTAGTCATAGATCTCGAGACCAAATTCTTTCTCATTTTCCAAATATAGCTGCTGAGTGCCTGAAATATGGGCTTGATATAACGCGTGAACCGATTCCTGTTGTTCCTGCTGCTCATTATATGTGTGGAGGGGTCAAAGCTGGTCTTCAAGGGGAGACTAATGTTCTTGGCCTTTATGTAGCAGGTAAGGTGTTTTGTTCCAGTACCATTTTTAACACCAGAGAGAATATTCTAACTATATTCCTTTTCTTTAAACTCATATGGATTTCTGTTGATACCCTTCTTTTACAAATTTGATTAACGTATTTTTTTTTGTTACGATAACTTTATAATTTATATTATTACATAGAAATATTAAACATACAGTCAAAGGAAATGGTACTCATGTAATTTTTTAGTAAATTATAAAAATGGTGCCGCTTTCTGATTTTTATCGTGTTTAGTCCAAAATTGATATTATTTCAGTTTTGGTCCTTATTTCAAGGTTTCATATTAATTTGGGTCATTGGAATAAGGACCGGAATTAGAAAGTCCTGGGGACCAAAATTGATATGAAACTCTGAAATAAGGACTAAAATAAAGTTTAGATTTTGGACTAAACACGAATAAAAATCAGAAAGCATAGGGACCGTTTTTGTAATTTGTAAATAAGTACGGAGCATAAAAACTTAATTTAATATATATCGTAGTTTAATATCAATTTGATTTATAGTAAAATATTACAACTAAGAAATATTAAAAAAAAAATCATTATACAATTAAACAAACTAACAGTACATAACATTCAAACTTGAAGGACCGATTTGTAAAAAAGAGAGTTTAATACCAAATATAGTGCAAAATGCCAAATTTGGTGTTTTATTATTCAACAACACCAAAATAATGTTGACTTGGAGAAATTTAACAACAAATTTGGTGTAAAAACAACCATGAGAAAAATCTTGACCTTTGTTGATTTTGATTCCATAGGTGAGGTAGCATGCACAGGATTACACGGAGCAAACAGGCTAGCAAGCAACTCATTACTAGAAGCACTTGTATTCGCCCAAAGAGCCGTGAACCCATCAATACAACACATGAAAACATCACACATCGACCAAACCGTTTCACGGTGGTGGGACCCACCCGTTGTTCCCATGCAGCTAGGGTCCACCATTCTCAACAACATCCTCAACAGAACAAAACAAGTAAGAAAGGAACTACAATCCATCATGTGGGCGTACGTAGGGATCGTGAGGTCCACCACATGGCTAAAGGCCGCAGAGCAGAGGATCGGGGAACTTGAACTTGAATGGGAAGCTTACTTGTTTCAACAAGGGTGGGAACCAACCATGGTTGGGTTAGAGGCTTGTGAAATGAGGAACTTGTTTTGTTGTGCGAAATTGGTGGTGAGTAGTGCGCTGACTAGGCATGAAAGCCGTGGGCTCCATTACACCATTGATTTTCCACATGTTGATGAAGAGTCAAGGTTGCCTACCATTATCTTTCCTTGTTCAACCATGAATGGAACTTGGAGTTCAAGGCAACTTCACAAGCAACATATTTGTTAGCATAGGAGAAGTTAGAAGGGATATTTTGGCCGAATGTTTGTAATAAATTATAGGAAATTCAAAAGAAAGGGAAATCTTTTTTTATTATTTGTTATATAGAACTACAATTAAATGAAGTGTTACAAGTTATGATGGCAAGATTTGTTATTCGGTTATTTAAAGTGTCTTGGATTTTGGGTCTTGTGGCGTTTAAGTTTTCTTACATCAAAGGCAATGTCTAGTCAAGCATGATGCATGTAATACTTTAAGCAAATCTATAACACATGAATATTTTAGTTGAACCGGTTAATTATCTAGTCAACCCATATTCACTTCAAGTTTTACACTAGGGCAATGATGTTATGAAGTGTTTGAATTTAGTTAGTGTTTTCTCAATACAATGATGTTATATCGATCGAAGTGTTTGAATTTAGTCAACACCTATAACGCTTGGATATTTTAGTCGAATTGTTGATCATATAGTCAATCCTTATTCACTTCAAGTTTGACACTTGGCAATGATGTTATGTCGATCGAAGTGTTTTTGAATTTAATTAGTATTTTCTCAATATAATGAAGTTGACTAAGAGAAATGTCTCGGTTTATATTCTTTCAATTTTATTCAGGAGTTGGAATCAACCTTTCTTAAGTCTTTCATTTTAAAGACAACTAGTAAATGTGACTTAGTTTTAATGCCATTTGAGATTTTTGCCAATATTTAACATATTGTTCAACCCGTTAACATATTGAGGAAAGCGAGATCAAAAAGGTTCTCTTTGACATTGGGGATGATACAAGCGTGGGGATGTTTAAATGGCATATAAATATAAGAAGTTAGAAGTTAAGATAAACATTGTTAGAAGTTAAGATAAACATTGAAGTTTCCTTGTTTGTTCGGGATGTTTAGTTTTGTTCAGATCTAGATTAATATTTAGGTAATGCTCATTCTAGAGAATCATATACTTATGTGCATACTATTTTGTGAGGGAAACATTAGTCTAACTTTCATATAAATCATATATTGTGTTAACAAACTAAGGTATTTCTTACTTTAGTCTCTTTAGTTTTTTTTAACTATTATTAATAAAGATCTTCGCCATATTCGTGTTTTCAATGTTATTGATTCACCATCCGAGACCAACAATTGCTATTAGTGTAATGTTTTAGAATAGTTAATTTTCAGATCTGCTTGTTACAACTCTTTTCTATATCCATTTCAATTCATCATGTCTTCCTCTACCCAAATCCAATTAAACCTAAAACCAACAAGTGTCTCCTTTTGATGAGAACAACTTCACTATGTGGCTGAGTAAGACTATAATGGTTCTTGAAAGTATGGACTACAACATGCCATAAGTGAACAAAGATGGATCTTTTTTCCTACTTCACAATCTTTTGGGTAAAAGTACTATTGGTGCTGTTAGAACCATTAAGACTCTTGTTAGTCAAAGGGTTAAGGGTAACAAGAAAAGTTAATCTGGACGTAAAAGCAAGATTTAGTGTATGCAATGCATTTCCATATGACGTGTACCATCATGTTCAAGGGTGTAACTCTACCGAATAAATGTTGGAAACTTTAGAAGTCGTATATGATGGTTATGATGAGGTAACGGAAAATCAAGAGAATTACATATACCACATGTATGAGTTCTTCTTTGCTTACAAACGTGAGTATCTTACCCATACCTTCGATTTTTTCTACCACCTTGTAAATGAGTTGAGAAGTTCAAGATTTAAAAAAGAGCAACGAGAAGACCTAGATTATAAATCTTAAAATCTTATTTGGAAATATGAGAAACTATCACCAGTCCAAGGATCAGAGAAAAGAAAACATTCATAACATGAAAGAAAACCCAAGAACCCAATCTTCAACTTTTACGTAAAAGAGTAACTGGAGAGTGATTAAAGAACCTGAATCATCGAATACATTTAAAGATATTATGGAAGAACAGTTTGATGAAGAAGATTAATTTGATTGGCATCTCAAGTTGTCATGATTGTTAAGCAGTTCAATAACTTTCACACCAAAGGAAAACATCCTAGATCAAACCATGAAAGATTTAAACTGTGTTATTGTTCAAGCAATGCTAAGCTAAATAGAAAAGCTTCCTTAACTGATGCATGATACAAGCATGGAGAAACTAGAAAATTTGATATAGATTGCAAATCCAAACTTGATGGATCCATAAAAGACTTTTTTGAAGCCAAATACAAAAGAACGACAACCTTTCTAAAGAAAATAGAATGGACGATATAAGGTTTTGACTGATAATGAGGAAAAATTGGAAGTTGAAGTTGCCCACTCCTTTAATGATTGTTAGATGCATTTTGTGCATCTTTTTATTCGTTTATTTTATGTATTTTTACAGCATTTTATAGACACAATTCATGTAATTGTTATTTTTAGGGACAATTTTACTTTTTACCGTGAGACGCTTTTACTTGGTAAAATTTTGTGGATTTCAAGGCAATTTGAAGACTTAGATGGACTTGGAACGTTGAAAGGAAGCTATGGTCAAAATTTCGAGCCAAACGGACATGTGATGAAGGAGATATGGCAGTGAAATTGCCAACATCGTTTAATTTTGAGGCTTGTTGGTGATTTTAGTGTCACATTAACATTTTAGTATAATAGAAAGATAAGTATGTCAATGGGTTCACTCTTTCGTTCTAATACAAGTTAGTGATGGAGAATAGGCAAACAAATAAACTTAAAACTCTTAAGTTCACATGCAACCTAAAGGATCTATGTTTTCTTTATTGAACATATAAATAAGAACATCTATAGGAAACCCTATGCATAATCAAAATTACTAAAGAGGGTTTCGGGATTACATACCTTATTGTTATTATAGCAAATAACAATTATTCCTTGTCTCGTTGATCTCTCGGAAGCAAGCACCACAAATGTCGTGCCTCTAATGGTTCACACCCAAAAATCCAAGCAATGTTAATTATCTTAATTATCTTATTAATAAAAGCTTGCTATAAAACCTTAGAAAAGGATTATAGATTCTGCAAGAGAGAGAAGAGAAATTCCAGAGAACTGTCTACATGAATGAGGCAGCGAATAATGTGACAGGGGAGGCGTATTTATAGCTTCAAAGGTGATAAGGATAACCCTTATTTGAATTCAAACAAGATAAACAGTTTTATCTTCGAACCCTTTTTGGTTGTACGTGACGTGCGCGTCGCGGCACTCCTCGCCCGCATCGCGCGTGTTACTTCGACCAGAAGTTTCAATTGTTCAACTATTGAACAATTACAATCCAGTCACTGCACTTTTAATTAATCCCAAATGAATTCCAATTAATTCTGATTAATATCAAACTAGTTTCTAATTAATTTATCATCGCATAATAAATTAATAAACTATCTCTCTCTCTCTTACTATTAACCTTAATATCATTTGGACTACTGAGGGCAACCCAAAAGGACTTTGCCACTATCAATTCAAGTATATCCCATTCCGAAAACCTACCCTTGTTCTATTATAATCCCTACAGTTAGCGCCGTCTCAATAAAAATGAAATTGCGAATATGGTTGTACATTGCTACCGGTTAGTTTGGTTCTGTAAAACCGATGTATCCTTAGACATGCTTTCATTATTTGAATACCCATAAGAAAAAGGCGTGTAACACTAGATGTAACACCCGACTTATTAACCAAAAACACCCCAAAAATTTTTCATTTTCAAACCACATATTTTACAAATAAAACATAAGTAGGGGTATTAGTTAATACAATACGAGTACAAGAGTATCAAGAAGTACAATACGTAGAATATTATACATTCTTCAAGCCGGGTCGTTACTTCAAATGTTAAGTCCTCAGTCACGGACTTTGTCCTTTCCCTTAGCAGGGTCACGCTCACCTGCAGGGACATGTCAATAAAACTGTGAGCTATAAAGCCCAATGAGTAATCAAATCATGTATAACATGTATAAGAATAAAATTCTCTATACTAAATCAAATAAGCGATATCATGCAATATAAAAATCATATATGGCTCACGGGTTATCCCGCTGTTGCCTAGACTCACGGCTCCGTTCTTGCCATCGAAATGACTCACGGCTTATCCGGTATTGTCTAATATAGGTTTGACTCACAGCTCCGTTCTTGTCTATTATAGACTCACGGCTTATCTGGTATCGTCGCACCATTAAAATTGACTGACTCACAGCTCCGTTCTTGTCTATAGTAGACTCACGGCTTATCTGGTATTGTCATGTCATAATTGTTGACTCACAGCTCCGTTCTTGTCTTTATCAGACTCACGGCTTATCTGGTATTGTCATACATTGGATCATGAAATTTGTCATTTTTGTCCCTCAAATCCATTTCCATTTGCAGCTGCTCATATAACACATATCACATCGGATAATAGTGAGATTACTCACCTGAAGGTTTGCTACAACTAGCGTTTGTTGTCCCTTGCCTTGAAATCAAGTCCGTAAGATTTTGTCCCGTACCTATAATTCCATTTATTATCAAAATGATTATAGGTTAATAATCATTCTAATTAACTCTAATACAATAGAGTTCAATATAATATCGTTATAAACAATGCCTAGTTAATAAACTTTCCGTTTACTAACTTTATATGAATTTTACTATTCACCGAGGCATTCGGATAGGTCTACAGTGCCCCCGAGGGGTCGAAAACTCGATATGAAAAATTTCCCAAACTTTTTAGACCATAACGAGCCTATGGTTCAAATTTGAGCTAAATCGGACAAGCCAAGCAAAAGTTAGCGTTTTTGATCCCCTGCCTGGCCTCTGCTCTGAGGGCGCACTGCGCCAAGGGGAGGGCGCACTGCGCCTGGGCGCACCCCGCCTGGCTATGGGGCGCACTGCGCCTAGCGGCAGTGCAGGTCCCCTGGCCAGTCGCGATTTATGCACTGTAGCTTGCAGATTTGGTCCATTAAGTGCTTATTTCCGTTCTTAATCGCTTGGGGTTTGTTCTTAGGCTAAAACCTTACATATTAACAAGGTTTTTAACCATCAAAACACCCTCAATCAATCATATGAAGAATTAGGGTTCTTAATTCTAACAACCCCAAATCTTCAAATTCATCCAATATAACAACCTACTTCCATTTTGTTGAGTTAAGCTCTTACTAGAACGACTTAATGGAAGAATTTCATCAATTAAAACACCCAATCATAACTGAAATTCCAGTTTTTTGAGTTCTACAAAACTCATCAAGAACAACTAGCTAGGACTTGAAGAACTTACCTCCAAATCTTCCAATTATGCCCTTGCAAATACTATAATCCAATCTTGCAAGTTCCAAGCCTTCAAGAACTTCAATTCTCTGCAGAAATCAGCCACAAGAACTATCCCGTAACTCCCAAAATTCTGCACAACTATTCTCTTATATACTTCCGAATTTTACACTTTTGGTCCTTGAAGTTCTAAGTCTTAAACTCTTGCCACCATTTACACAATTTATGACATAAATCACATTTTTATAACATTTTAAATCCAAGACTTAAAATATTATTACGAAACAAGTCCTTTTCTGTCAAAAAGACCAAATTACCCTTTTGAGGTAAAATGACCATTTCGCCCTTTTTATTATAATTATTTAATAAAATAAGTTTTGGCGTTACAAATTCTCCTCTCCTTTAAGAGATTTCGTCCCCGAAATCATACAAAAAGTTGAGGATATTTCTCCCGCATTTCACTTTCGGTTTCCCATGTCATGTCGGAACCTTTGTGATGACGCCAAAGGACTTTCACCATGCTGATCTTCTTATTTCGCAGCTGTCTTGTCTTGCGGTCTAGCACTCGCTCGGGTTGTTCCGGGTATCTCAGCTTTTCGTCCACCTCAATTTCAGCAAGAGGTACCTGTTGAGACTTATCAAACAACGTTTTCCTCAAATGGGACACATGGAATACATCATGTATACCATGAAGTTCATCAGGTAACTCCAGTCTATACGCCACAGCTCCAACTCTTTGGGATATACGGAAAGGTCCAATGAAGCGAGGACTCAACTTTCCTTTCTTCCCAAAACGAATCAAGCCTTTCCAAGGGGATACTTTGAGCATTACCATATCTCCCACTTGGAACTCTATCGGTTTCACCCGTCTGTCCGCGTACTGTTTCTGTCTATTCTGAGCTACCTTCAAATTTTCACGTATTAATTTGATCTTTTCTTCAGTCTGTGCTACAATTTCAGGTCCAGCCAACGGCTTTTCCCCAACTTCAGTCCAGCAGGATGGAGTACGGCACGGTGCTCCATACAAAGCTTCATACGGGGCCATCTGAATGCTGGAATGATAGTTGTTATTGTACGCGAATTCCACTAAAGGTAAATGATCTTCCCAGCTTCCACCGAAGTCTATGACACAAGTCCTCAACATATCTTCCAAAGTTTGGATCGTTCTTTCACTCTGACCATCGGTCTGCGGGTGATATGCGGTACTCATAAGTACTTTTGTACCCAATCGCTTTTGAAGACTCTGCCAAAAATGAGAAGTAAATCTACTATCTCGGTCCGATACTATCGATGCTGGGAGTCCATGTCGACAAATCACCTCATCTATGTAGATTTTCGCCAGTTGATCTACTCTATACTTTTCTTTATATGGTATAAATTGTGCCGATTTGGTCAATCGATCCACAATCACCCATATAGAATCATAACCTCGCGGTGTCCGCGGCAACTTTGTTACAAAATCCATGGTAATATGGTCCCATTTCTTCTCTGGAATCGGCAATGGTTGTATTTCCCCGTACGGTTTCTGATGGTTTGACTTAACTTGCAAACAAGTCAAACATCTTTCCACAAATCTTCCAATATCCCTCTTCATTCCAGGCCACCAATACATCGGTTTTAACGTCCGGTACAACTTAGTACTGCCCGGATGAACTGCATATCTGCTGTAGTGTGCATCTTCCAGAAGCAAATTTCTCGCCTCTCCTTGTTTTGGGACCCACACACGACCTCTGAAGGTCTTCAATTTCTGAGCATTTTCTTCCAGATGCTTCAAGTATCCACCCATTCTTTCGCTTTTTACATTCTCCGGCTTACACGCTTCTTCTTGTGCTGCACGAATCAATTCTGGTAATCTGCTTACTACACCCATACATGCGGATGAAATTTTCAGAGGAGCTTCTTTTCTGCTTAGTGCATCTGCCACCACGTTTGCCTTGCCAGGGTGGTACTGAATTTCACAATCAAAGTCTTTCAGTAGATCCATCCACCTTTGCTGTCTCATATTCAGCTCTTTCTGGTCGAAGAGGTACTTCAGGCTCTTATGATCAGTGTAAATGACAAGCTTTACACCGTATAAATAATGCCTCCATAACTTCAATGCTAGAACCACAGCAGCTAGCTCCAGATCATGAACTGGATACTTCTTCTCGGCATCCTTCAATTGTCGGGACGCATAGGCTATGACCCGACCTTTCTGCATTAGCACACAACCAAGACCAATTCTAGAAGCATCGCTGTAGATCACGTACTCCTCCCCGCTTTGTGGTAAAGCCAACACTGGTGCTTCACATAAAGCTTGTTTCAACTTCTGAAATGCTTCTTGTTGTTTTTCGGCCCACGTGAACTTTTCACCTTTCTTAGTTAACTTGGTCAACGGAGCAGCTATCGAAGAGAAATTCTCGACAAACCTTCTATAATAGCCTGCTAAACCAAGGAAACTTCGTATTTCAGTTGGACTCCGAGGCGGTTCCTACTTCATCACGGCTTCAATCTTTGCTGGATCAACTTTTACCCCCTCAGCGTTGATTATATGACCAAGAAATTGAACTTCTCTTAGCCAGAAATCACACTTGGAGAATTTCGCATACAACTTTTCTCGGCGAAGCAACTCCAACACTTGTCGCAGGTGCACTTCATGTTCAGCTTGGCTCCGAGAATACACTAAAATGTCATCAATAAACACTATCACCGAGGTATCAAGGAACGGTCGACACACCAGGTTCATAAGATCCATGAATACGGCTGGAGCATTGGTTAATCCAAAAGGCATCACCAAAAACTCATAATGACCGTATCGCGTTCGGAAAGCTGTCTTCGGAATGTCTGACTCCCTTATCTTCAATTGGTGGTATCCTGACCTTAGGTCAATCTTGGAAAAGTAGGACGCGCCTTGCAGCTGGTCAAACAAGTCATCTATTCTGGGTAGCGGGTACTTGTTCTTCACCGTGATCTTGTTTAACTCCCGATAGTCAATACACATGCGCATTGACCCATCCTTCTTCTTGACAAACAGAATAGGGGCTCCCCATGGCGATGTACTCGGTCTGATGAAACCCCTGTCTAACAATTCTTCCAGTCGTTTTCGCAGTTCCACCATCTCTGAAGGTGCTAATCGGTATGGAGCTCGGGCAACAGGTGCAGCTCCCGGAACTAGTTCAATCGTGAACTCAACCTGTCGATCTGGTGGCAACCCTGGAAGTTCATCTGGAAACACATCTGGGAACTCGTTCACCACATTCACATTTGCTACCCCCACTTTAATCGGTTGAGCCACCGATACATAAGCTAGATAAGACATCCCTCCTTTACTGATACAGCTTCGAGCTTGAGCAAAAGAAATAACTGGCATTCTCAACCGGGTTCGTTCACCCTGAATCTTTATCCATTTTCCATCCGGTGACAGCACTGTGATGTTTTTATTTCTACAATCCACGTTAGCATAATTCGTTGCTAACCAATCTATCCCCACAATTACACCAAATTCGTTGGTAGTCATCGGCTTCAAATCTATAGGGAAGACGGTCCCGTAGATTTTAAGCTGACAACCTTCCAGATGTTCAGAAACCCAAACATATCGGCCGTCTGCTATAGCTACTTCTAGACTTGCATCCATCGGGGTTAAAGGTACATTCAGGCGTGGCAATAAAGATTCCGATACAAAACAGTGTGTAGCCCCCGGATAAAAAATAACATATACAGGTATGGAATTAAGAGTGAAGATACCTGTCACCACCTCTGTTTTCTCACGGGCTTCCTCCACCGTCATCTGAAAAGCTCGCGAGGCCACTGGTCGTCCTCTGTTCTTCGGTTCTTCTTTCTTTCCCACCTGATCATCCCTAGGCCTTTCACTGTAGACACTAGATTTCAATTGTGGACAGTTAGGACGAATGTGATCTGTAGCTCCACATTGGTAGCATCTTCGTTCCGACCGACACTCCCGTATAGAATGACCCGTTCTTCCACAATTTCGGCAGCTAACTAACCCAGTATCACTGCGACAATTGCCAAAATGCCTTTTTCTACACTCCTCACACCACTTTCCTTCGTCTCTCTGGCTTTTTCCTTTAGACCCGGATTGTTGCGACTTTTTCTGAGGCGTCCAACCTTGGTCTTCCGCCTTTCTTTTTGTTTCAACGGCCTTCTTTTCATCTTCTTGTCACTTTAATTCGGTCTCCCTTTCTGTGGCTCGATCCACCACTTGCCGGAAAGTAGTTAGTTTCAACGGTTGCACTATTTCTCTAATTCGGGTTGTCAACCCCCAAACATACTTGTCGATCTTTCTCTTTTCAGTGTAAATGTGGTGTTCCGCGAACCTAGCTTTCTCCAGAAAGCTAAGAGTATATTCCTGAACTGATCGGGAACCCTGTTCCAGGTGTAGGAATTCATCCTCCAACTTCTGAATAGCTACTTCTGAACAGTATTCTTCATTAAACTTTGTCTTGAATTGATCCCAAGGTATCGATTGGGACGAATCAAGATCCAGTGATTTATAGTAAGTTTGCCACCAATGTAGTGCGCCACTTGTAAGTTGGTTCGTGGCAAATTCCACTTTATCATCGTCCGCACATTTACTTACTCGGAACACCTTCTCGATATGCATGATCCATTCCATAGCTTTGACTGGATCATCTGTCCCCGAGAATTCCTTTGGTTTACAACCAAGGAAGGATTTATACGTACACCCAATTTTCTTGGTAGAGGCTTCTCCACCTTGTGTTTCTTTCACTGCCCGGGCCCGGCTTTCCCCCTGGCTTTCGTCTTCCAGCTGCCTGTCATGAACACTTTTCGCAGCCTCTTCAGTAGGATCAGGATTTACACTCGGGTTGGGATTGCCACTCGGGTTAGGATTGTTCGATAATGCTGGCAGCATTTGCCTAACCACTTCTTCCACTATCGCCCGAATATCAGGTGGATTTTGTCCCACCGGTTCCCGTGCTGGTGCTCTTCGCCCCACAGAGCCGCGTGACCTAGCTGGTCCACTTCTTGCAGTTCCACGCGAATTCACACCAGTGGGATTGCTTCGTGTATTTCTCATACTTCAAAATTTCAACAAACCGTTAGGTTACATATATAATAACAAACTTATATATATCTAACAGTCCATTTATCTGTTCTTCTCTCAAGGTTTAAGTCCAAGAATCTAATCTAAGACACCTAGTTCACTTAAACCACGGCTCTGATACCAACTTGTAACACCCGACTTATTAACCAAAAACACCCCAAAATTTTTTCATTTTCAAACCACATATTTTACAAATAAAACATAAGTAGGGGTATTAGTTAATACAATACGAGTACAAGAGTATCAAGAAGTACAATACGTAGAATATTATACATTCTTCAAGCCGGGTCGTTACTTCAAATGTTAAGTCCTCAGTCACGGACTTTGTCCTTTCCCTTAGCAGGGTCACGCTCACCTGCAGGGACATGTCAATAAAACTGTGAGCTATAAAGCCCAATGAGTAATCAAATCATGTATAACATGTATAAGAATAAAATTCTCTATACTAAATCAAATAAGCGATATCATGCAATATAAAAATCATATATGGCTCACGGGTTATCCCGCTGTTGCCTAGACTCACGGCTCCGTTCTTGCCATCGAAATGACTCACGGCTTATCCGGTATTGTCTAATATAGGTTTGACTCACAGCTCCGTTCTTGTCTATTATAGACTCACGGCTTATCTGGTATCGTCGCACCATTAAAATTGACTGACTCACAGCTCCGTTCTTGTCTATAGTAGACTCACGGCTTATCTGGTATTGTCATGTCATAATTGTTGACTCACAGCTCCGTTCTTGTCTTTATCAGACTCACGGCTTATCTGGTATTGTCATACATTGGATCATGAAATTTGTCATTTTTGTCCCTCAAATCCATTTCCATTTGCAGCTGCTCATATAACACATATCACATCGGATAATAGTGAGATTACTCACCTGAAGGTTTGCTACAACTAGCGTTTGTTGTCCCTTGCCTTGAAATCAAGTCCGTAAGATTTTGTCCCGTACCTATAATTCCATTTATTATCAAAATGATTATAGGTTAATAATCATTCTAATTAACTCTAATACAATAGAGTTCAGTATAATATCGTTATAAACAATGCCTAGTTAATAAACTTTCCGTTTACTAACTTTATATGAATTTTACTATTCACCGAGGCATTCGGATAGGTCTACAGTGCCCCCGAGGGGTCGAAAACTCGATATGAAAAATTTCCCAAACTTTTTAGACCATAACGAGCCTATGGTTCAAATTTGAGCTAAATCGGACAAGCCAAGCAAAAGTTAGCGTTTTTGATCCCCTGCCTGGCCTCTGCTCTGAGGGCGCACTGCGCCTGGGCGCACCCCGCCTGGCTATGGGGCGCACTGCGCCTAGCGGCAGTGCAGGTCCCCTGGCCAGTCGCGATTTATGCACTGTAGCTTGCAGATTTGGTCCATTAAGTGCTTATTTCCGTTCTTAATCGCTTGGTGTTTGTTCCTAGGCTAAAACCTTACATATTAACAAGGTTTTTAACCATCAAAACACCCTCAATCAATCATATGAAGAATTAGGGTTCTTAATTCTAACAACCCCAAATCTTCAAATTCATCCAATATAACAACCTACTTCCATTTTGTTGAGTTAAGCTCTTACTAGAACGACTTAATGGAAGAATTTCATCAATTAAAACACCCAATCATAACTGAAATTCCAGTTTTTTGAGTTCTACAAAACTCATCAAGAACAACTAGCTAGGACTTGAAGAACTTACCTCCAAATCTTCCAATTATGCCCTTGCAAATACTATAATCCAATCTTGCAAGTTCCAAGCCTTCAAGAACTTCTATTCCCTGCAGAAATCAGCCACAAGAACTATCCCGTAACTCCCAAAATTCTGCACAACTATTCTCTTATATACTTCCGAATTTTACACTTTTGGTCCTTGAAGTTCTAAGTCTTAAACTCTTGCCGCCATTTACACAATTTATGACATAAATCACATTTTTATAACATTTTAAATCCAAGACTTAAAATATTATTACGAAACAAGTCCTTTTCTGTCAAAAAAACCAAATTACCCTTTTGAGGTAAAATGACCATTTCGCCTTTTTTATTATAATTATTTAATAAAATAAGTTTTGGCGTTACACTAGATTTATTGAAGTCATGTCCAGGCTGACTCCCACCATCACCATTTCTCGAATGGCCCATACACGGCTCACGACCTAGGAGTAGAGCTGGACGATAACAACGGTGCAATTGATTGATGGGCTAGACAAGTAAGTTTTAAGTTTATATGGAATGTTATACAAAATTTAGCTAGTTAGAACTTAGAACCATTTATTTATTATATATGCCAGGAGAGGAATCAAAGAAAGGAAAGATCCGCTGATTCATTGTCTTGGGTTATATATGAAGAATGGGGCTAATTTTTAGATGTTCCCAAGGTGATGGAAGATAGTCACATCACGAGTTTACATAGCTCTTGGTTGAGCCGCAAGTTGTATAATAGGATCTTGGTTGTGGGCTGAAATTTGGGTTCTCGTATATGATATTATCGCGTAATAAAAAAGTTCTCTGGGCTCGTGGAAAATAGGCCGAAAGTTGGACTTGGCTCTTTGGTGTTTGGCTACATCTAAAGGATTTTTGGGAGATGGTTAATAGGAGGCCCATTGTGAGGTGTGCTGACAGAAAATTCCAAGGCCTTTTTCAAATTTAAAGGTTGCAGATTTGTTTTGCTACCTTTGGGATGTACGGTTGGTAGATAATTCCATAGGAATGTTTTCGAGTACTTTTTTTCTGTTTTCAAAACTGTTTTCTTCTATGTTCGTACACATTTATTTTTTATTATTACTAAAATTTAGGTGATGTTGCGTCCTCGTTACCAAAAAAAAAACTATTGGTTAACACTTTCTTGGGTGGTCTAGTCGTAAATTGAGTTGATATAGATTATTCCGAAAGTGTTGTCCCAAGTTTTATTCAGACTTCTAACTCTTGGTTGACCCCCTTCGTGAGATTCTTTGCCGGGTCCATTTGTTTACTGGGGTCAACAAAATTGGTTTATGTGGGATTAATCTTGTTTGTTTGTTCGGGATGTTTAGTTTTGTTCAGATCTAGATTAATATTTAGGTAATGCTCATTCTAGAGAATCATATACTTATGTGCATACTATTTTGTGAGGGAAACATTAGTCTAACTTTCATATAAATCATATATTGTGTTAATAAACTAAGGTATTTCTTACTTTAGTCTCTTTAGTTTTTTTTAACTATTATTAATAAAGATTTTCGCCATATTCGTGCTTTCAATGTAATTGATTCACTATCCGGGACCAACAATTGCTATTAGAGTAATGTTTTAGAATAGATATTTTTGAGATCTGCTTGTCAGAACTCTTTTCTATATCCATTTCAATTCATCATGTCTTCCTCTACCTAAATCCAATTAAAACTAACCAACAAGTGTCCCCTTTTGATGAGAATAGCTTCACTATGTAGCTGAGTAAGACTATAATGGTTCTTGAAAGTAGGGACTACAACATGCCATAAGTGAACAAAGATAGACCTTTTTTCCTACTTCATAATCGTTTGGGTAAAGTACTATTGGTGCTGCTATGAGAACCATTAAGACTCTTGTTAGTCAAAGGGTTAAGGGTAACAAGAAAAGTTAATCTGGACGTAAAAGCAAGATTTAGTGTATGCAATGCATTTCCATATGACGTGTACCATCATGTTCATGGGTGTAACTATACCAAATAAATGCCGGAAACTTTGAAAGTTGTATATGATGGTTATGATGAGGCAAAGGAAAATCAAGAGAATTACATATACTACATGTATGATTTATTCTTTGCTTACAAACATGAGTATATTACCCATACCTTCGATTGTTTCAACCACCTTGTAAATGAGTTGAGAAGTTCAAGATTTAAAAAAGAGCAGCGAGAAGACCAAGATTATAAATCTTAAAATCTTATTTGGAAATATGAGAAACTATCACCAATCCAAGGCTCATATAAAGGAACACATTCATAACATGAAAGAAAACCCAAGAACCCAGTCTTCAGCTCTTACGTAAAAGAGCAATTAATTGGAGACTGATTAAAGAACCTGAATCATTAAATACATTTAAAGATATTATGGAAGAACAGTTTGATGAAGAAGATTAACTTGATTTGGCATCTTAAGTTGTCATGATTGTTAAGTAGTTCAATAACATCACACCAAAGGAAAGCATCCTAGATCAAACCATGAAAGATTTAAATTGTGTTATTATTCAAGCACTGCTAAGCTAAATAGAAAAGCTTCCTTAAGTGATGCATGATACTAGCATGGAGAAACTAGAAAATTTGATATAGATTGCAAATCCAAACTTGATGGATCCATAAAAGACTTTTTTGAAGCCAAATACAAAAGAACGACAACCTTTCTGAAGAAAATAGAATGGACGATATAAGGTTTTGACTGATAATGAGGAAAAATTGGAAGTTGAAGTTGTCCCCTCCTCTAATGATTGTTGGATGCATTTTATGCATCTTTTTTATTCGTTTATTTTATGTATTTTTATTGCATTTTATACACATAATTCATGTAATTGTTATTTTTAGGGACAATTTTACTTTTTACTATGAGACGCTTCTACTTGGTAAAATTTTGTGGATTTCAAGGCAATTTGAAGACTTAGATGGACTTGGAACGTTGAAAGGAAGCTATGGTCAAAATTTCGGGCAAAACGGACATGTGATGAAGGAGATATGGCGGTGAAAGTGCCAACATCGTTTAATTTTGAGGCTTGTTGGTGATTTTAGTGTCGCATTAACATTTTAGTATAATAGAAATGATAAGTATGTCAATGGGTCCACTCTTTAGTTCTAATACAAGTTAGGTGGTGCGAGAGTACACACTTGTACCAGACTAAGTTGATACCAGTACGACCAAAATAGCGGGGGTCAAGGGGGCTGCATCCCCTTCGTTCTCTCCCTCCCTCTCGTTCCCTCTCTTTTCAGATCTCACATGGTGGTCCGATGTTGCTGCAATATTTTTCGTTGATGGTGGCTCTAGCAAATGCCACCGAACTTTTCCTCTTCTCGTGCTAATAGCAAGTCTGTAAACCCTTCAATATCAAAACCCTAACCCTGTAAAAAACGATATTAGAAAACATTAAAATCGTTATTGTGTTCATCCTGAAAGCAACAGATCCCTAAAGTCGTTCTTGTGTTCATCCGTCTAGTGTGGATGTGAAACATGCGAGAGATTCCAATCGATGAAGACGGTCAATGGAGACTGCACTCAACTGCCACCATTGTTACCTTCTCCTTCAACTCGAGTCTAGTAGTGGGTTTGAGATCTGCAAGCATGACGACGTTCAAGTGTTGCCATCGATAGTGGAACAGAGCATGGGAACTCCGACGATGATGCAGTTACCGAAGAGGTCTAATGCTTGGAGGTTACTCTAATGATGGAATTGAGATATGAAAATGGGACCGAGAATGAGATTGGGCAAAAACGATTCATTGTTTTGATATAGTATTGACGGTGGGAAAAGGAGAGTTTGGTCCAGTTTTAGAATACCATTCGCGAAATCACCATCAGTTCCGCCATTGGAACCCAATTTGTGAGAACCATTGTGGGTTTGAAGAGAGAGAAAGAGATGAAAGAGAGGAGAGAGAGATAGAGAGAGAGGGGAGGAAGGGGACGGATAAGTGAGGTTTATTATTGTTTTTTGTTTTTTTTAAATTAGAAATAGATAGCATAATTAAAAGAAAATAAAAAATCAAAGTATAAAGGACATATCCGTCATTTTAAATATTTTTAAAAAACTTTGGACCACACTCGCAACAAAATAAACTTTTTTGGACCTGTGGTGCCAGTGAAAACCATTTTGGACCAAACTTGACAATTTTGGCAAACCACGGGGACCAAATTTACAATTTTCTCTAAAAATAATCAGAAAATACTCATCTTCACGTTCCTTTCCCTACCCTTCTCTTTCTCTGCCATGTGTCGCCCAGCCATTGGCTGAGTTTTTATTTTTATTCCACCCGTTTTGTTTTTCGGCTATAACTTTTTTTTTTCTTTACAAAAAGAAAAAAAATCTGAAAAATCCAAAGTTCTTAAAATTTAATTCTCTACAAAATGAGCACAATCATGAAAATTTGAAAAAAAATTTATTTTTTTTAATTTTTAATTTTTATAAAAAACCCAGAAAAAAATATTTTTCAAAAATTATGAAAATTTAAAGGATACTTCTACTCACTATAGTAGTGACTTTTATAAAAAGAATTTTTTATAAATAAGTTTTTTAAGTGTTCGTATTTTAATTTTAACAAATATTTTTTTAATAAAACACAATGAAATTTTGTTATCCAATTTCAAAAAAGCAAATAAGATGATTCAAAATATTTATGATCTAAAAAATTTATGATTCAACATTTTATGATTCTTAATTTTTATGATCTAAAAATATTTTGATTCAAATATTTTATGATCTTAATTATATCTTTTATGATTCAAATATATAATGATTAAAAATTTGTTACTAACAAAAAATTTATTTAATTAATAAATTATTGATCGAAAATCATGTGATTAAAAAATTATATGATCCTAAATACTATGATTCAATATGATTCAAAATGTTTTGATCCAAAATTTTATAATTCAAAAAAGATATGATCCAAAAGTAGTATGACCTCAAAATATTATGTTGCTTAACTTTTTTATAACACTAGTAACTTCATAAAAAAATAAAAATAAAAAATTAAAAAAATTAAAAATTAAAAAAAATAATGGAAAAAACAAAAAAAATAAAAAAACGAAAAATAAAATAAAATAATTGAAAACCGAGTAAATATATGCATTTAAAAAAAACATAAAAAATTTTAAAAAATAAAAAAAATAAATTAAAAATTTTTTAAAAATAAAATTTTATAATAAAAAAACGAAAATAAACAAAAAAACCCACTTAAATGACGTTCCATGGACGTTCGTCGCATACGATTAGATAATCGAGTCCATATTACATTACACGGACATGCGTCGCATGAGAACACGTCACGTCCAATTATTGGGTTTGACATTTGTGCCCTTTACGAAGTGGATGGTGGACAATTGTCCTCGCAGTCTTCACCATTTTTTGAGTCCTCACCGGATCCACACCCTATATATATATATATATATATATATATATATATATATATATATATATATATATATATATATATTTATGTGTATTGCGATGCAGGTTTCCGATTGGGTTTCTTTGAATCAAGAAATCACAAAAATAGATGTACATATATGCATATATGTGCATTTTATGTGTATTCGCTTTTTAATCCGTAAGTTATGTATGTGCATATATGCATATATGTGCATTTTATGTGTGCATGTATGTTTTTTTTTTTTGAACGGCAAATCTATCCTACTCCTATTCCTAAACTACTCATTGTTATGTTAGTGCCAGGGTTTGAACCCATGACCTCCTTGTTAGTGTATCACCTTGTTAGCCAAGTGGGCTAGCCCCAACTTGTGTGTGCATGTATGTGCAAGTGCATGTGTGCATGTATGTGCATATATGCATATATGTATGTGCATATATATATATATATATATATATATATATATATATATATATATATATATATATATATATATATATATATATATATATATATATATATATATATATATATATATATATATATAGACATTTGTACATATGCGTATATACAAATGTGCATATCTTCATATATGTATGAATATAACCATTTTTATACATATGTCAATGTATGTATGTATATATGTGCATTTTATGTGTCTGCGTATGCTCACATGTGCATATGTACGTATGTGGGCATATAAATGCATTTTTATGAAACTTTTTCAACATGTATTTTTATCCATTTTTATTAAAGTTTTTGTAGATTTTGAAGACTTTGCCGAGGAATTCAAAGAAGTGAAGATAAACCAAAGACTACATGACAATTAAGGATGAACAAATGAAGATATTCTGATATTTTGTTGTATTCCTTTGTTTTTTAGTTTATGGTTATATCGTATAAAATGAATGTATGTAATTTTTATGTTGTTTTTTAATAAAATGGCTCTGCTTATGCTTCGTGTTCCCATATTTTTGTGAATTTTATTTCTTTTTATACTTTATGGTTGTATGACATTTGAACATTATGAAATATAGATATTTTGTGTGTTTTTTATGAAAATTCTCGAATGTGCACATAAGCATTTTTGGATATATAATTAAAAAACGTAAATATGCATATATGCATTCTCTTAAAAAATTGTCATATCAGAAATCTGATTATAAAAATCAAATCGAAAATCCATTTTTTTTTAAATTAAAATTATGATTTTTTAATATATTTAAAATTTATTTATAAATATTTTGAAATTTCCTTCTTTTTAAATTCAAAAATTTCATATTTAGTAGCCTTAATTTTAGGAGATGGTTATTGTTGTTGCAAAAAAAAAAATCAGAATTAGATGAGATTTATGAAATGACTATCATGCCTTTATATATATATATATATATATATATATATATATATATATATATATATATATATATATATATATATATATATATATATATATATATATATATATATATATTCAATTGTGTATTCTTTTTTCTCCAATTCCTTCTAAATTGGAAAAAAGTTAGGATGACAAAATTTTTTCTATACTCCATTCTCTTCTTTCTAATTTCTTCTATTAAAAAATTTGGCAACATCAAATTATTTTCATTTCTTCCCGGCTCTATCCATTTCTCTTCACGTCTCTCATTAAGTTGGAATGGGAAACATAATTTCCTATGGTTATATGCTATATCTTTTTAAATTTCAGGAACATGTTCAGTTCCAGGCGAAGGAGGTTTATAATGTGGAGACACATAAACAAAATATATTAGGGTAGTGAGTATTAGTATTGCTTTAGTCGATAAGAATTTATTTTTAGGGTACTGAGTATTAGTATTGCTTTAGTCGATAACAATTTGTTTTTACATGGGTATGGACCATTCACTGTTCTTCATGAAAGACACATAATTCTGACCGGGAGGCTGCGAAAGGGGAGATCCACAGCTTGATTTTCTGTTATAAGAAAGAAAAAAGTGATATTTGTGGTGTAAAAGATGCGATGTAGGGGTAGGCATTCGTGCAGTAGAGTTTTAGATATCATGTCATGTTATTTTATTCAAAATGATTGAAAATATCATAAGTGGCCTCACAGAGAAGCCCTGCACACCGAAGAGATTAGCTGTAGTCTCAATAAAATAGTAACTAGGTTTCTTCACCAAGGTCTGGCACGCCACTCGTGCATTAGAGTTTTAGAAATCACATCATGTTATATTCATTGATCAAAACATGAAAATATCGTAAGTGGCCTTACAGAGAAGCCATGCACACATGTGCATGCATTAAATAGACTCTCTATCCCGTGTACCTTTTTCTCTTTATTTATCCTTGCCTTCAAAAGATGTTGTACTTTTCAACTCAACTTTAGTAAAGTATTCATTCTATAGCCCTTTTCGTACACGAGTCTTGTTAATTGGAATAACTGCAGCCTTTTAGTGGATGAAATGTAGAGAATTTCTCAAAATTGCACAATCTATATATCAACTACATTCGTGAAAATGATGAACTTGGTAAGATTTCTTTCACTTTCATGATCCGGTAACATTTTTTAAAACCAATGTGAACTCCGAAAAAAATGGGTGGACAGTGGTACCGCCAATACTAAACATGGTTTCCATAATTAAACGAGGACTTGAGGCACTTGAAGAAAGACGTAGCCTTGACAGGCATGCAACGCTGGCATGATCCAAAAACCTTATTATTTAGTAAACATTATTAAGAAAATGAATTTTATGTGGCATTAATGATCCAGTGGAGGGGCGAGGCGGGAGGAATTCCTAGACACCAACTGCAGATAACACATGAGAGAGAAAGGCATCTCACTACTTGATCCGTAACCAATGGCAATAATTAAATCATAGCATTGTTAAATTGTTAACCAGGAAGAAATGCCAGCAAATTCTGATTTCTGAGGAGTGCACATGGTCCTCCATCAGCATTGTCACCATAATTATTGCGACATTTAGTTTAATAAAAATTCAATGACTGATATATCGTATGCGATAACAATTCATTGGAGGAGATGGCTTGTTGCAGGTTATGTAATACACACTTCTTGACTTGAGATGTAAAGACAAAACATCATGGAGTGTAATATGAATAAGAATAGCAAAATGTAAAAACAAAATTATTTTGACGAATTAAATTATTCAAGATTCAAGCTTCTTCAAACATACACCGTTGTGTACTTTTACAAAATGAAGTTACTTCGGAGAACCACATCGAAATTATTACAATAACCCAAACAATTAGTACAAGAAAAGGAGTACATAGATATGCTTTCAAAACAAGGAGTTTATTTCCATATCGACCATACTATTGCTGCCCGAACTGCCCATAAACATTTCTTATATGTGTCTCACGAACCTTGTAGACCCAGAAATTTGGCAAGGAAAGTATTAAGGAAGGTGTTCTTAAGCTTGATCCATGGTAACACTACTGCCCAAGTTGAGAGAATGTTTAGGGGGAAGAATATTTAGGAGAGAGGCTCTTGTTTTAATCAAACTCCTAAACATGCACTCCAAACCATTCTCCATTTCTTCAAAAAGGCTCTCTAGATCTCCATTGAAGATTTGAACCTGGCTTTTTTCTTCAGCTGTTCCTTTGTGAATCATTTTTGAAACTATTGACCATCTTGTCGACTTTGACTTTGCAACAGATCCAGACAAGAACAAAAGGAGTGACCGGTACACAGATGACCTCACGACACCAATATCTCTTACTACTTTAATAACTGATAAGACGTGATGATCAAGATCTATGGGTGGCATACCTCCAATCTTTTCGTCAATTGTCTTCAAAGATGAAATAGCCTTTTTGGTGTCTTTCTTCAGGTTCTTCATGAAGGAAGTTGCGATGCTTACATCTCCTTTTTTTCTTCTCACGGCAGATTGAACGTCTCTTGCATTTTCTTTAACTTGTGACACCAAATCTCGTGTAGATTCACATATATCCATAAGACTGATGGATTTATCCAATAACTCATTGACCAATTTTGTGTATTGGCTATGAGTAAGGGCTTGCTGGGTCAAAGGTAAACTGAGAAGAGTGTCGACACATTCATATAATCCTTGCAGCCTCACCAGTGCACCACAGATTGTATCCGCAGTAGGGACAGATGACGTGGAGGCCTCCCATTTTCTGAATTCAGAGATCTCCTCTTCGGCCTGAATAGTGCTTGGATGTGCTAGGGCTGGCAAACTCATCGAGCGGAAGTGATGAATATTGTTTTCTGATGAAGGGAAGGTGGAAGCCATTGTTTTCTTATGTTTCGATCAAGTAACCCTACAAATTTGTGCTGTGATAGCTGCGGGTTCAATGCTAGAATATATGTATATATACAAAGTGGAGATGGATTCAATCAATCACAAAAATTAAACGAATACCATGTGAAGCCTGCATGTGCTCTCCAGAGTAATAGTTGACTATTAACTGGGAATCATGTTTATTACTGATCATGGAATAGATGCTATTCTCTCCCGTATGTCTCATGTTTGCTTTACAATGTTTATTTTTAATTCATAGCATTGTTAAATTGTTAACCAGGAAGAAATGCCAGCAAATTCTGAGGAGTGCACATGGTCCTCCATCAGCATGATTCATCCGTAAGTTTTGATATGTATACAGAGCAAAGAAAGTCTTGTTATAATTTGAAATGCTTAATTCTTTTCTTGGAAGTAACAAAATGGATTGTTCTCGTTGAGGATAATGTTGAAAAACTAAATTTTGTCGATACTGAAAGAATATAGATACATTTTTTTTTTCTTTTAATTGATCTCACTTCGGACTTCATAACAATGAAAAAGAGTGAAGATGATCGACCGTTGTTTACTACTTACATAATTTTTTCATCATAGACTGTTTAGTTGTTAGACTTCTCTATTAATTGTTAGACTCTTCGCATCTTATCATGGCAACAAAAACAAAAATAAAAATAAGTACTCTATAACAATGTGCAAGTTAGTTATTTAAGTGCCAACGGGAGGCCCCGTAAATTAAATTTGCTCCCCCAATCTTACAACATTTTTCTTAAAACTTTGTCCACCAAGTGGCTTTGCAAAAATATCGGCCATTTGATCTTCTATCATGCAATACTATATATGTTCCCACAAGAAATGATATCATATGCATGCGGATTTAATTTGCCCTTCTATAAGGAGTCATATCTTTAGTAACCGATCTATAGTTAAAACTATTGTAAAAAATTGTCATATTTTGATTTCTAAAAACTTTCTAATTGCCCACATAAAACTTTCTAAAGTCCACATAACCAAACCAATTATAATCTTGCATATGATGCAACAATACATCTAATTTCCATAGTAAAAAAATGCAATAAGTTGTTTATTCAAACTTCATGTTATTGCACCAATTCTGAGATGAATTAAAAAAAAAATCTAAGGGCGTGTTTGGTTGGTTAAAATGAAATGATATATGTTTGGAATTGATGAGGTAATGGAATGGACGATATAATTGAAAAAAAAAAAAAGATAAACTGCACAATCTATTATCATGTTTAGTTACTTAGTTGCAATGGAACAAATCATTAATTGATGTTGTTTGGTTAGTTGAAGAAGACAGAAGGAGTGGAATGAAAATATGACAATCACAGAAATATACCCTTATTATTCAAAATACACATAGTTCCTAATTGTTAAAAAGTTATCCCGTAAAAAATATATCTCTATCATGATCAATCCATATTATGTTTTTAATAAGTACGTACAATTATAGGATAAATCAATCATATAAAACCAATGTTCAATAATAAGCCATAAAGTTTACCTCACAATCAAAAAATAACTATCGTTGCAAAAACACAAGTGAAGAATTCTTCGACCACTATAGTGTTGGTGATTTTAGTGTTATCAACATAATTTTGTGTAGACAAGATTATTATCGAGGCACGCTAACAGCCGCTATTGCAAAACCCTAGGTTTCTCGTCTTGAGCCCTATATAAGGCACTCAACCCTAGGAGATCGTCTCCTACTAGCCTCAAACATTCTTTGAAACCCTAATATGAAAACCCTATCCTTCTCTTGTGTTCTAACTCCATTCTTGGACCTTGGAAGCTTGCTTGAGGAAGAAGGAAGGAAGGATTGTGTCAAAGGAGGCTCCTACAAGGGAGATCTAGCTAGTTTCTCTATTTCTGGACCCTTATAAATTATAATAATCCTTGCTTTATGGTTTTACTTCATGAGAATAAAAATCTAGGCCTAGTTTTGGTTGGTTTAGGTCCTTGGTTGGTATATTCTAGGAGTTTGGGGAACTCCAGGGCTTTAGGGCTCTATGCTGGATTACTTTCATTTCTGGAGCTCTTAAGCCTTAGAAGAGTTTGTGCCTAAGTCCCCTTAAACTCATCCAAGCTTCAGATAAGCATTTTGGACCCCTCTTTTGACCTAGATCCTTGGAATGATCATGTATTGTCATGCATGGCTATAAAGTTTGTATTTTTGTAGGTCTACGAACTAAATGGACGCTCCGGAAGCTATTAGCCCCTGTCTTGACGGATTAAATGCTTAACAAAGAAGTGCCACTATTTGTGGTTAGCAGCGCTAATGTCCAAAGATAGGCAGAACCCGTTTCTGAAATGCATTTAACGACGCTATGAGTGCTTCACAGCGGTGCTAAGTGTTGACTTAACCGTTGACTTTTGACTAGTTTGGCTTTTGGTCAAACTTTAGGAATTTGGATGGTTGACCTTAGGGGTTGATCTCGGATGGGTTAGGTTATTGATTTGTGTCTATTTGTGATTTAGGAGGTTCGTGTGGACCGATCACCAAGGATATTTCATACATTCGAGTAATCAACGATTAAGGTGAGTGTCATCACCATACTCTATGCGATGTTTTTTACCTAGGAGTAGAGGTGTACATAAGTCGGTTTTAACCGGTTTTAGTTTTTTCCCGAACCGGTTTTTTGGAAAACCGGTTTTCCTTCAACCGGTTTCGGTTTAAACCGGATCGGTTTTAGCTGATTTTTTATCAATGGAAGTCCCAACCAGTAGAACCGGTTCCGGTTAAAACCGGTTTTTAAATAACCGGTTCAGGCTAAACCGGTAGAAAAACCAATTTTTTGTTTTTTGTTTTTTGTTTTTTTAAATACTACAAAAATACTAAAAAAAATACATAAAAACTTCTATTGTATTTGGTTAGGATATAAAATAAGAAAAAACATTGTTTGGACTAGGATAACATATATTGAACTTCAAATGACATAAACAAACATCGACGACGAATTACATAAATATTAAAAACTTAGAATTATAGTCTTAGAATAACCTAGGTTCAACATCGAATAACCTAGGTTTATCTCCAACGAATTACATAAACTAGGAATTATAGTCTTCATCTTGAAATAACAAAGTTTTAAACTTCAAATTACATAAACGTTGGTAATAATAATAGTAGGAATTATAGTCTTCAAGATTGTCGTCTTCAAATCTTCAAGCATTACCCACGCTTTTAATCCGAAAATTCTTCAAGCTAACCCTCATCAACTTCGGTCGTTGGAGGTGATATCCCCATTGCAACTTCTTCTTCGTGGATATACTCTTCCACCGGTGGTAAAAGCTCCCCTTCAAGCGAAACGCAATTTTGTATCCTTTCGACGCCATCCAAATAATCCTTTAAGCACACACATACTTCCATCGATTCGGCCGTGAGTTTGGACCTTCGTTCCGTGATGACCCTGCAACTAAAAGAAAAAGCAGATTCCGAAGCTACCGTGGAAGCTTGGACGATTAGTAAATTGCGGGCCATGGCGGCTAGAATCGGGAATTGTGGTTCCTTTTCTTTCCACCAAGCCAAAATGTCAAAGTTTTGAAATTCTTCGACGGTAAAGTGTGCTAAAAAGTTTGATGCCATATAATTGCCCAATTCGCTACTTGGGGAGGAAGTACGTTGGCGTTTAGTGACGTCCTCCATCAAAGTGTTTTAAAGATTAATATTAACGTTTCTTCCCGATGAAGATGAACCCGCCATCCCTCTCCGAATATGATCAACTATTGGATTAGTTGGTTGACCATATTTGGTAGCGTAATGTTCGAATAATTTTTTGAGAGAGTCATTGAATTTAAAATTTTGATTTTCAACGAAATGTGGTTCGAATTCACTTAACAGCAAGTTTTCCACAATTTGTCCCATTAAAACGTACAGACCACCCACATTTGTAGTCGGATTTAGGGTCGCGGCACATGTAAAGGCTAAAGGCATTTCCCGAAAATATTTTAAAAACTTGGTTTTCATAGCTAGAACCATCTCCTTAAACATTGACATTGAAGAATAATCGAATTTTGCCATTTTTTCCGTCATAAGAAAATTTTGATTTAAAACAACGAACTTGTAGGATAGTAAACGCCCGACAACAAAGTTGTTGCCTCTTTGAAAACTTGTATAAAACTTGTTAGTTCATGAAGCAATGTCCAATCCGATTCGAGGATTGAAACCGATCGACGTTTTTCAACAAGTATTTCCTTAAAAGCGTTAAGTGTGAGTTTTTGACGTAAAATGATTTCAAACATAACATAAGTTGAGTTCCATCCTGTGTTATTGTCATAGTTAGGGCCTAAACATGGTTTGTTACATTGTGCACAAAAATACCGGTAATTTGTTTGTCGTTTGTTACTTGAGCCGTAGATTGTGTTTAAAAGATTTTTAAATTTCGTATGTAACCCATCACAAACTTGAAGCCCGGCTTGTACACTTATATTGATAATATGTGCAACACATCGGGTATGAAAAAGTCGCCATCTAAAATTGGTTTTAATCTTAATTTCATTCGGTTGATGGCGTTTGTGTTGTTTGACGCGTTATCGAGGGACAATGAAAATAGTTTATCTTCTATTTTAAATTCTGCCATAACGTCTAATAAAATTTTTAGTAAATTAGCATCGGTATGTGGATAACCAAATAATTTAAAACTACTGGTTCGTTTCATCATTAGGCAACTATCGGGATGAAACCAATGAGCGGTAACGGTTAAATAGAAATTTGTGTTTTCGTGGGGGGCGGTCCAAACGTCACAAGTTAGCGAAATCGAATTTTTGTAGTTTGCAAATCCTACAATTATTTCGGATTTCGCTTTGGCCCAAAGTATGATAGCATAACGTCTAAGAGTAATACGACTTACAGCGGTGTATCGAGGTTGAAGTTTTGTTTTGATGATTTTCGTAAGCCGCTGGTTATCGAAGTGGTCGAATGGAAGTGCTTATTCGATGACAAACTTGGCAAACACTTCTCTTACGGCATCGTTGTCGTAAATAAATAAACCGCCGTCGGATCCTAAACTAGTTTGCGTCGGATCGGTACTAGTTTGTTGGACCGCTTTGCAATCACTATCTCTATGTGACCTCAACGTTGAGTTGCTTGTGGACGAATAAAACTTCCCACACCGTTTGCACCGAGCTTTTTTCGCACCATCTTTCATAATGCAATAATCAAAGTTCGACCAAACATCGGCGGATCGCGTTGTGGTTTTGACTTCCGCTACATCATCGTTGGTATAGTTTCGTGTTACACCGGAAGTACCGACGGAAGCGGAAGCGGAAGATGAAGCCATCTTGAAATTGTTAGAAAAATCAAGAATGCGAAAAACGTTGAGAATATTGAGCGTTTTTTGCGGGGTGTTGAAACCAAATGAACCAACACCTATATTTTCTAACCATAGAGGGATAAAATGGTATTTTGGGGTTTCTGACGGCTGAAAATCAAGCACAAAACACCAAAAATTCGAAAATGCCCGTTTTTTAACGGTCCCCAGAAAAAACCGGTTTTTTGGGTTAAAAAACCGGGGTCAAAAAACCGGTGTACGCTTTGATAGAGTTGATGTTCGCATGAAGTAAGTTCCTATGGGGCGAGATGGCATGAAAAAGAAGGAAGTTCTTCATTTCTTGAGTTTGGATCATACTTATGTCAAGCTGGATATTGTTAAATGTGACTTGACAATTGAAGACCTGACCTACTAGATTGGAGTAGAGAAAATCGAAACCCAATTCCCAAGGGGATAAGTATTTAGAGTAGGCTTATGGAGGGGGAAGATCACCTCGTGGTATGGAGCTGCGTTGATATGTGTATATGTGCCCGACCCGATTACTGTTTAGGGTTTGTGTTATTCGATGCCTATAAATAAAGGTTGCTGGCCTGGGTTTAATTGGTACTGTACTGACAATCGTATTTGATACTCGTGAATAAGAATACTCCTTACTACCTTGTGGAAGTATGTCACATTGACCGAACCACATTAAATACTATTTGTGTATGTGTGATTTTATTCTCATTTATACTGACACTGCAATAGCTACGATGAGGCTTATACATTGGGCCATTTTAAAACTGAAAATCCAATGGGTTGTCATTAGTTCTTTATGTTTACAATAAATCAAACACAAATGTAAAATGTCTTTATGGCAAGTTAGTGGGTAAAATTCTATAAAAGAAAAAATTATGAGAGAATTTAAATATAATATTTATGTGGCGAAAAAAGAACATTTATTGTAAGTCTTAAACTAAATCTTCGCTTATGTTAAGAATTTAGGTTGAAAATAAAATCCCTTTCGTGTCTTCTTTCTAGTCAATTATATTTGAAAAAAGCATACAATGAATAATATAGTTTATAAAGATTAAATAGGTAATACATATCATTTAAATATGTAAAAGATCATATGATGCGGTTTTTACTATGTGATTTTACGAATCGAGCGATGCGATTTTTTCGATGCGATATATAATACAAAACCGCGTTGTACCGCAAACAAATTGTCTTTATAAAATAAAAAACTCTACTCATGGATTTTCATTAATTTTTTATGCTTATAATAAATCGAACACAAATGTAAAATGTATTAATGAGAAGTTAGTGGCTAAAATGCTATAAATGACAAAATTATGAGAGAACTTAAAAAATAATATTTCTGTGGCGAAAAAAAATATATTATAAGTCTTAAAACTAAATGTTCGGTTATGTTAGGGATTTCAGTTGAAAATGAAATCCATAAAATCTCTTTAATGACTTTTTTAGTCAACTATATTTGAAAAAACATACAACAAATAATATATTTTTTAAAGATTAAATAGATAATATATATTATTTAAATATGTAAAAGATCATATGATGCAATTTTACGAATGGATTGATGCAGTTTTTCCGGTGCGGGATATAACACAAAACTGCAGCGGACCGCAAACAGAATGTCTTTATAAAATAACAAACCCTTACCAATGACTAGATGTTTAAAGAAATATGCATGAAAAGGAGGTATAAATGGAAACCACATAAACACAAAATATATACAATGATATAAAAAGATATATCCTCTGACATCTACTCCTCAATTTTTATAGGTTTTCTAGGTAAAAAATCTCATGTATTTAGTGGTTGGTAATGGCGGAGGCGTTAAGGGGCTAGGGGAGGCCATGGCCCTCCATCTTTTTTTGCCTAAGAATTTTTATACCAAAAAAATTAATATTTTCAGAAGAAGTATAATAAGACATTTCCATATTTTGAGAGGAACTATTAAAAATCTTTTAACACGATAAAACTTACAAAAACTAGTGATCTAAACCTAAAAATTAATACTTAACAAATCCTAATCACCATTTGATATTCTCTGATTAAAAAATCCCACAAATTCTCTAAAATCCAAACTTTTATAGAACCCACATAAAACAAAGCTACAAGGTAAAAACTAAAAACCCTAAAAGGCTAGCCATGCCCCACCGGTCATTGGCCACAGATTTAGGGAACCAAATGGCTCTGGTCACTACCGTAAACCATTGCTCCCTATCATGCCTCTGTGTCTGACCGAGCGCACCTCTCGCCCATCTAAAAGATCTTACTCGTCTACTCACTACTCACTATATGTGCATTACTCTATCTCTCGCTCTCTAACATCTCTAGTTTTACTTTTGCCTCTCTATTTGATTGTGTTTCTATTATTTGTCTTGAGATAAAATCTCTATTTTATTGCATATTGCCCTATTCAATTTTTTCGGTTTATGTAAAAGAAAGAAGGTTAAAAGCTTTTGCTTTTGTTAGCTTTTGATTTTATACTTTTATTAATATATTAGATAACTGAATGCTTTTGGTTTTTTTGGTTAATAACTTAGAAAAAATAAAAAATGTCTACTGGTTTTATTTTATACTTTTACATAATTGAATTTTTATAAGATAATATGACTTATTTGTTAATTATATTTAACTTTTTTCTTATGTTAGGGTCTATACTAATTATCATATACTTGTAAGAGTAAATTATACATTTGGTCCTTATGGTTTGTCCAAGATCAGACTTTTGGTCCAACTATTGAATAGTTGATGTGGATGGTCCTTGTGGTTTTCAGAAGTAGCACCGGTGTGCTCACAAACCCTAAACCTTCATTTAGTGGTTACAAGTCGAAATTCATTAACAGTGTTTCTTCATACCTGAGTATTTCAATTAGAGCTAGAAAGCGTTCTGTTTCAGAAAACAAGTTGTCCAAAAGCATTTATGGTGCTTTTACTTCCTACATCGATATCTCACACCAGAACCTTCAAGTGCTTGATATATCCCACAATACATTCTCTGGTGAAGTCTCATATGAAATTGGGAGCTTTACCAACTTGCGCTTGTTGAATATATCCAAAAATTCCCCAACAAGGGAAATCGCAGAAACTATCAGCAAACGTAAGGCTTTTGATTTTCTTGATTTGAGCGAAAACCAGTTAAATAAAAGCATTATCACAAAACAATGTTTGTGGGAATACCTAAACCATTAGCAAATCTCGCATTGTCACCTTCAACGTTCCATACAATCAACTCCAAGATGATATTTTTTGAAGAGAGAGAGAGAGAGAGAGAGAATGAGGTGAGTAGAGGTGAGTTTTATTTTCTACCTTTTTATATAAAGGAATAAAAAGAAAAAGTACAAAGAAAATGAAAATGATAAAAAAAGTCTTTTTACATGGACTAAGGACCACCGGTGCAACTTTTGAAAACCACAAGGACCGTTCACATCACCTATTCAATACTTGGACCAAAAGTGTGATATTGGACAAATTAACCACATGGATCGAATGTGTAATTTTCTTTACTTTTAATGTAATTTAATTACTTTATTCATAATTTTAAGATTGTCCACAAGTCTTTTAAACTTTTAATTCTATGTGTTTCATTGTTATGTACGGCTTACTTATTAATTTCAAGATTGTTAATTTTTATGTGTTTTCTTGGGGTTTTAGCTTTTGTCTCCTTTTGAACATTTATGTTGCAAAAATGAACTAATTAATAATATGGATGAATATATGTTGATTGATTTCCAAAAGCTATGGAGAAAATTGTGAAATGATTTTACTTCTCTTTTCTAGTAATATCGTACTAAATGAAAATATGTATTAGTTTCTCAAAAAAACTAAACCAATATGTATTTGCCTTCTTTGGCATCCTGGCCCCTCTAATTATACTATCCGTGTTCCGCCCTGATGGTTGGATTGTAACTCGTTCGATTTTATATTGCATGTTGCTGCTTTGGTATTTTCCATAGTATATTTTCCTAATTATAAACTCGGTAATCATTACCTTACCAATTCATTGATGAGTTCCAGAAATTACATGAAGAACCCTATAATTGATTTCTTTGTCTGCCTTTATATATAAATTCCTAGAGACAAAATAGATTCCCTAATATCATGGCACAACTAACTAGGATTTCCAAAAAAGAAAATGTATGTCATTTGTATAATAATAAAATAGTCGTTTATTCTTTATGGAATCGAAATAACAAAAATAATTCCACATTTCTGTATTTAAAGAGTCATTCACATGTGCCTGAAAACACGTTTCACACACCACATCATTAATCATTCCTTATAATAGCATGAATCACTTCTTATCTCTTTAATTTATTTCAGTTTTAAAATAATTAAGCATATACAATATGTGGTGGCCTAATGAGACACGGCGTACATGTTAATACTTGTAATGGTTAATTGGTGTAGTTGTTGTGCATACAGTTTAGAAGGTTCCTATGGAAGATTCTTTCCGGGAAAGTCGATCTGGCAATAATAATTTCATCACAAAACCCATTTCACATACCAACCATTGGTAGAACATAAATAAGCAGGGCCATTAAGGTGTCCCATTGAACATGGCCCAATAAATCTTATGGTCCAAAAATTATCAGCATGTGTATATTGATTGAATTAGGCCCGTTTCCATTTGGTTAAGCTGCTAAGGATTGACGAATTGTTGTACGAAAACCCGTCAAAAACACACATATAGCAGCGCGTAACTTTCAACTTTCGGGAAAATGAAAATAAAAACGTTTCGGTTCCCGCTGTTTACCGTCTGCTTCTGCTTCTGCTTCTGATATTGGGAACTGAAACCGATGGATATCCGTTTTTTTAATAACTTTTAATTATCTTAATAAATTAATTTTTTCCTAATGTTTTAAACATTATTTGTTAGAATATGGAGGCTTTGTCAACAAAGGGGTGAAGAATTTTTTCTCAAGGGTAGGTAGCCTATTTTTGTTGAAGGCAAAGCTTCTTTGTTTCACATTGATTTGTTCACACACACTCACATGCCTATATAAATGAGGCATTGGTGAGTTACAAATCACAGCACCACACAACACAAAAACACAGAGCAATAAAACATTCCTAGTTATCCGCCGTGGACGTAGGTCATTTTTGGACCGAACCACGTTAAATTCTTGTGTTCTTAATTTGTGAGCTGAGTGTGTGAGTTTAGTGTTCGTATGCTAAGTGTCTCGATCCTAACAAGTGGTATCAGAGCCTTGGTATACCTCCAGAGAGTGATTTTCTGTTTTTGGGTCGAAAAGTTTTTTTCTCAAAAACGATTTTGGTTTACGCCGTTGGAAAGGTCTCGTTCCGCAGATTCCGAAAATATATTTTTTGGAATTTTTCGACCACCGGAAGACCTCCAAATCGCCTGTCAAACGTTCGCCGGAATAGTGACCGAAGAAACCAGATCGCCGGAGAAGACGACACTGTAGCGCCGGAGTACGCCGGAGAAGACGACACTGTAGCGCCGGAGTCCGCCGGAGAAGACGACACTGTAGCACCGGAGTTTCGCCGGAGAAGACGACATTGTAGCGGTACTGTAGCGACACTGTAGCGGTACTGTAGCATATTTTGAAAAACAGTCCCTGAAGTTCCAAAATTGCAAAACAGGTCCCTGAATTTTCAGAAAATTGCATTTTAGCCCCTGAACTTTCTAAAAATTGCAGTTTAGCCCCCGAACTTTCAGAAAATTGCGTTTTAGCCCCTAAACTTTCTGAAAATTGCAGTTTAGCCCCTGAACTTTCAGAAAATTGCAGTTTAGCCTCTGAATTTCAGAAAAATTGCATTTTTCACCCTTAATTTCTGAAAGAAAAGTGCATTTTGTCCGTTAAAATGGCAGAAGACGGTAAAATTAAAATTGAGAAGTTTGATGGTACCGATTATGAATTTTGGAAGATGCAAATTGAAGATATGCTGTATCAGAAAAGTTTGCATTTGCCTATGTTGGGCGTACAACCGGATGACATGTATGATGACGAATGGAAGCTGTTGGATAGACAAGCCTTGGGTGTAGTTAGGCTTTCATTGGCGAAGAGTGTTGCGTATAACATTGTCAATGAAACAACTACTTATGGAGTATTTAAGGCTTTGTCCAACATGTACGAGAAGTCGTCCGCTTCCAACAAAGTGTTCCTCATCAAACAATTGGTTAACACCAAGATGAAGGAAGGCATGTCAGTTACCGCTCACATAAACGAGTTTAACTCGATTATTTCTCGTTTAGCCTCAGTTGCAATAAAGTTTGAAGATGAAGTACAAGCGCTCCTCCTTTTATCATCTTTACCCGACAGTTGGTCAGGCACAGTCACAGCTGTTAGTAGTGCATCTGGCACTACCAAACTCACTTTCGAGAGTATTCGTGACTTGATTGTAAATGAAGATATCAGACGGAGAAGCAATGGTGAGACTTCTAGTTCTAGTTCTATATTGCATACAGAAAGTAGAGGAAGAAAAAATGAAAGAGGACGTGGTCGAGGCAGATCAAAGTCCAGAAAAAGGGGACAGTCAAAAACCAGAAAAGACATTGAATGCTGGAATTGCAAAGAAAAAGGTCACTTTAGAAGCCAATGCCCAAAACCACAAGCTGAAAAGAAAGAAGTAAACAATGTATCCTCTGAAGAATCAGGAGATTTTATCATATGTTGTGTTGAGAATTCAGTAGAATCCTAGATTATGGATTCAGGTGCTTCTTTCCATGCCGTCTCATGCCCAGATATGGTCAAGAACCTACAAACAGGTGCTCTTGGCAAAGTTCGTTTGGCTGATGATCAAGTGCTTGATATTACGGGTATAGGAGACGTAGATTTGAAGACCTCCTTAGGAACCACGTGGACATTGAAAGATGTCAGGGTTATCCCAAACTTAAGGAGAAAGTTGATTTCAGTTGGTAAGTTGGATGATGAAGGGTTTGATGTTCACTTTGGGGGTGGACAATGGAAAGTGATCAAAGGCAACTTGGTGATTGCCAAAGGAAAGAAGAAAGGCACTCTATACATGGTAGAGATACCTAGTGATGGTGTTCATGCCGTAACCACAAATCCGAGTCCATCTAATTTATGGCACCAACGACTCGGACACATGAGCAATAAGGGATTGAAGATGTTGGCTCAGAAAGGGAAGTTTCCAGACTTGAAGAAAGTTGAAACAAAATTCTGTGAATCTTGTGTTCTCGGGAAACAAAAGCGGGTTACTTTTGTAAAGACGGGGAAGACACCGAAAGCTCAGAAGTTGGAGCTTGTTCACTCGGATGTATTTGGACCAACACTAGTTTCATCCCTAGGAGGCAAAAACTACTATGTAACATTTATTGATGATTCAACACGCAAGGTATGGGTCTATTTTCTTAAAAATAAATCTGATGTATTTGATACTTTTAAGATATGGAAATCTGCTGTTGAAAATGAAACTGATTTGAAGGTAAAATGCCTGAAGTCGGATAATGGTGGTGAATACATAAGCAAGGAGTTTGTTGACTATTGTGCCAAGCAAGGGATAAAGATGATCAAGACAGTCCCAGGAACCCCTCAACAGAATGGTGTAGCTGAGAGAATGAATAGAACTCTGAATGAAAAGGCTAGAAGTATGAGGTTAAATGCCGGTTTACCTAAGACATTCTGGGCTGATGCAGTTAACACTGCAGCCTACTTGATCAACCGTTCACCGTGTGTTCCCTTGGATCTTAAATTTCCGGAAGCAATGTGGCAAGGGAAGGAAGTAAGTCTCAAACACCTAAAAGTCTTTGGTTGTACTGCTTACAGTTTGTTAAAAGATGGTGACAGGGATAAACTTGATTCAAAGACCAAGAAGTGCACATTCATTGGTTATGGGTCAGATGAAATGGGATACAGGCTTTGGGATAGTGAAAGCAGAAAGATAATCCGAAGCAAGAATGTCACCTTTAACGAAGCCGAGTTATACAAAGACAGAAACAACAAAAGTCCAGAAGTTCAGAAGGAGTATGTTGAGTTTGAAGGTGTTGGAAAGAAGAAAGAAGCTCCAGTCGAAATCCCTGAATCTGGAGATGATTCAACTGACAGTGGGAGCTCAGAGGATGATTCCAGAAATGACTCTGAAGATGAAGAAACCAGTCCTCCAGCTCCAGAGTCCCCAGCCACACCTCAAGTTCAACCAAGAAGATCTTCCAGAGTCATCAGACCACCACAAAGATACTCACCATCTGTCAACTACATTCTTTTGACAGAAAATGGTGAACCCCAGTGTTACTCTGAAGCTAAGAGGTTGAAAGATTCATTGCAGTGGGAGCTAGCAATGAAAGATGAAATGAAGTCGCTTGAGAAGAACAAGACCTGGCTTCTAACGAAGCTTCCATCCGGGAAGAAGGCTCTTCAAAACAAATGGGTTTTCAGGGTCAAGGATGAACATGATGGTACCAAACGGTACAAAGCAAGATTAGTAGTCAAGGGCTTTCAACAGAAAGAGGGAATCGATTTCAATGAAATATTCTCTCCAGTAGTGAAGATGACCACTATCAGACTTGTTCTCAGTATTGTAGCAGCATAAGGTTTGCATCTAGAGCAGCTAGATGTCAAGACAGCTTTTCTATATGGTGACCTAGATGAAGAAATTTACATGACACAACCTGAGGGTTTTCAGATTAAAGGCAAAGAAAACTTGGTGTGTAAATTGAAGAAGAGCTTGTATGGTCTGAAGCAAGCACCAAGACAATGGTATTTGAAGTTTGATAACTTCATGAGAAGAGCTGGTTACAAGAGATGTGACAATGACCATTGTTGTTACATCAAGAAGTTTAAGGGTTCTTATATCATTCTACTACTCTATGTAGATGATATGTTGATTGCAGGCTCAGACATGACAGAGATCAAGAAGTTAAAGAAGCAAATGTCTGAAGAATTCGAGATGAAAGACTTGGGAGCTGCAAACCAAATACTCGGGATGAGTATTTTCAGAAACAAAGAAGATGGCTCTTTGACACTCTCTCAAGAGAAATACATTGAGAAAGTATTAAAGAAATTCAGCCTTAAAGATGCCAAGATCAGAAGCACACCTTTGGGAAGTCACTTTAAGCTTTCTAAAGTTCAGTCACCCAAATCAGATGAAGACAAGAAAGAAATGGCTAAAGTACCTTATGCATCTGCAGTTGGTAGTCTCATGTATGCAATGGTATGCACGAGACCAGATATTGCACATGCAGTGGGAGTTGTTAGTCGATTTATGTCCAATCCGGGGAGAGAACATTGGGAAGCAGTTAAATGGCTGCTAAGATATTTGAAGGGGACTTCAAAAGTGGCATTGCATTTTAAAGGGAAGGATGTCATTCTGAAGGGTTTTGCAGATGCAGACCTTGGTGGTTGCAAAGACTCATACAAAAGCACTACCGGGTATGTCTTTACATTGGGAGGCACTACAGTAAGTTGGATGTCTAAACTCCAGAAAAGTGTTGCCCTTTCAACCACAGAAGCAGAGTATATGGCAGTTGCTGAAGCAAGCAAAGAGCTTATATGGTTGAAGAACTTTCTCGAAGAACTTGGCAAGGAACAAGTTGATTGTGCACTGTTTTGTGATAATCAAAGTGCAATACACCTTGCAAAGAATCCTGTCTTCCATTCGAAGACCAAGCACATACAGCTGAGATATCACTTCATCAGAGAAAGAATTAATGATGGTACTCTGAAGTTGAAGAAGATCAAAGGAACTGAAAATCCATCTGATATGTTGACTAAGGTTGTTACCTTAGAGAAGTTGAAGCTCTGCATAGCTTCAACTGGCCTTCAGGATAATTGAAGAGAAGGCCAGGGTAACTAGGAAGGAGCTAAGATCAAAAGTGTTTTTTGGATTGCACAGTTGAAGCACATGTGAAGATTGTTTCGTGGCTTCAAGTGAGAGAGAGTGTGTGTTTAAGGATGAAGATTTGGATGGCAGAGAAAGACTAAGTTGTTCAAGCCTCCAAGTGGGAGATTGTTAGAATATGGAGGCTTTGTCAACAAAGGGGTGAAGAATTTTTTCGCAAGGGTAGGTAGCCTATTTTTGTTGAAGGCAAAGCTTCTTTGTTTCACATTGATTTGTTCACACACACTCACATGCCTATATAAATGAGGCATTGGTGAGTTACAAATCACAGCACCACACAACACAAAAACACAGAGCAATAAAACATTCCTAGTTATCCGCCGTGGACGTAGGTCATTTTTGGACCGAACCACGTTAAATTCTTGTGTTCTTAATTTGTGAGCTGAGTGTGTGAGTTTAGTGTCCGTATGCTAAGTGTCTCGATCCTAACATTATTTACCTTTAATAGCCGCCATTGTTTTTCTAAGGTTTTAAACATTGTTTACACTTTATAATAATCATTTAATTATAATATACTTACTCATTCTAGGAAATAAGTCATTTGCCATATAAATATAAGATTTCTTACTACACTATGTTATATAAATCATTTATAACGGTTGAGACAATTCACATTTATTTTGTCAACCCTTATTGTCAAATTAACCAATTACATTTAATAATTAAGGTAATTGAAGGAAATGATATTCTTGATCAATCTTTAACCAAAGTACACAATCGAGTATATACGTGTTTCTATACTGCAACTATATGATTGATAAATCATTAATTTGTCAAAACCACTCGCATATAATCTTATTTGCATTTAACTATTAACACATGAGTAATTGTATTGATTCCTACCTTTTATTCCTATTCTTATTCCTACCAATGTGAAATTATGGCAAGTGTCACATTTAATAAAACTAATAATTTTTTAATACACATGTCACAATTTAACTTGGGTAGGAAGATTAGTAGGAATAAAATGTAGGAACAAAAACAATTACACATGTCACAATCTAACTGGTATTTGGTATATTAAATTTAATTGTTATTTGGCATCTTAAATTTTGCGCTAAAAATTCATCAATTTACATAATTATAGAGAAGCACACCAAAGTTTTAAATTCTATGTCACTATATATATATTTTTTTGGATCAACCGTATATGCATAAAGAAAAAACCCAGCATGAGTTAAAAAAAGAAATACAATGTTTAAGGATAAAAATACCCCAACTTAAAAAGCTATGTTGCCCCAAGACATATATATATATATATATATATATATATATATATATATATATATATATATATATATATATATATATATATATATATATATATATATATATATATATATATATATATATATATATATATATATAAACAAACACCAAACCTGTGTAAAACTATGAAAAAAAAACATCAATTATGCGCCACCTTAAACAATCATACACGATATTGGGATGATAATGCAAACATTTCAAATATCTCCTGGTGTTACATGATTCAAGAAGAAAATGATGATATACATCATAAAACATGGTTTACACTTTTCAGGCTACTTAATTTAGTTGTTTTGTACATCCCTTCAAAAGAAACAAACATTGCTCACCACAAATTGGAGCATAGTTAGATAGCAAACCTCATGTTAGGATCGAGACACTTAGCATACGAACACGAAACTCACACACTTAGCTCACAAATTAAGAACACAAGAATTTAACGTGGTTCGGTCCAAAACTGACCTACGTCCACAGCGGGTAACTAGGAATTTATATTCAACTACATTGTTGTGGTGTGGTACAAATATTCTCAATGAATGCATCTATTTATATACAGGAGAAGGTATTGTGAAATGTGAAATCAAACTTCACCAACCTTGGACTCACCAACCATTGACTTCACCAACTTCACATTCATCAACTTTGACAAACCACAAGAGTGGCTTCACACTTAACAATCTCCCACTTGAAGCCACGGAACAATCTTCACCTGGGCTTCAACTGTGCATCTGTATTTCCGTAAACTCCTTCTTAGTTACCCCGGCCTTCTCATCAGTTAACCTGAAAGGCCCGTTAAAACTACCATGAGTTTCAACATGTTCGTCATGACTTAAACTGCCCTTGACCCGTTCTCTGTCCCTATCGGCTCCCACTGAAAACGAACTACCGAATCCTGGAACAATCTGAGAACAAACAACAACACTCTCATATTTAGCAAGTTATCAAAAACCGAGAGACTTTTACAGCTGAAAACTGGTTCTAAATACACTGTCGTCTTGGACCTATGATTGAAACACGACCTATGCTCCCACTGTTGCAAAACCATGCAACTGAAACAATACTCTGTGCTCTCATTGCCACAATATCCTTCGACTGATTTTTCTGAACCTTTCCATGCTCGTTCAACCTGAATCTTCCTTGTAGCTCTAGGCTTCCTACTTGCAAAATGTCACCCTCTTCTGCCCATGAGATTCTGTGAACCGGACTTTGTTTCTCTTCTGAACTGGGACGGTCACTCCCTCATACGGTAATCCGACCATATACAGCGAACATTCATCGTTCACAAGTCTTACCTTTCCAAAGTCTCCAACTTTCAGATTCTGCAGTGCTTCACTGCTGTGGGTAGCGTGAAATGAAGCACCAGAATTCTTGACCCAAGAGTCTTCACTGCCTTCCACTGAGTCCCAATGCATCAAACCCAGACACATTCTCAGAAGCAGAATTTCTTCTATTTGGACATCGACTCTAAAGAATGTCCACACCTCAACGTCATGAATAACACCGAACTTTCTGATCCCGTGATTACACCTAAGTCTACTGACTTTCTAATCACTGCTGGATCTACCGAAAAACGGATTTTCTCTTAATTACTTGATCTGTTCATCCCATGATCTGTTCTTGAACCCGTGAAACTCTGATCATCGCTGGATTTGTCTGAACGTCTGATCTTCTGTAATTCTCTAATTTTCTCCCTTTACCAATACCACATCTTGAACTTTCCGACACATAATGCCTCAATCTGCATCTTCCACCAACTTTTCAGTCTTCACTAAACGAAGCCTTGTCTGAACTTAACGACTGTTCTTCTTAACTCTGTTAAATAATCAACCTATTTAAACTACAGCGGAATACCGAACTGAGAATCAGAAACTGAAATTTTAAACTGAATCCATAAAACCCGACAAACGCTGTTGGCACTGGTTTTCGATTTCTTTAAATTTCTTTTGAGTTCAACTGTTCTTCACCGATTAAATAGAATTTTGATTCAACTGTTCTTGGCTCGTTATTTGCAAAATATAATCCCCACCCAAATTATTTTCTGGCTAAACTGCCCAAAACAAATGTTTGAGTGACTGTTTTGCGACTTTGACAAAGTTAAGGGACCAAACTGCAATTTTCCTGAAGTTTAGGGACTAAACTGTAGTTTTCTGAAAGTTCAGGGACTAAACTGCACTTTTCTGAAAGTTTAGGGGCTGTTTTTCAAATTCTGGAACTTCAGGGACATGTTTTGCAAATTCTGGAAATATGCTAGTATTGCTACAGGAACCGCTATAGTGAACTGCTACAGTGTCGTCTTCTCCGGCGGACTCCGGCGCTACAGTGTCGTCTTCTCCGATAGACTCCGGCGCTACAGTGTCGTCTTCTCCGGCGATCTGGTTTCTTCGGTTACTATTCTGGCGAACGTTTGACCGACGATTTGGAGGTCTTCCGGCAGTCAAAAAATCCAAAAAAATATATTTTCGGAATCTGCGGAACGAGACCTTTCCAACGGTGTACACCAAAATCGTTTTTGAGACAAAAAAATTTCGACCAAAAATAGAAAATCACCCTCTGGAGCTATACCAAGGCTCTGATACCACTTGTTAGGATCGAGACACTTAGCATACGAACACGAAACTCACACACTCAGCTCACAAATTAAGAACACAAGAATTTAACGTGGTTCGGTCCAAAACTGACCTACATCCATGGCGGGTAACTAGGAATTTATATTCAACTACATTGTTGTGGTGTGGTACAAATATTCTCAATGAATGCCTCTATTTATATACATGAGAATATATTGTGAAATGTGAAATCAAACTTCACCAACCTTGGACTCACCAACCTTGGACTCACCAACCATTGACTTCACCAACTTCACATTCACCAACTTTGACAAACCACAAGAGTGGCTTCACACTCAACACCTCATATCAACAATTTGAAACAAAAAGAAAATAAAAAAGATTGACAAAGTTATTTGCACAAACCTCATGTTCAAGAGCTTGATGACGATCCTCTATAGCACCCTTCTTGTTAAACAAATATATTTTTTTTCGTTTTTGAATTTTTTGTGTGTAGTAAAAATGAGTCTATTTAGCATTCAATAATGATTCATAATTCAAGGAAGAGACGGAAAAAGACGTGAATTTGTTAGCTCCACTTCATTTTCACCTTTACGTTCATCTTAGTCAGACCAAGACTATTGATCACAGAGCATGTCTCCTTCTTGCAAATACCATGGTGCATTAGGGTCTGATTTGAACAGAAAAATGTTATAATTAATGAAAATTTTAGCTAATTTGTTGTTTGAGTTTCTTCTCAGACTTTAGACATAGATATTAGTAACCTTTAGATTGTTTCAAAGCTTAATTAACAAACTTATTGACCCAATCTAAATACCTGGTCACAATCCATTTAACTTTAGTACGATTGACTTATTAACAATTAAGAAACAATGTAAAACAAAAGTACCAATCAAGAACCGGGAAGGTAGGAAGGTGCCTCACTAGTTAGGGCCGACCAAACCAGCAATATTCTTTTCTTTTCTGATAAAACATGTAATTATTTAATATAAGGTAAGAGAAGATATGATATTACATACTATTTTAAGATCTTCAAGAAAACCCAAACCATAGATACACAAGTCTGTAGACACAAATACACACACCCACACATACAGATACTTAATAATAGAACAATATTAACACACGATACCAGAAACTGGATCAAGATGAATACATAGATATAATTGCTTAATTTTAGCTTATGTGGTGGTAAAATCAACCATATTTTCAGATAAAGAAAGACACAAAAAAATAGAATTCATTGTACCAGTATAAATGTCTTGTATTCCTCGACCACAAACACCAATGGAGTTGATGGAGTTCAAATCCAGATCCTGTTTCTGTCGCTGAAATTTCAAAGTATTTAGAGAGAAAAAGAAACAAGATTGCAAGGAAGAAGATGAATGGGAAAAAGAACTAGACCTGATTTAGCTTTGTATGCACCGAAAGAAATCGAGAGTAGCAGATGAGTCAAAGTACTAAATCAAGTTAGGACTCAAATCAAAAAGAATAATCGTAAGTAAAAAGATCAAGTTAATATTTAAATAAAAAAATTAGTTCTACCATTCTTTATATCTTAGTGATAGGTAACAGGGAATTGGATCCCTTTTCCCTTCCCGTTACACAATACCACCAAAATCGGGTCTATGACGTACCATGATTTGACCTAATAGAGGGGGAAGCTCATGAAAGCGGGTTCTTTTTAGTAACCATATCAGGAAATAGCAAGGTTAAAGCATGGAACCTCGATTCCCCAAATCTGAGCACCTCGTTGATTGGTGAGTTGCTACCGGTTACTCCACCGCCTTAAGACCGGGTGTTAGTTGTTGTTTCTTATTATTACATAGGGGGTTCAAGAAAAATAAAAAAGTAGTGAAAATTAGAAAGAATGGTGTAAAAGGAAAGCAAACTTGTATGGCTTCTATTTTCCTCAAAAGCGGTCTATCGGAATCAGGAGCTTGCATAGGAGCTTGCATATCAATTCTTCACATCTACACTCACTTTCCTAGAGATAAATGATACACACATAGACTCACATAGTCACATAGACACACAATCCTAAAATCAGACCCATAATCGTTGTAGACCTGAAAATCACAAACCTAGCAGTGGTTAATGTACTTAAGACTCTTTATATATAATATGAACATGCTTATACTTCTTTATCGATAATAGTAAATATGCAACAGACAAAGTACAATGTTAATATGATATATCAGTAGCAAAACAAAGTACATTGCTATTATCGACAAAACAAATACAAGTACATTAATATTATGGGGAAAAACTAAAGTACATTAGTCATATTAGTAGAAAGAGCAAAGTACATAGCTATTAGCCTATTCTCCATAAATTTCAAACACGAATGGGACAGAACAAAGTTTCGTTGCTGGTAAAACTTTGTTTCCCTCTAAACCCAATCTAGAAATTTGAGCTTTTAGTTTCTTCTTTTTGGAATTCAGCGTTCACCTAGGCCGTGGTATAAGAAATAGGAAATAAATTGTCTCCTTTCTAGTGAAAATAAAGAAGAAGATGAAAAGCCAACCCATACTCAAAAAAGAAGATGAAAACCCTGTCCAAAATAAAAAAGATGAAAAATCAGTCCAAAAGCAAAGAAGAAGATGAACCTTTTAACAAATAGAATAAGGCATTTGAAATGGGTTTTGCGAAAGTGATGGTGACAACTGTTTAGTTGTGGTTGTTCTTGTTGTGTTCCAGCCTCTATTTTTGACAAAGGGGAACCTAGGGTGGCAACTTCTTCTTCCCCTATGGTGAACTCATTAAATGATCACTGTAGCAATGGTGGCTGTTTCAACTATAAAAGGAGGTTACAACCTCAGTTGTAATGCATCCCAAACATCACAAACAAATAGAGTTAGTGAGAATAACATTTAGAGTGTAAGTGTTAGATAGAGGGTTGGTTTTTTGTAATAGTCGAGTGTGAGAGTTGCTCCTCATATTGTAATTCTGTTCTAGTGTTGAATAGAAGAGTTTTCCAATCTCAACAACTGGTATCAGAGCCTCGTTTGGGTACCGGGTCGTTTTTTTGGTCGAAAAGTTTTTGTCTCAAAAGATTTTTGAACACACCGTTGGAAAGGTCTCGTTTCCACGATTCCGAATATATATTTTTCAGAATTTTTCGACCACCGAAAGACCCTCAAAAGTCCGGTCAAAGTTCCGAATTTTTGGTCAAAGTCGCCGGAAAAACCAGTCGCCGGAAAGTCTCGCCGGAGAAGAAGGCTGACGTCATCAGCGACCAGATTTTAGAAAATTTCAGTTTCGCCCCTGAAGTTCTGTAAAATTGCAAACAGGTCCCTCTAGTTCTGTAAAACTCCGTTTTAGTCCCTGTTTTTTGAAAATTACTATTTTGGTCCCTATACTCCTGAAAAGTTTCAATAAAGCCCCTGTGTGGCAGAAAACTTTTAGGCTGGTCCTTATAGTTTTGAAAATTACAAATTAGCCCCTCCACTTCTCAAAAGTTACAAATTGGTCCATAACTTTTTTCAAATAGTGTAATTTGACCCCAAAAAACTCCACCGTACCATTTTTACGCTTCCAAATCCAACCGAGAGCTCGTTTTTATTTAATTATTCCTCGAAAATTTTGTAAAAGCAATTTGCAAGCATTTTCGATGGAATCTACAAGTACGATTACGATGGTTCGACTTACACCCACAAATTACAACATGTGGAAGCCAAGGATGGAAGATTTATTGAATCTAAAAGATTTAGCAGAGCCATTAGAAAAGAAAGGCGTCAAACCCAACACGAAGACCGACAAAGTTTAGACGAGAATAAACATGAAAATGGTGGCGCAAATTCGACAGTGGAGCGACCACAGTGTTTTTCATCATGTCTCTCAAGAGACTGACGTGTACAAACTTTGGGAGAAGCTTAAGAATATGTATCAGGAAAAGACGGCACCCAACAAGACCTTGCTGATGAGGCATCTTGTAAACCACAAGTTACAGAGTGGTACAACTATAACGGAGCATACGAGTTAATTCTAGGATCTCATAAACCAGCTCGGTGCCGCTGATTGGGTTCTCAAAGATGAGGAACAAGCCATATTGCTCTTGAGTTCTCTACCTGATCACTGGGAGACCCTTATTGTCACTCTCAGCAACTTTTGCCCCCGGTGGCAAAGTGACAATGGAGATGGTCACAGACGCCCTTATGAACGAGGAAGCCAGGAGAAAAGAAGCTAGACCAGTCATATGCCCTAGTGTCAAAAGCCAAATGAAGAGGCGGAGGCAGAACTAACGGTAGTGGTAGAGTTCGAGGTCGAGGTAGAGGCAGACATGGCCAAAGTATAGGGAGATGTCAAGTTCGAGGGAGATCACGAGAGCGAGGAAAGTCTTCAAACATGTAGTTTGAGGGATATTGCAATCATTGTAATCATTATGGCCACAAAAAGAGCGATTGTCGAAAGTTTCTAAGGGAGCAGCCTGAAACAAGTCAAAGTTCAAGCAAGGAGGATGGCGAAACCATGGTCACCCTTTCACAAGACATTGCCTTTGTTTCATGCGAGGAGGATGCATACCTACATGTAGGCATTCATGATGACGAGTGGGTGGTTGATACCGCTGCTTCATATCATTCCACTCAATAACGGGATTTATTCATAACATATGAACCCGTAGACCATGGTACCGTGAGAATGGGAAACACAAGTTCCTCAAGAATTGTTGGAATTAGTGATGTGCACATAAAAACCAAATGTAGGATGTACATTATATATATACACACATTTGTCCAGCTTTCGCTCATTTCAATCGGAATATGAAAGTACGACTCCCTAAAAATTCTCAGATAATGGACACTAGGCTTTATACCACACCAAGATCCTTGATTTTGACTTTTTCACAAAATAATTTACACAACAAATAACTACATCCTATAAATTTATTGTCATCTTCATAATAGCTCTATTTGTGCTTTCACATATACCATTTTGTAATGGTTTATACTTTATAGCGAATTGCCATTACGTGTTTATAATAGTGCTAATTAGACTCCTCCTTTGCATACCTGCCTCTTTCAAAAGCATTTGTGAATCTTCATGTAGAGGTTCCTCCTATTCTGCAACAATGATCTCTACCTCGTTGATATGTGTAGTATCCGTAATTTTTATTTTGAGAGAGCTTTCACTTGCATGCATCAATCATGATACAAAACCACATCTTTCTTCTTGTTTTAATCCCCCTTCATGGAGTTTTAATAAGCTAACTATCTCCCATTCTTCTTAAGATCTTAAAAGAACCTTAACTTAGATACTCTATTTTCCACAATTTTCATGAACATAAGAAAGAAGAATGAAGTTGTTCATTTGGATAAAAATGTTTTGATCGGATAGTAGACCACTTGTTTTTGAATCTTTAATGGAGATTCGTTTATCGCATGGAAGAGTAGGAAACATGACGTTGTCTTTCGATCCTCTATAGATGTTGTGTATCAGGCTATGACTATTAGCACTTGTGAGATTGTTTCGCTATGTTGGCTTCTTGCAAATATGGGTGTTGTTACATTTCAGCCTACCCCCATGCACTATGACAAAAACAGTGCTACACAGATTGCGAAGAATTCTGTTTTTCATGCAGACGAAATATATTGATATTGATTGTCATTTCACTCACCGTCAATCTTCAGCTCGACACCATCTCTCTACCTCATGTTGCATTAAGTTTGCAGATTGCTGATACGTTTACAAATACCCTATCTGCTTCTCGATTTTATTTTTTGTCTAACAAACTCTCAATGCTTATTGTTGGTACATTGTGAGTTTGAGGGGATGGTAGCCTAATAATATTATTGGGATCCTTTTTGTTTTTAGCTTTTATTTTGCCTTTTAGCTAGGTTTACCCTAGGTTGCTCTTCTATTTATAATTGTTTTTTGATTCCTTTTTATATATGTACACTTTTTTATGTCAATAATGAAACTCAAACGGTTTTGTCTCTATTATTATTAGTTTACACTAGGCATAATGTATAGCTTTCACAACTTCTCTTATATTATTAGATTTTGGCTTGCTAGATTTTAACCTAGTTTGACTCTTCAGTTATACGCTATTTATTTGCTAGACTCTTCTAGCTTTAGTAAGTTAGAACGCAAAATCAAACACATTAAAAGAGTGTGTCCATAATATTAAGAAAGTTAATTAATTGAAATGCCAAGAAATGGAAGCGTATGGAGTATTTGAAATTGTACAACATAACCTTGTATAACTAACTAGGCATAATGTACATAACCAGACTCACCCTATCCTGTCATATAGGGCTTAACTTGAATCTGCCCCTTGATCTGCTATACAAGAATGAAAATCACCATCTTAAACAGTTATCTGTTTTCTTATTCAATCCTGGCCGGGGGATATGTATTGAAGATGAAAAGTTTACTGTGATACGATGTTGAGGAGAGAAGCTCTTGTTTTTAACAATACCCTAAACATGCACTCCAAACGATGATCAGTTCTATGCATCATAGCCTGCATCCCCTCCAATCTGCGTTGCCCAATTTGCATAATTTCTTGTGTTACCTCTTTGCCATCACTACTAGAAAACAGGCTATTTAGCCACGAAAAATAGCCACGCAAATTTTGTGTGGCTAAATAGCCACGCAATTACCACGCATCAACTACACCCCAACTTTAGACACGCACTTGTCACGGAATCACAACGCATCATAAATTCGTTGTACTTGCGTGGCAAACTTAGCCACGCGATAGCCACACAGCCATTGAATGCGTGGTAAAAGAGTGGCTAAAATAGATATATGTAAAACTGTGTCTATAGCGTGGCAAACTTAGCCACGCGATAACCACGCAGTCACTGAATGCGTGGTAAAAGAGTGGCTAAAATAGATAAATGGAAAACTGTGTTTATTGCGTGGCTAAATAGCCACGCAAATTTTGCGTGTCTAAATACGTTGGTGGCTATGGCGTGGCTAAATACGTTGGTGGCTATGGCGTGGTTAAATATTGTTGCTATTATTATTATTATTAGTCTCATTATTGTTATTATTATTATTATTATTATTATTATTATTATTATTATTATTATTATTATTTATTTCGTATTATTTTTTCGTTTTCGTTCAATACATCTCTTTCGTATAATTAATTATTGGTATTATATGTATATATATATATATATATATATATATATATATATACATATATATGTATATATATATATACATATATATGTATATATATATATATATATATATATATATATATATATATAGATATATATATATATATATATATATATATATATATATATATATATATATATATATATACATATATATGTATATATATATATACATATATATATATATATATATAGATATATATATATATATATATATACATATATATACATATATATGTATATATATATATACATATATATATATATATATATATATATATATATATATATATATCTATATATATATATATATATATATATATATATATATATATGTATATATATATATATATATATATACATATATATATGTATATATATATATATATATATATATATATATATATATATATATATATATATATATATATATACATATATACATATATATGTATATATATATATATATATATATATATATATATATATATACATATATATATATATATATATATATATATATATATATATATATATATATATATATATATATATATATATATATATATATATATATATATATATATATATATATTAGCCGTTAGCCACGCTTTAGCCACCACATGCAATTAAATGATTTTCCCGCTCACGCATTAAGGTGTTGTAAAGGTTGCAGTAAATAAAATATCCCTGGCCGTTGTTATTGCGTGGCTAAACAACAACGCATTAGCCACCGTTTTCGCTTTAATGACTTTTCCGCATACGCATTAAGGTATTGTACATTGTGCATTAAAGAAAATACACACCAGGCCGTGGTAATTGCGTGGCTAAACAGCCACGCATCTACCACGCAACGTTTAAAATCGAAAAAAATGGGAGCCGGGATTCGAACCCTGGTCTCCTCTGTGGGGGGGAACATCAACTACCACTTCGGCTATAAGCCTCATCCGTTCAGTATTTCCCTTTCTTTCAATATAACCCTTTCGAAAAATTAATTATTGATGTTATTATTATTATTATTATTATTTTTATTATTAGTCTCATTATTATTATTATTATTATTGTTAATATTATTAATATTATTATTTATTTCGTTTTCATTTTCGTATTATTTTTTCGTTTTCGTTCAATACATCTCTTTCGTATAATTAATTATTGGTATTATTGTTATTATTGTTATTATTATTATTATTATTATTATTATTATTATTATTATTAGTCTCATATTTTTATTATTATTGTTAATTTTATGAATATTACGTGTGTGTGTGTGTGTCTATGAGTATGTATGTATGCACATCAATGTGTTGGTGTATTCAAATCACAAGTGCTTATACACCTTGAAAACATAACGTTTGAAATGAACAACGGGTTTGGAAGGTGTACACGCTTGTGTGTAAGTCGAATTTACGTATAAACGGAGAAATTTAAAGATAATAAAGTATAATAATGATGTACAAAAAATGAACCCAAAAAAATAATTTTTGGCCTTCAAAAAACAAAAAATACAAATACAGTCGTGGCTATTGCGTGGCTAATTAACCACGCAGTAACCACGCACTCTCTGGTTGTGTGGTAAATGTGTGGTTAATTAGCCACGCAATATCCACGACTGCATTTGTATTTTTCGTTTTTTGAAGGGTAAACATTATTTTTTTGGGTTCATTTTTTACACATCCTTATTATACTTTATTATCTTTATATTTCTCGGTTTATACGTGAATTCAAGTTACACACAAGCGTGTACACCTTCCAAACTCATTGTTCATTTCAAACGTTATCTTTTCACCTGTGATTTTAACACACCAACACATTGATACACATACAATCATGAGTATGAGTGTAAGTATGAGTGTATATGAGAATGAGTGTATATAAGTATGAGTGTGTGTGTCCATCAATGTATTGGTGTATTAAAACTACATACGTTTATACACATTGAAAGGAAAAACTTGAAATGAGTAACGAGTTTGGAAGGTGTACACGCTTGTGTGTAACTCGAATTCACGTAAAAACCGAGAAATATAAAGATAATAAAGTATAATAAGGATGTGTAAAAAATGAACCCAAAAAAATAATGTTTACCCTTCAAAAAACGAAAAATACAAATGCAGTCGTGGATATTGCGTGGCTAATTAGCCACACATTGACCACACAACCAGACAGTGCGTGGCTACTGCGTGGTTAATTAGCCACGCAATAACCACGACTGTATTTGTATTTTTCGTTTTTTGAAGGCCAAAAATTATTTTTTTGGGTTCATTTTTTGTACATCCTTATTATACTTTATTATCTTTATATTTCTCCGTTTATACGTAAATTTGACTTACATACAAGCGTGTACACCTTCCAAGCCCGTTGTTCATTTCAAACGTTATTTTTTCAATGTGTATAAGCACTTGTGATTTTAACACACCAACACATTGATATGCATACATTCATATTCATATACACGCACACACACGTAATATTAACAATAATAATAAAAATATGAGACTAATAATAATAATAATAACAACAATAATAATAGTAGTAACAATAATAATAATAATAATAAGTATACGAATGGGATATATTGAACGAAAACGAAAAAAGTAATACAAAAACGAAAAAAATAATAATACTAATAATATTAACAATAAAACGAAAACGGATGAGGCTTATAGCCAAAACGATATAATTAATAAATGTACTTTACAAAAATCTCATTAATGACATCGTACTTTGAAAAAAATTACTTTTTTGGATTCCTTTTACATGATCCAGAAAAGTTTCATTTTTTTGACATTGAGACACATTTATATGGCAATTTTCTGGAAAAAAAGTTCAATAATAGCATTGGACTTTGCAAAAAAATTTATTAATAGCATCGTACTTTGAAAAAATGAATTTTTTTAATTCTTTTTAGACGATCAATAAAAGTTTTATTTATTTGTACATTGAAACTCATTTATATTACATTTTTTTGACATATTGATTTTCCGATAATGCTCAAACGTCAATGTGGAACTGTATTTGAAGTATAGTGCATATGTATTAATGTACAACTTTTAATGCACGAGTACAAGTTGTTGTAGCAGATTAAGTCATTTCTGCTAGGTGAACATGTTACATTTAATGTACAACTTTTAATGCACGAGTACAAGTTGTTGTAGCAGATTAAGTCATTTCTGCTAGGTGAACATGTTACATCTGCGTGGAGGTTTTGTTTTCTTCCAGTAACCAAAATCATAGTAATGTACAACTCCATATCCAGGAGGTACGAATCTTTGTTGTGGTATGTGTATGTTGGATGAATATTGCATTTCCATGGAAACATTCAACATCTTTTTATATTTCATTTTTAACTTCGTATATTCACATTATAAAAGACATTAGTCGCATTTGACAAAGAAGTCTTTCAAAATTGGTTTAGTGCTTAATTTAATTATCTATATATTTGACAATTTCGTCTTATATTATGGAAATTTTATTATTTGTAAATATTAATGTTTAGATTTTCATATTTAATAATTCTTTCAATCAACCCGTGTAATACACGGGTCTTACAACTAGTATGAGTAATATATGAGTAATATATGAGTAAACAATTTCACATCTTTGATTTTTTTTGTAGGAACTAATAATATGTCGTTATTTTTTAGATCTTGAGCTTACGTGCACAAGTGGAAAATTTGCAAGAAAGTCAAGCTCAAACAGTCGCAAGATGAGTTTCAAAAAAAGTTGGAAGAAATGATGCGACAAATGAGTCAACGTGGTCCGGGTCCTTCTTAATTGTATGTTTTTTAAACAAGTTGACGTTTTAGAATGTTTTTGAAACAATTAGACGTGGTTCGTGGTATTTCTTATTTGACTTTTTTAGAATGTTAAACAAACTTTATCGTAATATTTGATTAGTTGTGTTTTAATTAGTTTCGTTGTTTATATATTGTTTATATATATATATATATATATATATATATATATATATATATATATATATATATATATATATATATATATATATATATATATATATATATATATATGTGTGTGTGTGTGTGTGTGTTTTGTCAAATGTGGTTAATGAGAAAAAAAATTGGAATTAAAAATAATATTCTGGTATTTTAAAAAAAAAACGTAATGCGTTGTAATTGCGTGGCTAATTTTGTGTGGCAATTCCGTGGCTAATTTTGTGTGGAAATTGCGTGGCTAATTTTTTGTGGCAATTGCGTGGCTAATTTTTTGTGGCAATTGCGTGGCTAATTATGTGTGGCAATTGCGTGGCTAAAAGTTTGTTGTAATTGCGTGGCTAACTGTGTGTGGTAATTGCGTGGCTAAATTAGTGTGTTAATTGCGTGGCTAATTTTTTGTGGAAATTGCGTGGCTAACGGTGTGTGGAAATTGCGTGGCTAAATTTGTGTGGAAATTGCGATATAAAATTTTCCGGATTATTGCGTGGCTAATTGTGCGTGGCTATGGCGTGGATAATTCGCGTGGCTATTGTGTGTTAAAATGCCGTGGCTAATGCGTGGTAAACTGTGCGTGGTAGTTGCGTGGCAAATTTGCGTGGCTAAAGCGTCATTACAATTTAGACACAAAGGGTTCTTCCACAGGTCAGTTTCCGTGGCTATTGCGTCACTATTCGGCTTTTGCCACACAACAGCCACGCAAATGTGCGTGGCTAACCCCCCAGTTTTCTAGTAGTGCATTCCTTAAGATGTCAAGCAATGAAACATCTACAGCTTCCAACTCGTTTATAAACCCTTCGTGTTTTTCATCTTCTTTAAATGCTCCGCTCCTTATTTGCATCAGTTTCAAGAACACCAAAGGCCATCCATTCGGCTTCAAAACTCTACCTGATATATACTTCAGAACAGACTCAAAGATAGAAGCTGTCACTTCAGTCACTTCCGTTAGTACTCTGATCACGGCTGTGAGATGGTGGTTGTTGGGAACAGCCGCAATATACATCAGTTTTTCTGATTGTTTCAGACTCATGATTAGCTCCTGGGCATCTTTCTTTGAATTCTTCCTTAAACTATGGTAGTTTGCTATGTAGAGTTCGATGCTGGTGTGGTCCTTTGGCCTTCGTAACGCACACTGCAGATCTCGTGCATGCTCCTCCATTTGCAACACCACATCCCTTACGATGCCACAAATATCTAGTAACTTCATCGATCTGTCCATTATCTCTTGAATCCATATCGTGTTATGATTTTCAGAGATTAAATTTTGAGTTCCTGGCAAAGCAAGAAGATCGTCCATGAAATGGTACAACTTAACCAGCTGAGACAGATGATTGCATATGTCATCTGCAGATTTTGTTCCCGATGAGGACTCTTTGATCTTGTTTAGCTCTTCTTCGATTCGAAAAATGCTGGGATGTGATCTGCAAGGCAAACTGATCGACTTTTTCTGAAATTTGTTGAATTTTAAAGAAACAGCCATTTTTTTCTTTAAAACAGGATGACAACTCGATTTATTTTTATGGCGACTCTTTCCATGTGATCTTAAAGATGGATGCTACATATAATAGCAAACTGAAAGCAGAAGTATGTGATGTATGTAATGATTGTATGGTATGGGCGTTATCCGTTCTTCTAATTCAGACCAACCCAGTGAAGATCAATAATGTCGGAATAATGTAGTGTTGCATTATATACAGACCGCCATGCCAGATTTGACCTTCCTTGCCTTCCTCAGTTTCTGCCACATAACTTACACCTCACAACTTTTTTAATTCCTTTGCATACACGTGGCATGTGAAACTTTTTCTACGAGGGATTTTGTTGTTGGGAATAATGTATCGAGAGGCGTGAACAATGTTTTGATTTACGAGTCATTACGCTGTCCGTTCTGCTTTCAAATATATTGACCTTGACTTTCACGAAAATAGATTTTTAGAAAACTCCAAAACCACTTTTACTTTTCAGGATCCAATCCGTTTCTATTTATTGAACATATTTACGGCGAGGATTTACATATTTGTTTAAATAATTTTATCTAAAACTCATGTATCTAGATGAGTTTGTGTAAATACTTTAGTTGATAAATGAGATCTTATTCGTAAGTTTTGATAATATATACGGTGAATTTCGTGTATATCCTTGTTAAATAAGAAAATATCGTATTGGCCCGACCTTAAATCTAAATATCGTAAATGCCCTTCGTAACTCTGAAAATATCGTATCTACCCAAATTTTTTATTTTAAACATTTTATAATCAATTATCATATTAAACACCCATTTTAATTTAAAATAAAACAAATATTGACCATTTTGTCCCTAAATCATTTCAACATAACCACATTTGACCTTATTATCCCCTCCCCCTCTTTGCTAACCAGTCGACAAGTCTAATTACGCAAACTAGAAACACTAGGTCGTCTTCCACATTGGAACGAGAAGGTGAGAAGATTCACACATTGCAGCAACACTACAAAACTGGTCGGTGATATTAAAATTCATGCTTTTTAAGATAGCGATGATTAGGATTTTGTTGCTGTGAAATCAAAATGGAGGTCCGAAGGTTTATTCAGTATTTAGGATCCTAATATTTTCCAAAAAATGAAGGTCAAAATATCACAAAACTTCATTGCAATTGCATGACATTGGAAAGGGTTTGAATGAATCGTTAACCTGGTTAATGTTTATGTCTTCATTAACCTAGCCGACAAAACCACATTTTGGCAAGAATTACTTTCTTTGAATACTTATAATACTGGAATATGGAAGTTTATGGGAGATTTGAATGAGGTCCAAGGTCGGGAGGACGGGTTCTCCTTTTTTTTTTTTGCGAATTCTTTCACGGTATCACTACTAGAGAAAGGGGTATTTAGCCACGAAAAATAGCCACGCAAATTTTGCGTGGCTAAATAGCCACACAATTACCACGCATCTGTCACACAACCCGAGACCCTAAATTTAGACACGCATTTGTCACGGAACTACAACGCATCAGAAAATCGTAGTAGTTGCGTGGTAAAATTAAAAACGCGATAGCCACGCAATGATTGAATGCGTGGTAAGAGCGTGGCTAATATATATAAATGGAAAACAATAAATAAAGCGTGGCTATGGCGTGGCTAAATAGCCACGCAACTGCCACGAACAATGGTTTAAAGTATCAGGAAAATAAAGCGTGGCTATGGCGTGGCTAAATAGCCACGCAACTGCCACGAACAATGGTTTAAAGTATCAGGAAAATGGGTGGTGGTTATGGCGTGGCTAAATAGCCACGCAACTGCCACGAACAATGGTTTAAAGTATCAGGAAAATGGGTGGTGGTTATTGCGTGGTTAAATAGCCACGCAACTGCCACGAACAATTATTATTATTATTTTTTTTGTTTACGTTTTCGTTTTATTAATTATATCATTTTGGGCTACAAGCCTCATCCGTTTTCGTTTTATTGTTAATATTATTAATATTATTATTTTTTTCGTTTTCGTTCAATATATCTCTTTCGTATAATTATTATTATTATTATTATTACTATTATTATTATTATTGTTGTTATTATTATTATTATTAGTCTCATATTTTTATTATTACTGTTAATATTATTAATATTAAGTGTGTGTATGTGTGTGTGTGTGTCTATGAATATGAATGTATGCACATCAATGTGTTGGTGTGTTAAAATCACAAGTGCTTATACACATTGAAAAAGATAACGTTTGAAATGAACAACGGGTTTGGAAGGTGTACACGCTTGTGTGTAAGTCGAATTTACGTATAAACGAAGAAATATAAAGATAATAAAGTATAATAAGGATGTACAAAAAATGAACCAAAAAAAAATAATTTTTGGTCTTTAAAAAACGAAAAATACAAATACAGTCGTATCTATTGCGTGGCTAATTAGACACGCATTTACCACGCACTGTCTGGTTGTGTGGTAAATGCGTGGCTAATTAGCCACGCAATAACCACAAAGATTTTTGTATTTTTCGTTTTTGGGAGAGTAAACATTATTTTTTTGGGTTCATTTTTTGGACAACCTAATTATACTTTATTATCTTTATATTTCTCGGTTTATACGTAAATTCGAGTTACACACAAGCGTGTACACTTTCCAAATCCGTTACTCATTTCAAATTTTATCCTTTCAAGGTGTATAAACGTATATAGTTTTAATACACCAACACATTGATGGACACACACACTCATATACAATCATTCTCATATACACTCATACTCATGCACACTTATGCACACAAACACACACACACATAAACTCTTTCTATCCCTCTAATCAATAGTCATGCTCATACAATGTGTGAGTTTATGTGTATAAGTATGTATGTCTGTGTAAAGTATATGTATACGTGTGTGTGTGTATGTGTGTGTAAAGTATTAGTATAAATGTATGCGCATCAATGTGTTAGTGTGTTAAAATTACAAGTGTTTATACACCTTGAAAGAATAACGTTTGAAATGAATAACGGGTGTGGAAGGTGTACACGTTTGTGTGTAAGTCGAATTTACGTATAAACGGAGAAATATAAAGATAATAAAGTATAATAAGGATGTACAAAAAATAAACCCAAAAAAATAATTTTTGGTCTTCAAAAAACGAAAAATACAAATACAGTCATGGTAATTGCGTGGCTAATTTACCACGCATTAGCAACGCACTGTCTAGTTGTGTGTTAAATGTGTTGCTAATTAGCCACCCAATAAACACAGAATATTTTAATAAATGTTTTCTATTTCTTTAAAAATAATCGGTTACTAAACCCTTTTCATGCTCACGCTTTAAGATGTTGTACGTTATGCATTAAGTAAAATACAACTTGGTGTGGCTATCGCGTGGAAAATTAGCCACGCAACTACAACGAACCCCATTTAAATGAAAAAGAAATGGGTTGTGTGTGGGTATGGCTTTAAAATGTTGTACGTTATGCATTAAGTAAAATACTCTGGTGTGTGGCTATCTCGTGGCTAATTAGCCATGCAACAGCAACGAACCCATTTAAATGAAAAAGGAACGGGTTGCATTCCTTCTCCATCTCGCGTATCTTTCTTCCCCACAAAAACCGAACACGCTCCTGTGAACTCCCCCCGCTGCTCCTGCGACTGCATTCCACCGCCGGTTGGCTCGATTGACCAGCCTATTCCGACCGCCGGACGGAGGTAAGTTTTCCCCTCATCTCCGTTCCTCCCGCTTTCTTGCGAATCGGTCGTCGGTCGGCGCCAGCTTGCCTCGTCCCATCGCCGGTCGCCGCAGGTAAGCACCTCCACCATCGCCGGTCGCCGCAGCTTGCGAATCCCTTGTCCCAGCTTGCGACTCCCTCGTCTCAGCTCCGGTGACAGCACCCCGCCTCTCAGCGCACCCCGCCGCTGTTAAGATCCATCTCCGATAGGCGGTGTTTGCCGGCCGGTTTCAGCCACCGGTAGTAGGTTTGCACCTCCCCCATCTCCTTTTCCTCAAGAAATTTCCGCATTCATCCAATTCCACCCGTTTTCACAAAAGAGGTAAAAACCTAACTTTCAATTTTTTGTTTAATTTGCTGAAATTAATTCTTATTTAGGTATAAATTATTGTTTTGTTTAATGTATTCATTATATTGTCCAAGAAAATGTTGATTTTTTTAGAATTGCTACAGGTCCGATAGCTTCAAGTCGGACAGGTCTGAATTGCTACAGGTTCGATTGGTTTGAATAAAAGGTTGAAATGTGCTCATCTGGTTTCATACCCTCCTATACCCACCAACTGTTTGATGAAATGTCTGAATGAACTTGCTACAGGTCCGATTGGTATGTATTTCTTCCTAACATCTCAATAACAACAGTTCAATTAGGAATTTAGTGTCCATAACTTGTCTGAAACCTGTTATATGTAAGTATGGTTTTCTTATACCGAGCACACTGCTGTTGGAAAATCGAATAAAATCAACTGATTGTCCACCCTAATCTGTCTATTCAAACATTTCATGTTCTGTTGCTTGTACAAGAATTGCAGCAGCTTAAGGATCATTGGTATTTTGTGTCACAGTTAATGAGAAATTTATTTTCAACCAGGAGACACATGTATGTACTTTATAAACATGATAAATTGATAATAATACTATTCGCTTCAGGTTTTCCTATAGGTAGTCTGCTTCATATTTCACCATACATTTCTTAGCTTGTTGATAGTTTAGTATATACAATTCAAGGACATAATTCAGAATGGATGTCCTCTTTTGATAATAGGCTATACATCCAGGCTACGGTTTCTTATCAGAAAATGCAGACTTTGCTCAACTTTGTGAAAACAATGGATTCACTTTTGTTGGACCTCCTGCATCTGCAATTCGTGAAATGGGTGATAAAAGGTACAAATATCACCAATTTCATCTTTTATAGTTTTACTAGGACCTTAATTTACTTCACACTTAACTTCTTGGTGTTTGTACTTGTTTATCCAAAAGTATCAGTGGCAGTGAGAAGTAAGAGATTTCCATTTTCTACATGTTTATATCTGTATCTTTAATAGCTTTGACATTTATTTCATGGGGCCTAAAGTGATCCCACTAACCATGTCTAAGCACATCAAAATGAAGTCTATACTTACGTGGAACATACATTTAAGGACAAGCATTTAAGGATAAAAGACAACAATATTACCTGAATAATCTTTTACTAAACCCTTGTAATTTGATGCTTTTATATGTCCATCAGTGCATCATGAAATCAGAAGCAGATAAAATCGGATACCCTCTTCCTATAAAACCCACCCATGGAGGTGGAGGAAAGGTATGCATTTTCTCAAAAAATAATAATAATAGTAATAATTATTCAGAAAACATTTATGTAATTGCTTGTTGAGTTTTAGGGTATGAGGATTGTGGAAAATCCAAAAGAATTTGTCGATGCGTTTTTAGGAGCACAACGTGAAGCTGCTGCTTCTCTTGGTGTAAACACAATTTTGCTGGAGAAATATATAACAAGACCAAGACATATAGAAGTCCATGTAAAATCTTATTTGGTAACAAGATACTTCTGTAAGTAATATTTTTCAATTAGTCAAAATTAATAACCATGTAAACTTCATTTCCATTTCATACTGATACTTCTGCCTCCGACTTCCATTTGTGTGTCTGATAAGCCATCCGACTTCCATTTGTGTGTCTGGTAAGGATTTCGTATTTACCGATTGAAGATGTTATCAGTTTCGTATTTCTCGATTACCGATTACAGGTTGTTATCTATTGCAGTTGTTATCGATTGCAGGAGCTATAGAATAACCGGGACGATACCTGATTTTATATCACAAATGTCCAAATTGAAGCATCTGTAATAATTCTCCTTCTTCCATTTCTTGATTAATAGAAGCCTGAAAGGCCTAGATGTGAAAAAAATGTAAGTAAGATATACCAGATCTAAAAGGTGATATACCATATCTTAATTCACACACAGAGATCTTAGTTTCAACAATCTGATTTTACTCTTTCTTGGTCTATATTCACACACAGAGATCTTAGTTTCAACAATCTGGAAGGTGATATACCAGATCTAAAAGGCCTAGGCCCCAGTCGACCGCCCACCTACCGCCTGGCGACTTCTACAACCTTGGTATATAGTAATAGCAGGAAGCACGAATGCTGAAGTTGTGGACAACAAATTCAAATGTCCAAATGAACTCACTTTATTTACAGCTATTTCATGTGATTCAAGAGCAAAGGGAACGGATCATGTACAGACAAAAGAGCATATATATTGTTTTCCAGGAAAGGGCGTGTTAGGGGAGAAAAATGTGGGGTAATATTGGAAAAGTGATGGTAATTAGCGCTTTTTTGCATTGTTCTCGGTTGTAATTTTCTGCTACTCTGTTTATGGAAACGTTTCATTTCTTTTACATTTAAGTCCATTTATAGGACATTTTTTGTGCAAAAATTATCATTGATTAGTTGTGTTTTAATTAGTTTCGTTGTTTATATATATATATATATATATATATATATATATATATATATATATATATATATATATATATATATATATATATATATAATATGTGTGTGTTTTGTCAAATGTGGTTAATGACATAAAAAATTGGAACTAATAATAATATTCTGGTATTTTAAAAAAAACGTACTTGCGTGGCTATTTCGTGGCTAAAAGTCAAAGAAAGTCAAAGAAAATGTTTGTGTTTATTGCGTGGCAAATGCTTTGCGTGGCTAATGTGTTTTAAATTTGGGTGGATATTGCGTGGCTAAATTTGGTTGCTATTGCGTGGCTAAATTTGGTAGTTATTGCGTGGCTAAACGTGGGTTGATATTGCGTGGTTAAATTTGTGTTGATTTTGCGTGGCTAATTTTGTGTGGAAATTGCGATACAAAATTCTCCGGATTATTGCGTGGCTAAATGTACGTGGTTATGGCGTGGTTAATGCGTGTGGCTATTGAGTGTTAAAATGGCGTGGCTAATGCGTGGTAAACTGTGCGTGGTAGTTGCGTGGCAAATTTGCGTGGCTAAAGCGTCACTACAATTTAGACACAAAGGGTTCTTCCACAGGTCAGTTTTCGTGGCTATTGCGTGTCTATTCGGCTTTTGCCACACAACAGCCACGCAAATGTGCGTGGCTAACCCCCCAGTTTTCTAATAGTGTATAATCAATGGAAATAAAAAAGGTCTAAAATTAATGGTCTTTTGACTTAATAGAGTTTGCCATTCGGAAACAAATCAATTAAAGAATGATGTATGAGAATTTTTTTTGCTTCAATGTTTAATCAACACATAAGGTGGAGACGAGGCAGAAGGAGGCTGTGTTTCTGCTTTGCGTAATCAAATTTGTCAGACTAGTTAGCAAAGAAGGGGGGGTAATAAAGTCAAATGAGGTTATGTTTAAAGGATTTAGGGGTAAAACGGTCAATGTTGGTTTTATTTTAAATTAAAATGGTTATTAGTAATGATATTGATTATAAAATGTCTAAAATTAAAATCTGGGTAAATACGATATTTTAAGAGTTACGAGGAAGGTATACGATATTTAAATTTAAGGTTGGGCAAATACGATATTTTCTTATTTAACGAGAGTATACATGAAATTCACTCTATTTTATATGTTTCGGTAACGTTATGATTCGTCTTTTCATAGAAAGAATTTTCTCCAAATACACCTTATTACTTTACAAATCTGTAGACATATTGATTGATTTATCGTTTCAATGGTTTGTGATGCAAATTAAAGCCATTTCTATTATAATAAATGTCTACAGTACAAAAGAAGTGAAAATGCCTTAAGAGTTTCCTCTGACAGAAAGAAATTTTCGGATAACCAAATAAGCAAAACCACACAGCAAGGTTCGTTTTCTTCTTGTTGAGATACCATGACAGAATTTCAATGTAAAATCAGTTGAATTTGTTTTCAGGAAACTATTAACCAAACGCGTGTAATGGGCATTATTTGATGAAGATGTTCAAGCAGCTCGTGGCTTCTTTTCTTTTACCAGATTCATCGAAAACACCTAGACGTATGTGACATCCTGAATTTTAAGAAAGTGAATGACCATAGAAATTCAAAGTTACAAGTTTGAAAAACTTAATATAATTTTTCCAAATGTCAAAAAATATTTAATATTAAAGGAAATTATGTCGAAGTATAAAGGTAACCCATTAAAACATTAGATACACTAGATACAAGTACAACATTAACATAAACACTTAGATCTTTTCAATGGATAAATGGTATGGTGAAAAATCAGTTGAATGTGATTTGAATCGAAGATCAGACCATCCGAGTGAAGTAAAGAAATCCAACATTCGATTTTCAACAAGATAAGTATCTAGAGTAGGTTGACGGCTGTCAGGCCCGAACCCTTGTTATGTGTGTACTGGACCTGACCTGATTACCGTTTACAGTCTACACTGCTTGATTCCTAATAAAGGCTACTAGCTATGGTTTTTACTGTACTATAAATAATCTTTCAAGCTCCTGAATAACAATACTCTCTTTTGCCCTGTGCACGTAGGTCACATTGACCCAACCATAGTAAAGGCCATACATGTTGTGTATTTATTCTTATTTATTCTTGTCAAGTGGTATCAGAGCTAGGGCGTGTTTTCTTGATTGAGGAGATGTTGCCCCACTAATTCAAATTAGAGAAATCCAATAGTTTAAGCGATTTCACTATGTGGAAGGTGAAGATGATGACTATTCTAGTTTTGGAAGATTTTTATACCCTTCGAATGTTTGAAAGTACCCAAATAATAGGCTATCTTGATATCTTCGATTGTATTATCTTAGAGTTACAAGGTGTTGAAGTTAAGATTAAAGATGAAGATCAAGCCCTTATTCTGCTATGTTCACTGTCATATTCTTAGGAAAATTTCATTGATATCATGTTGTATGCTAGAATAACAATTACTATTAATGATATGAATGATTATTAGCTATCAAAACAACTAAAGCGAAAGGTTTCTATTGGCGAAGAATGGTCTAGTTCAGGTATGTTTGTAGGTATGGTAAGAACAACAAAGAGAGATGGTGGAAACAAGGGAAAGTCACATTCCAAATTGAAAGCTTTGATTTAGATTAAGTGTTATAATTGCAAAGAAAAGTGGCACTATAGAAGAGATTGCCCACAGGGAAAGAAGGGGCATTTCAAAAGTGAATCAAGAAATAATATTATAGTAGTGTTGCTATTGTTTATGATAGTTTCATGGTGAGTATAAATATGAAGTTGCATCTCATCATATGATCTTTTAAGTCTTTCAAAGAATGTAATGGTTTGATAAAAAAACTTGATTGTTGTTATACTCGATCTTCGAATTATCTTGATTTCTCTTGCCACTTTAGTCAAAATTGGTTTGATATATTCGGGTGAAGGCAATTAGTTTAAGTTCTTCAAATGGCTCTTTTAGTTATGAAAGAAAACCTGCAACATGGATTTTATTTTCTCGAAGGTAATTCAGTTAGAGGAATCGTATCTATATCTCAATCCTTCGAGTAATATGATGATATAATAGAGTTGTGACATTATACATTAGGGCACATGAGCAAGAAGAGTATGTCTATCATGGGTAAACATGGGTTTTTTTGGTGGAGATATAACTAGAAAAGTAAAATTTTGTGAAGCTTGAATTAAAAGAAAGCAATGCAGGGTGAGGTTTAGTTCACTAGGATTTATTGGGTCATTCTTTATTGAAATCACATGGTGGACACTCATACTTTGTGAATTTCATGATGAATATTCAAGTAAGGTTTGGTTGTATATTCTAAACAAAAAATATTAAATTTTTGTAAATTTCAAAGAGTGTGGTTGAAAACGGACAAGGAAACAAATCAAGACACTCAGAACAAATAATAGGTTAGAGTTTCACAATACACTATTTGACAACTTCTAAACAGAAAGTATAACGAGGCACTATATTATACGACACACACCAAAGCAAAACAAAGTTATAGAACGAATGGACCAAACATTAATGAAATGTGCAAGATACTTGTGATTATTTGATGATCTATTGAAGAAATTATGGGTGGAGTCTTCATGTTATTTGGTGAATAGATCCCCATCAACTACAAATGACTTAATGACTCCTTACGAGGCATGATTTATTAAATCCTCTTATTATTCTGGCTTAAGTATATTTGGTTGTCCTGCTTATGCTCATGTGAATGATGGTAACTTGAGCCGAGGGCTATGAAGTTCATTTTTCAAGGATATGTAACTGGAGTAAAAGGTTATTGACTATGGTGCATAGAAGATGAAAAAAAACTACAATATTTAACAACAATGGAGATGTTACTTTTGATTAGAGAGAAAGAAATGAGGCAGGACCTCTAGCAAAAAGAAAGTAGAAAAGGAACATTGAAAAACCCGCCAAATATGAGGGATGTGCCAATACTTGTGACATTGGCTCTATAGCTTATACACGGGCGATTGTTGAAGACATCGATACAGACAATCATCGGTCATATGAAGAGGCTCAACGAGTAAAGAAGCAAGATACCGGTTAATGGCGATGAATGAAGAAACGCAATCACTTGGAAAAAATGAAACTTGGGATCTTGTTCTATTATCTAAAGAAGCAAAACTAGTGTGATGCAATTGAGTCTTCAAAAGAAAAGAATGAACTTTTGGATTTGAACTAGCAATGTTCAAATCACGGTCGATGGAAAAAAGGTTATTAAGAAAAGAATGAATCAACTATAACAAGGTTCTCACATGTTGTGAAGCACACAACGATTTGTGTTCTATTAGCCATGGTTACTACACTTACACTGGTTCGGAGCATGCGTTCGAATTTTCCATTTTGTTGAGAGGTGTTTGGGAAAGAGAAGCAAAACTAAATGCCGTTGGACGCAAAGTATTGTTGGAATGAATTGCTGGCGTATTCCCCCGTTATGACATTGTAATGATTTTATAGTTGTGCCGAGTTGGTTTTTAATGAGGTTTACAAATTCAACAAATTTAGAATAAACATCAAATATGCGTTTAAGTGGATACACCCAAAGGTAATGTGTAAAGTGATCTAGAAAGATGACATGGTAGTATAAAACACTCACATTAGGGACAAGTGAAGTCCAAACATCAGAATGTTTAATATCAAACGCATTAGAAACAATCAACTCAGAAAGCATAAATGGAAACTTGGTGTCTTTGCCAGTTTGACATGAATGACAAATAGTTTTTGACACACTTTTATTACAAGAAATCGACTTATTTGAGACCAAAAAATCAAGAATTTTGTTGCCGCGATGACCAAGACGTAGTTGCCAAAGAGAAGGATTGATGGAATCATGACCTTGAGGTGTTGATTAAAGAACCGGGTAGAGAGGACCATCACTGTCACATCAGATAATTAGAGGTTGCTTTGTCTTGTAATTCTTGATAGTAGAACCAAATTCATCAAATTCAATAGAACATTTATTGTGACGTATGAATTTGCATATGGAAATAAGATTTTTAATGATCAACGCACTGACAAGAACATTATGCAAATGTAAGGGACGATATGGATTTTTGGGGAAATATGGAATGTCTGGTCACTCACAGACACTTTGGAACCATTGCCGAGTACGATATAACGATTCGTATTTATTTTTGCAAATAGAATCAAGAATACCTGCATTCACATGAACGTGATATGTGGCGCCCACATCCATGACCATTCACTCGGTTCTTGTAGAGTCATTGCGTTGAACATTTGCGGTAACGAGGTGGGTTGTTGTTCTACACCAAACCAAACCCACAGTGGTAGAGTTAGGCTGTGAGGAGACTGTTCAGCAGGTGGAGGGATAAATGTTGTGCTCACTGCTGCATATGCTGCTGGAGCTGTGGACCGAGAGGGAGAAGGCCCAAGAATGCTCTGCTGTGGGCGGGCCCATTGATGGTGTGAGTTAGCGGGCCTTGTTGGGCCGAAGGAACCATAACCCTGGGTGAAACAGTGGTGGATGTTTGGTTTGCGACGGCTAACGATGACGATCCTAGCGCCGATCCGTTTGGCGGTATTGTCGGCGTTCCGTGCGTCGATTAGAACGAGGGTCATTGGAGGAGCTAGTGTGAAGAACAGAAGGAGATGACAAGTGGTCGGTGCGGGAAAGGACTTCTAGATTCCGATCGGTAGTGAGTATGATTTGTTCTTCAAGGTATAGCATGGATCGAATTTCAGAGAAAGATGACATGGGTTTGCTGTGACGAATCAAAGTTTTGATGTAGTCAAAATGTGCTGATAAGTGTTGTGTACAAAACAACTAACTATTAGTTATTATGTTTTTAAAGTCTTAATCCAATTATTTACCTAATTATATGACTATTAGACTTACGAGCAAGTATTACTCGATCATTTAATAGTATAGTTTTGGTAAGTAAAGGTATCGAATTTCCACAGGGAATTATTAACTAACTTAAGGTTTTCAATTATCAGTCAAACAGTTTAGAGGCGAGTTTTAGTAAAAAACTCGTAAAACTAAGTTTTGGATGCTTGTAAAATAGACGAAATAATAAATAACAATTATCGTAACAACACAACAATTAAGAGATAATATGGTCAAATTATAACAAGGGAAGCTTTCGCCTAGGATTTGTTGATTCGTATAAATCTAGGTTGACTAGTTTTGATTATGTGCAATGAGTTAAAATAGGTAGCATTAAGTGGTAGGATCATATGGTCAAGTCACCTATTCTATAATTTCTTAAGTAAATATAGCACAATGGTCATGTAACTAAATAACTTATAATTATGAATAATTAATATAATCTAGCATGCAAACATAGGCCATACCCTAATGGTCATAGTGATATGATCATACAATCAATGGTCATGAGTTGTAACTAAATATGATATAAGTTTTATTTCACTAATCAAGTTTATAACTAAAATAACTTCACTAGTTAAATGGTCAATAACTAGTCCAATGATATATAGGTGTCAATTACACATCAAAATAGTTCATATGATCGATACGTTTAAATGGTCAATAAACTATAATCATATGACGAAGGCTATCAAGATTATAAACTTTAATCAAATTCAACATGTATAGCATGCAAATTTTATATTCTAACCGATATTTAACTCGAATCAAGAACTAGATCAACACAAATTTATATTAACGAATCAACATCACCTAGGCAAAAGCTACAGGGAATCTAGCCTAGCATGGTATCAAGTATACAATAACAATATGAATAATACATGATAAAAGATACCAACCGGTTAAATTCGATGAATCCTTGCAACAAATGAAGATCCTAGCTCCTTCTTGTAATGTAAATAACTCTCAAATACATTTATCACACATCAAATGTTGAAATACACGAAATACAATAGTTCTAAAATGTCAAATGACTGATTTCTCTCTTGGATTCTAACAATGGTTCTCCAAATGGTCGTCAATAGCCTTCTATTTATAGCAGGCGGAGTCTAAGGGCGCGGTGCGCCTAGATGAGGGCGGGGTGCGCCTGAGTGGATGAGATCTGGCAGAGATCTGGCAGTCTTTATCGCTGGAAAGGCCACGTGATGGTTCGCTTTTCAGATTGGATCTGGGGCGCGGTGCGCCTAAAGGTGAGGCGTGGTGCGCCATTGCACATGCTAGGTAACCTGGTTGAATCATTGGAAGAACCCACGCTTCATTATTTTAATGCCAAGTTGGCCAAGTTGTCGAAGACTGGCATCTTCTTGGGCGCAGTGCGCCTGATGGCTGGGCGGGGTGCGCCCTGGCTGAAATCAGAATTGCTTTTCGTTTCGTTTAATGCTCAAATCTCTTGTAAAATCCGATCTTTTGCTCCATATGTGTCTTTTAGCCACAAAATGTATTTTTAGCATATTAGGTATCTTTAGTTCATAAAATGTATGAAACTAAACTAAAATGACACTGATATCGCCCGGAAAATATGTATAATTTACGCGATATCAAAATACCCCATACTTGAACTTTGCTTGTCCTCAAGCAATTCTTAGAATAATTTTTAGGTTAAAAATTCAATCCAAATAAACAAATACAGACACCATAGAAAAAGGTCAATGTCAGTCAACATGGTCATAATCAGTTTTGTAAGGACCCTATATATTGAACAAACGTTACCCACTTTTAGCTTTGTTAACCACTTTCTTTGGCTACTCGAAGGACGAATAGATTCGTCAAGATTTGGTGATTAGGAGTGTGTATCAGACAAATGAAACAGAGGATGTACCCAGTGGGGGTACTTTTCATCTACCTTTTATGAGGCTTTTATCCTATTGAAATTTGGATTTTAAATTTCCTCTGGGCAAACACCCGGTTTTGAAAGTTTCACCCTTGTACTGTCCTTTACTGTTTACCGTCTCAAACCTTTCATTTCCTTTTTCTCATCACCAATCATAAAACTTCAATCTTCGATCTCGACAGGCCAATGTATTCTATATCTTCAATTTTTAGCTCGGGTTAAGTCTCTAATTTTTGTAGACTTCTTGATGTTTTCGTCTTTTTGCTCTTCATTTTCTTTGAAGTCTTTAATTAATCGTTGGATCTCTTTGACTTTTTCTCTTTTCTCAAGAATTTGGCTTCTAAGAATTTTTCTTAGATGCGTGGAAGTAGATTGTGATCAAGCTGGTATTATCGATCAATTTTATGATTTGATCCCAATGATGTATAATAGGGGATCGTCTTCAAGTTTCATCAGGAATCCATGCGATGAATCAAAAATAGTGATGAGAAGGTGGAAATGTAAGGTTGTTTGAGACTTGGGAGTACAAAGGGTTAATCCTTTCAGAAGCCAAGATGCGAATTTTCTGATAAATAATATGCAAGGCTTATTATTTGTGTGTACACATCATCCCAATCATCCTCCTCTAAACGTATCTTAATTCATTAAGCACCTGCATCTGTCTTCCAAACAAGTAGTTTCAAAGTGGTCGGTTAGGCTAAAAGTGTGGTTCATTTGTTTAGTATAAAGAATTTCAAACAAAACTCAGGACCAATCTTATGATTCAATTTTTATGACTTGGAACTATGGTATCTGATTTATAAATTTTTTCAAAATTTTACCCAAAATTAACCTATAAATGCTCAAAGACAAATAAAATACAAGTGTAAGTACTTCAATCCCTTAATACCCCATACTTGAACAATACAACGTCCCCGTTGTATAAATATTTATAAAATAAGCTTATGAAAAAGGAGTATTGGAACCAACTCCCCTGAGGTATTGTACAGGTGATTGCAGATGCTGAACTTGGAGCTCTCGGAATGGATCGTTAGATGTCATCGTTTCAGTGCGATCTTATTATATTTTTATTTTTATTTATAAAAAGGACTGAAACAAAAGTCAGTCTTTCTGCACAATTATCAAATAAAACACGCAAAATCTCAAACAATACGGTTAGATAAACAAACAAATAATAAAACACACCACAAATAAAAACACACTAAAAATTAAAATAAAAATTCAAATCATAGTTTTTTTTGTTTTTGTTTTAGAAATCACCCAAAATAAAATAAAATATATGCCAAACAATACCATAAATGTCAATCCAAATCCTCAGTATCATCAAATCCATGCCCATGCTGCTGATAGTCTCCTCCTGATGGATCGCCATGAGCCCCACTAGACTGTCCTGCTCCTCCCATCCTTTGATCCCATGTCGGATAGGGATACTGCGGGGGCAGCTGCCATCCTGCCTGCTGATACATGTGTCCCATGAACTGCTGTGTATCATCCAGGTAGTGTCCTAGGGCATTCGCCTCTTGCTGGCGACGCAAATCCATCTGGACCATTTGGTTATAGAGGAAATTTAAGTTTACCTCTTGTTGTGGTCCTTGCTGCTCGTGCTCGTGCTGGCGGCGTCTGCTCTGTCTGGAAGCAGAGGGCTGTGCTGCTTCTGTCCCAAATCCCGGTGGCGGAGTGGTGGTAGTAATACCGATGAAATCGTACGTGTTCGGCGCCACCCTCCGAATCATAGATTTAAAATGTGATTCGGAGAGGATTTTCGGGTGCTCTGTTTTGACCGTGAGCATGTTGATGGAGGAAAAATCGCCCAATTTCTTGGCGATCCGTGTAATCATGTTGCCACCGCAAATTGGGCTAAGCGTGTTTTGCCCCTTTGCTCGCTCCCTAAAGAATACCGCAATCGCGTGAGGGAGGTGGTATTTCACATCGGGGTTGATTGCTCCCCAAAGTGCTGGCAGATCTAGATACGGGCATTTGTCAAACCCGTATGATTGGTTCACGGTGAACGCTAGAAGGCGGTGGAGCATTCTGTGGATCGGATTTTGGATTTGGGAAGCTTTATTATCTCGTGGTATTGTATTGTTGACGTTTGCTATTTCTTGAAAGAATGAACCGCATCGCCCTTCGCTGAATTCGCCCCTGTCGTAAGTTGAAAGATAAGCCGGGAAGTGTGGGTGAAATTCCAGCTCCTCGGGGTAAAGGTCCAGGAGATACGCGAATCGGGCAAGGGACACATCATGCCAAGTTCCCATCAATCGGAAACGAATATCTTCATCAGTTTCTTTCTCATATTTGAAAGTAGAAAGAAACTCTAGCGTTAGCTCCATATGTACATTTTCGTGAATCCGAAAAATGTTGTTCCACGCCTCGTCCGTCACTACCCCAAATAGTGGATCTTCGAATTGGCGGATGAGGTAAGGTGCTAGTTTATCTGATATTCCAATTGCATCCAGCTTGTCCCAATCCACTGCTGGAGCAACATTCATATCTTTCTTTGTCAAACTAGCCAAGACATATTTTGCATCCCGGTCTTCATCTGAATTTCCAAATCTCAAATATGGGTGATTTGTCTTAGAGGTTTTGAATTTAGTTCTTGAAATAACAATACAAACAATGAGCTAAACAAGCAAGAAAATAAGCAAAATTGGCCTGGCAGGAGGCAGGCGCGCTGTGCCCATGGGACAAGCGGGGTGCGCCCTGCGGCTGATTGGGTTCTGCCTGTTCAAGTCGTTTTCAAACCAAGTTTTTGCTCAAATCCAGCCAATATTCGTGTATGCATTAAGATTATTGATACAATAGACCACAAATATCACAAAACAAACATCAATTACATCGAAAATCAACAATCAAAATTCTAGGGTTTGTTCTTCCCCAATTTGTCAAATTTGTGTGAAATTTGATGTTTTTGTTGTGTAATTGAAGTTTGTAATGTAATCTATTAGTCATATGCATCAATAACCCTATCATAACAATACCAAAATTGGACTATAATCAAGGAACACGAATTTTCAAGTCAAGAACTCATTTTGGAAGAATTTCAATCAATTTGAAGCTAAAAACAATGTAATCCAGCAAGAAATCTTAGCAAAATGCATAAGGAAAGGAAATAAACGAAGAAAACATACCCATATATGAAGATTAACCAAGAAATATGAAGCAAAAATCGAGTTTTGGAGGTGTTTGGTTCGTGCTCCTGTCGGCGGGTCGCGCTAGAGAAGAAAGAGTTTGGTACAAATGAAATAAACACAGCTTACCTGTGTTTTATGTCTGTGAACCGGCGCGGTGCGCCTCCTACTGGGCGGGGTGCGCCCTGCGCCTGCTTTCCCTCTTTGAAGCTTATAATTTTGCCCTCTAATTTCATTTCTTGTTTCTTTTATTTATTTTATTTTCACCACACATTTTTATTTTATTTTATATGTTTTATTTATATGTTAAATTTATTTTTATTTTATTTATTTTATTTTTTTTATTTTTTATATTTTTTTATTATATATAAAAATCAAATAAAACCAAAGGAAAATAAAACCAAAGGAAAAATAACAAATAACACATACCAATCAAAAACTCGGGTTGCCTCCCGGAAGCGCTTCTTTTTCATAGATTTTGAGTCTTTTTAGCTGGACTCCATTCCACTCTAAGGTTCTACTGTTTGGAGTGGGATGTCTTCGCGTTCGTTCTCGATGTGAACGCCTTCCTCATATCGCTTAAGTCTGTGTCCGTTCACTTTAAAGCTCTCTCCTCCTTCCTTAAAAAGATCCACAGCCCCGTGTGGATACACTTCTTTGATTGTGAACGGACCATACCATCTTGTCTTCAGCTTTCCAGGGAAAAGTCTTAAGCGTGAATTGTAAAGTAAGACTCTTTCCCCTGGTTGGAAATCTTTGTTTCTTTTTAACCTTGAGTCGTGCCACCTTTTGATTTTATCTTTGTAAATCGCTGAATTTTCGTATGCGTCATTTCGCAGCTCATTCAGCTCATTTAATTGACACAAACGGTTAGTACTGACAAGATTAAAATCCATGTTACACGATTTCAAGGCCCAGAATGCCTTGTGTTCAACCTCTACTGGGAGGTGACAAGCTTTTCCATACTCCAATTTGTAGGGGGTAGTGCCAGTAGGTGTTTTAAAAGCGGTTCGAAAAGCCCAAAGTGCATCATCAAGCTTTTCGGACCAATCTTTTCGACTAGTTCCCACGGATCTTTCCAAAATTCGTTTTAAAGCCCTGTTTGTGATCTCCGTTTGACCACTTGATTGCGGGTGATAAGGTGTGGATATTCGATGGGTCACCCCATACTTATTTAAAGCGTTCTCCATTTGTTTGTTGCAAAAATGAGTACCCCTATCGCTTATAAGAGCTTTAGGGACACCGTAACGTGCAAAAATGGTTTTTAAAAATTTAACCACACCTCGAGCATCATTTGTGGGTAAAGCTTTTGCTTCAGCCCACTTTGATACGTAGTCAACCGCAACCAATATATATTTGTTTCCTTGGGAATTAGGAAAAGGTCCCATAAAGTCAATACCCCATACATTGAAAATTTCACATACCTGTATAGAATGCAATGTCATTTCATTTTTGGAGGAGATTACCCGCTCGTTGACACGGATCGCATGTCTTGACGAAAGTTGTTGCGTCCTTGAAGATTGTGGGCCAATAAAAGCCTGCTTCAAACACTTTTCGCGCGGTGTAATTCGCTCCGTGATGTCCACCTGTAGGTCCTTGATGGCATTGCTTAAGTATGTCTTGAATTTCCTTCCCGTGTACACACCTCCTTATGATGTTATCCGGACATGATCGGAAAAGGTATGGCTCATCCCATAGGTAGTACTTGATGTCGGCAAAGAACTTTTTCTTCTGTTGATGAGTAAGCCCTCCGATCAGCACTTTGGCTGCAAGGTAGTTCACAATGTCCGCATACCAAGGGGTTTCCATTTTAACATGAATTGACATTACATGTTCTTCAGGGAAGGAGTCGTTTACTTCTTTTTCTTTTCTCGCCTTCTGCTCCGCATTCTCCAGTCTTGACAAATGATCTGCTGCCAAATTCTCGGATCCTTTCTTGTCTTGAATTTCAATATCAAATTCTTGTAACAGCAAGACCCAACGAATTAAGCGGGGTTTGGCATCTTGCTTGTTGAACAGGTACTTGATTGCTGAGTGATCTGTATAGACAATGGTTTTTGATAAAATTAGATAAGGCCGGAATTTATCAAAAGCATACACTACTGCTAGGAGTTCTTTTTCAGTGGTAGTGTAGTTTTCTTGGGCAGGATTCAGAGTTTTGCTGATGTAGTAAATTGGCTTGAACTTCTTTTCGATTCTTTGGCCCAGGACGGCTCCCAACGCGATATCACTTGCGTCTGTCATTAGTTCAAAAGGTAAATTCCAGTCTGGGCCGATCATGATTGGAGCAGTGGTTAATTGAAGCTTCAAAAATTCAAAAGCATTAACACATTCATCGTTGAAATCAAATTTTACATCATTTTGTAAAAGTTGTGTTAAAGGTTTTGTTATTTTAGAAAAATCTTTTATAAACCTCCGGTAAAAACCGGCATGTCCCAAGAAGCTTCTGACTCCTTTCACGTTGGTCGGTGGTGGAAGCTTAGCAATGACTTCAACTTTTGCTATGTCGACTTCAATCCCTCGACCCGATACTTTGTGGCCCAAGACTATTCCCTCTTTAACCATGAAGTGGCATTTCTCCCAATTGAGCACTAGATTGGTTTCTTCACATCGTTTAAGCATTTTGTCTAAATTAGACAAACAATCGGTAAATGAGTTACCAAAAAGTGAAAAGTCATCCATGAAAACCTCCATTGAGTTTTCCATCATGTCATGGAAGATTGCCGAGACACATCTTTGAAAAGTCGCTGGAGCATTGCATAGACCAAAAGGCATTCTTCGGTATGCGAAGATTCCTTGAGGGCAGGTGAATGTGGTCTTTTCTTGATCTTCTGGGTCAATGGGAATTTGAAAATAACCTGAAAAACCATCCAAAAAACAGTAATATGCTTTTCCTGATAAACGTTCCAGCATTTGATCAATGAAGGGAAGAGGAAAATGGTCTTTTCGTGTTGCATCGTTTAATTTGCGATAATCGATGCACACCCGCCATCCAGTCACTGTTCTGGTAGGTATAACTTCATTCTTCTCGTTTGTGATGACGATTATTCCTCCCTTCTTAGGAACGACATGGATTGGGCTGACCCATTTGCTGTCAGAAATTGGGTAGATGATACCCGCATCAAGTAGCTTCATGATTTCTTTATCCACCACCTCTTGCATTTTTAGGTTAAGCCTTCTCTGGTGCTGGGTTGATGGCTTTGAATCCTCTTCCATCAGTATCTTGTGAGAACAGATGGTTGGGCTTATTCCCTTGATGTCTGAGATGCTCCATGCAATGGCATTCTTCCTTCTTCTGAGAACTTTCATAAGCTCTTCTTTCTCTTCTTGGCTCAATTCAGCAGAAATGACAACTGGGTGCTCTTTGGTCTCAGTCAAAAATGCATACTCCAAATGGTTTGGAAGTATTTTCAATTCTGGAATGCTCTGGTTCCTTGGATAATTTTGCTTTGGAAGTATCGTTTCATCTTGGTCAGCGAAATGAGGTTCATCTTTCAACAGTTCTTCTAGTTCCTTTAGATCTTTTTCTGGATCGAAAGATTTCTCAGCAAGTTGCATTTCATGACTGTGGTTTTCTTCTTGTATCGCCCTTGCCTCTTCTTCCAAAATCAAATCGAAAGTGTCGATATGGAAGACTGTGTCATCACTCATCGTCGAGTGTTTGATCGTATGGTCCATGCCAAAGGTGATGGCGTCAGTGCCAACCCTAATGGTTAGTTTTGTGTCATGGACGTCTATTAACGCTCTTGCTGTGGCCAAAAAGGGTCTTCCGAGAAGAATGGGAACTTCATCATCTTCTTCCATATCCAGTATGACAATATCTACAGGAAAAACAAATTTGTCAACTTTAACAAGAAGATCTTCTACAATACCTCTAGGATAAGTTACCGCCTTATTAGCAAGATTAATTGCCATTCGAATTGGTTTCGGTTCTGGTAGATTTAGCTTCTTATAGAATGAATATGGCATTAAATTTATGCTAGCGCCTAAGTCTGCTAAACCATAGCTACTAGCATGGTTTCCAAATGTGCAAGGAAGATGTAAACCGCCGGGGTCTCCCACTTTCTCTGGTAAGTTCTTCATCATCGTAGCGTAGCATTTTTCACTTAATGTGACCAATGACACTTCTTCCATTTTCTTGCGGTTAGTGAGAAGGTCTTTGAGGAATTTGGCATATTTTGGCATTTGTGTGATTGCATCAACGAAAGGAATGTTGATGCTTAGCTGCTTTAGGTGTTCAAGGAATTTCTTGAATTCTTTGTCTTCTTTCTCTTTCTTCAACCGTTGAGGAAATGGAATGGTCGGTTGGTGCGGCTCTGTTGAAGATGTCTCTTTTGTTCCTTCGCCTTTTGTATGCTCATTATCTTTCTCCGCTTTACCTATTTGTGATTCAAGAGTTGAATCGATGGTATTTTCCACGACTGCTGGTGGGATGATTTTACCGCTTCTGGTAGTTATTGCTTTGGCTTGGGCTCGTGGGTTCGGCTCGGTGTTGGTGGGAAGCGTCCCTGGTAATCTATCTTGCAAAACTTTGGATATTTGACCAATTTGGTTTTCGATGTTTTGAATGGAGGCTGCTTGATTTCTCAGTTGAACTTCGGTTGCTGAGTGTCTCTTTTCTGATCCTTCCATAAATTTGCCCAAAATGTCTTCTAAACTTGGCTTCTTTTCTTGGGTATGTTGTGGGTTAAATCCTGGTGGTGGCTGTTTATGTTGATTATAGGGTTGTTGCTGGCGTTCGAATGGTGGTTGTTGCCTCTGTTGTTGGTTGTAAAAATCATTTCCTCCCCGCCAGTTATTTCTTCGTATCGGGTAGTCGAATCTATCTCCGGATTAGTAACAAGCATCTGCTTTCTTGTTACCGTCTTCATCGTAAGGACAGTCTTTTTGTAGGTGAGGACCGCTGCAGTTGTCACATCCTACCGCGATTGCATGGATGCTTTGATTCATTTTCTTGAGGTCTCTCCCAAATTGGTCCAGTCGGTTGTGTATGGCTGACATTCCTTCCACTGCTTCTTCTTTTAGCTTCCTTCGACATGACGGATCTCTTGAGGAATGGTAGTGGTGGGAATGTTTTGCAAGTTCCTCAATTCTTTCGTAAGCATCTGTGGCGGTTAGGTTTATGAGTGGTCCTCGCCCGTCTAGTAATTGTCTGGTTTGTGTATTGATGCAATCATAGAACTTCTGTACTTTTTGATGTTTGTCCATATCGTGTTGTGGACAATCTTGAATCAGTTCTTTGAATCGACTCCATGCTTGGTACAAAGTTTCATCTTCGTCTTGAAGGAAGTTTTGAATTTTTGCTTTCATTTTATTGATTTTGGAAGGTGGAGTGTATTCTTCAATGAAATCATATTTTAATCCGTCCCAGGTAGTGATGGAACCTGGAGGTAGTCTCTTTAACCATTTCTTTGCACCTTCGCGTAGTGTCATTGGGAAAATTCGTAACATGATTGCATCTGAGGAAATTCCTGGAATGTTGAAACAATCAGTTATTTCCGTGACTTGCTCGATGTGTTCGACTGGATCTTCGTCTTCCGTCCCTTTGAAAGTAATGCCTTTTAGCGCGGAAAGGTAATGGCCTTTAAGCTCAAAATTTGCATTTTCAGGAATTTTTGGGCGTATAAGGCTTGGTCCTGTTCCGTCTCTCGCTCGGTTGTAGTATGCTTTCAAGGTTGGTTCTGGTTCGTTAACTGGGGCTGCCATTTCTTCTATTGGTTCTTCTTTTGGGAATATACTTCTTCTTGTTTTTCTCCTGATGTTAAATTCACGTTCTGGTTCGTTCAATGGAGGTATGATGTTCGGTTGTGAACTTCGGGTCATAAACTGCACATTAGAAACTGTTTGCAAGTTGGGTGCGTTTCTCTTTTTTTTTATTAAAATAAAATAAGTTAAATTTTTTTTTTATACAAATAAATTTTTTTTATAAAAATAACAAATGGAATAAAAAAATTAAAACCTTTTAAAACCTTTATGTAATTAATCAGTTATAACAACCGAATATCTTATCAAATCCACTATAATGCGTTGACTATCAAATAAAGAACGGCCAGGCAGGACAGTAGGGAGGCAGGACTCTTTCGGTCAATGACCTTTCGAAAATCCAACAACCAAACTGGATCTGTCTATTCTGACACCGTTCTCGTAAGTAGAATTACTAGCATGATAGTTGGATTGATAATCAATTTAGTTTGAAACAACTAAATAAATTGCAAGCGGATCTTAAAATTATTTAGTAAACAAATATAGAGAAATACATGCAAGTCTTGAAACAAACTAGAAAAATTAACTTCCTACGGTAGAAACCGTAAAAAAGGATCGATTGACTAACAATTGTAAACAATAGAATTAATTAAATAATTCCCCGGCAACGGCGCCAAAAACTTGTTGTGTACAAAACAACTATCTATTAGTTATTATGTTTTTAAAGTCTTAATCCAATTATTTACCTAATTATATGACTATTAGACTTACGAGCAAGTATTACTCGATCATTTAATAGTATAGTTTTGGTAAGTAAAGGTATCGAATTTCCACAGGGAATTATTAACTAACTTAAGGTTTTCAATTATCAGTCAAACAGTTTAGAGGCGAGTTTTAGTAAAAAACTCGTAAAACTAAGTTTTGGATGCTTGTAAAATAGACGAAATAATAAATAACAATTATCGTAACAACACAACAATTAAGAGATAATATGGTCAAATTATAACAAGGGAAGCTTTCGCCTAGGATTTGTTGATTCGTATAAATCTAGGTTGACTAGTTTTGATTATGTGCAATGAGTTAAAATAGGTAGCATTAAGTGGTAGGATCATATGGTCAAGTCACCTATTCTATAATTTCTTAAGTAAATATAGCACAATGGTCATGTAACTAAATAACTTATAATTATGAATAATTAATATAATCTAGCATGCAAACATAGGCCATACCCTAATGGTCATAGTGATATGATCATACAATCAATGGTCATGAGTTATAACTAAATATGATATAAGTTTTATTTCACTAATCAAGTTTATAACTAAAATAACTTCACTAGTTAAATGGTCAATAACTAGTCCAATGATATATAGGTGTCAATTACACATCAAAATAGTTCATATGATCGATACGTTTAAATGGTCAATAAACTATAATCATATGACGAAGGCTATCAAGATTATAAACTTTAATCAAATTCAACATGTATAGCATGCAAATTATATATTCTAACCGATATTTAACTCGAATCAAGAACTAGATCAACACAAATTTATATTAACGAATCAACATCACCTAGGCAAAAGCTACAGGGAATCTAGCCTAGCATGGTATCAAGTATACAATAACAATATGAATAATACATGATAAAAGATACCAACCGGTTAAATTCGATGAATCCTTGCAACAAATGAAGATCCTAGCTCCTTCTTGTAATGTAAATAACTCTCAAATACATTTATCACACATCAAATGTTGAAATACACGAAATACAATAGTTCTAAAATGTCAAATGAATGATTTCTCTCTTGGATTCTAACAATGGTTCTCCAAATGGTCGTCAATGGCCTTCTATTTATAGCAGGCGGAGTCTAAGGGCGCGGTGCGCCTAGATGAGGGCGGGGTGCGCCTGAGTGGATGAGATCTGGCAGAGATCTGGCAGTCTTTATCGCTGGAAAGGCCACGTGATGGTTCGCTTTTCAGATTGGATCTGGGGCGCGGTGCGCCTAAAGGTGAGGCGTGGTGCGCCATTGCACATGCTAGGTAACCTGGTTGAATCATTGGAAGAACCCACGCTTCATTATTTTAATGCCAAGTTGGCCAAGTTGTCGAAGACTGGCATCTTCTTGGGCGCAGTGCGCCTGATGGCTGGGCGGGGTGCGCCCTGGCTGAAATCAGAATTGCATTTCGTTTCGTTTAACGCTCAAATCTCTTGTAAAATCCGATCTTTTGCTCCATATGTGTCTTTTAGCTACAAAATGTATTTTTAGCATATTAGGTATCTTTAGTTCATAAAATGTATGAAACTAAACTAAAATGACACTGATATCGCCCGGAAAATATGTATAATTTACGTGATATCAATAAGCCATTAATGTCATAGTTGACCAAGTGTCTATCCTTAATAGTCGAGATATAAATACAACCCACACATATAGTACAACACATACATATATGTAGAAGTAGATTTTTTTTTTGGAAACGACAAAAGATTAAGTTGGAAGCCTCACCCAAATATTTCACAGGTGATCCAAGCTCGAGCTCTGCAAAGCGGGCAAACCTAGCCGCCAAGGGAATTTTCAGGGAAAATTTCCTCACATGGGGCAATTAAGAGGTTTGCGGGGATTGAACCCCTTCCCTCCACCCCACATGGGAAAAAGCCTAAGTTTCTTTTTGTTTGCCCTGTACCAACCTATAACTTCATTAACCATTAAAGGGCACACCAAAATTTGTCACCCTTTAGTGAAAATCGATGGTTCATTACGATTAATCTTTTGCGAAACCTTTAAAATCCCATTTTTGCCAATAATTTCGCAATAATATTGTTTTAGCTCCCATAAGGATAACTGGTCACTAACATTTAAACAATAAAGGATAGAGTGTAAATGAAGAAGTGTTATAAAAGATGCATTACACCTGTTCGGAATACTACTTGAATCATGGAATTGTATAACAAAAGCAGCAGTGTCTTCTTCCACCGAACTCCAATATATTTAAAAAAATTATAATCCCACGCTACTATTTTCATCTCAATAAAAAAGATGCTTAAAGTAAATATTTACCTTGATTCGTGAGCTACTTGAATCGAAAACTATTTTGTGTTGGAGGATTGAAATCCCACTCACCAAATTTGAATTGGAGTTAAAAAAAACAAGCATATTTAACCATAATACCCTATTGGTGTTTCACCGATTAACCATCCCGTCATAGAACTTGGTGTTCTCTGTTAGTGTATCACACATTGGTGCGACACGGTCTTATAAGTGGGTATATATGTTGGAGTCTCCCCTATTTCCACAAGAACTCTTTTGGAGAGACAATCTTGGGCTCCACATATATCTTACATGGTATCAGAGTGGGTGTCCCGCACCCTATAACCTCATCGAGCCTACGTCTCTGAGGGGGAGTGTTAGTGTATCCCACATTGGTGCGACACGGTCTTATAAATGGGTATATATGTTGGAGTCTCCCCTGTCTCCACAAGAGCTCTTTTGGAGAGACAATCTTGGGCTCCACATATATCTTACATTCTCATGCCCACAACTCCTATCAAATTTTGGATTTTTGTAATGTTGGATTAGTTGACTTTGATTATCGATATACACGAGTTAGTATTTATCATTTTATATTTTACTATTAGTTTGAATTGGATTAGGATTAGTTTATTAATAGTTTAGATAATGATACTTTAAGGTTTAGATACGAATAGTTTGAATTGGTAGGTTAGATAGAGTTTTTAGTCATTGTTTTGTTTTTTCCCACAGCATACGTAATAGAGGTTTCCTTTCTTCTTTCTGTCTCTCACTAACGTGACATACAAAGGGCTGTGATTTGTTGCTTTAAAATTTACATTTGGTATCAGAGTGTGGTTCTCGTTAAGATGACGCTGGTTTGAGAGTCTACTTTCGAAGGAAGACGGGGAGTACCGTCTGAGACTACGAGGGTGACCGGTGATAAAGAAAGGCGGTTCGGTTATGTGATTTCGGGATTGTTTTAAAAGAAGTCATTGATCGACTTGTTTGTGATAAGGGGAGACCGGCATAGGTGCGTGAAAAACGGACATAAATAATCCGTCAAAGCAGGGGCTTTGGATTCAGTTCGTTTGGTAGGTTGAAAGAAAACGATAGAAGCAGGTGGCTTTGTTTTCTTGGTCGGTGGAGATGCCTCTTTGAACAAGGGTGATCGAAAAAAGGAAGATATTAGAGAAACCACATACATGATGTGAACATTATGGCGTTGGAGTTCAAATCGGATGGCTTTGGACGTGGCCAGGGAAGGGGTCGTTGATCCGTGAAGAGTCAAGATGTTAATGAACGGTTCCAGCTGGATACCATGTTAGATGTTACAAGTGCGGTGAATTTGATTCGGGTTGAACTGAGAAGACTTTGGATGTGACCGAGATGGAGGTCGGATGTCCGGAAAAGGTCGAGAATGTTGTGAACGAGTAGTATGAAGAAATCAAAATCAATTAAGGGGGTGATTGTTAGATTAATTGACTTTGATTTTCGATATACACGAGTTAGTATTTATCAGTTTATATTTTACTATTAGTTTGAATTGGATTAGGATTAGTTTCTTAATAGTTTAGATAAGGATAGTTTAAGATTTAGATAAGAATAGTTTGAATTGGTAGGTTAGATAGAGTTTTTATTTATTGTTTGTTATTTCCCACAGCATACGTAACAAAGCTTTCCTTTCTTCTTTATGTCTCTCACTTACTTGACATACAAAGGGCTGTGATTTGGCTGTGATTTGTTGCTTTAAATTTTACATGTAATACGTCGATGGCTTCCAATATTTCAATATCTCCTAACTCTTTAAGTAAACAAAATAGGAACTCAATCTCATCTCTAGTAGCCAATAAGCTTCTTTTTTATCTCTAATTTTTCTCTTCCATAAGTCTTCCTTTTATCCGAATGCTAAATTTTCATGTTGCTCTTAAAATGTTCCACCCTCTTTTTGAAAAAAATTAAAAGTTTTCCTTTCATCTCATTTCAATATTTACTCTACGACTTTCTAACCTCCTCGTCAAACCCTTCCATAAGAAAACCACGAACGGAAAGTGAAAGGAGCAGTACCGTAATTATTAACCACGTCTTTAAAACATGAGACTATGGTCAGACTACTTTGGATCTATAACAAGCATCATGGATTTGGGAAAGAAATGTATCAATGTGTCAAGGAGTAATAAGGCTATGCGATATGCCCGTCTGAAATCTGAAAGAGAGGAGAAGGAATTTTAACAAAAGGGCGACTTCCTGATTCATTCCACATTTCACATTCCCCTAGGGTACCCCCTTTGCTACTCGTACTCGTAGATTGCAAAAATTATGTCAGCTTCGCAGTCGGGCGCTTTCCCACGCATCTTTCCGTCTCGCCATGTCAGCATCAGGGACGCGGTGCACAACCCCCCCGGTTCCTGTGTCCTCAGGATTCTCCCGTAGAACGTATTGGAGCGGCAGCCATTGGTTTTGACCGTTGTCTTTACCATATATATATCGTGGCAAATATCGTGGCCGCACATGGTGATCATTCGTCGTGGTCCCAACAATTGCATCAATGGCATCCAGGGCTATAAGAATGGTGGCGGCAAACGAGGCTGCTGAAACGGTGGCCGGAATTAGAGGTGCACATTTGAACCGGTTTTTTTTTAAAAACCGGGGAAAATTACCGGAACCGGTTTTCTAACCCAAACCGAACCGATTTTTTACCCCGGTTTTTCTTCCGATTAACCGAACCGAACCGGTTTAAAAACTGAAAAAAACCGGTCTAAAACTTAATTTCCTATCGAAAAAAACCGGCCAAAACCCGATCGGTTATAACCGAAACCGGTTGGACCCAAACCGGTTTTTAAAAAACCGGAACCGGTTTTTAACCGGTTTTTGTGCACCTCTAGCGGAATAATCAAAATACTCAAAATTGTGGAAGTGGCGGTAGAAATAATTTGACTCAAATAATCGAATGTATCTTCATGGAATTAATTGGATGGGAGCATGGTATCCATGGCCTACCGTTCTCCAGATTACTACATGCATCACCCTAATGGGCTTGGCCCAACTAGTTTACTAAGCCTTCCTTAAACACACGGCAGCCAACACTCTTACACAAATGTGCCAAATCAGTGGGCTACCGGCCCATATGCACCAAATCAATGGTAGCGGGCCTTAGCTTCAACAACAAAATGTTAGACCGTATTATTATTATAGTTAATTGTTATTGTATAATCTTAGGTTGTAATCCGTATTTCCATTCATCGGATTTCATAAAAGGAAGTATGAGTCATAAAAAATAATGATAAATAATCTTATAGAATTTTAGTTTGTTAAATAATCTGTTACTATATTATTCGAAGATAAAATATGTGTAGAAAGTTTATTTAAGAATTTGTGTATAAAATTCTATAGATACTGAGCGACAAAAATTAGAAAAATAACTCAAACATATGTATGCATGCCAAATACGACAAAAGCACTTAAAATTTAAACTTTTGTATGTATTATACGCAAAAAATTATCTTTAAAACTAATTCATGAAGGATTTGTTATAAAGGAAAAATTAATTTCCACTTTTTAACTACTGTTACTCAAAAGCCTTTTTAACTGATGTTACTTAAAATCCTACATATGACTATCCATATACCAATATATGCTTTTAGACTAATGATAGTTAATACGTTAGTGTAAATGTACTATTAGTTTTAATGATGGTATTTATTAGTGTTATCAGTTATGTAACTCACACAAAAGTAAAACCTATTTGATTACCCACTTACTATTATGATTTTAAATATGGTATTAATTTTTTTTTGAGAAACTGATTAGTCTTACATAACCTATTTCACTACCCATCTATTTAATACTTATTAATGGATCATAACTAATACAACTGAAAAGACTTTGTAATAAATGATGCCTAATTTTTTTTTGAACCGGCAAATCTATCATACTCCTAGTCCTATTCTAATTCACCTATAATCCACCAATTCCCCCTAGTGGGGATTGAACCCTCAACCTCAAGGTTAGAGGACGACGCCTTACCACTTGGCCAAGAGGCCATTGACAAATGATGCCTAATTAGGTCACTAATATATATTGTAAACTTTTAATGGTGACCTTCATTAATTGAAATAAGGAAAAGTATAAATTGTAAGCCGATGAAGACAAAAGCATATATGTTGGATATTCATAGTGAACAAATCTAGATAGTGTGTCAAATTTATCGGTATGGTATACGAGAATAAGAGTACAATGTTTGGGTCATTGCAAAAGAAGGACACTGCAAGAGATGTAATTCCAATACACGATATATTAATATTTGGATTGTATGTATACTTATACGGTACTAATACAATTTTTAGGATGATTCAATATAGTTTTCAAAATGAAGAATCATATTAAGGATCACAAAGCTCTTTTTGAGATAAAAGAAGCTCTATGTCAAACATGGTGAACTAAACGTTGATACATTATATCCAACTAAGCATTGCCACAAAAATTATACATCATTGTTGGAAAGCTTTTATATTAATTTTTAAATTTTCGTAATATAGTTAATGATATTCACTAATTTATTTTCAAAACTTTACATTTGTCATTGTTGTTTTACTGTACAAATTGATACCTACGCAACACACGGGCGTATGTCTAGTGGTAACATATTTTAGAGCATATCACAACAAATACACATAATTTGAGTAACCATGCAAATTTATATCTCTCTATATTTGTACATTCTATAAAAATAATGGTATATCTCCAAAAAACATTGATGCCCGCCAAGAAATCTATGTTTTACATTGCAGCTAGTTAGAGTGACTATTTAGGAGAGACAATCTTGTTTTGATCAAGCTCCTAAAAATGCACGCCAAACCGTTCTCAATGACTTCAATATGGCTTTCTAGAGCCTCACTTGAAACTTGAGGGCGGTGTACACTCTCTACGGTCCCTTTGTGGAACAAGTTTGAAGCTATTGACCATCTGATCAAAGGCTTTGATTTTGAGACGAAAGCTGAAGTAATTGACAGGAGTGATCCATACACGGAGATGCTCACCAAACTTGTATCTCTTAGTGACCCAATCACAGCTGAGAGGTGGTCATGATCTTGATTGAAGAGTGTGGTGCCCCCAATATTGTTGGTGATTTGCTTTAGTGCAGAAAGCGTTCTTCTGGTATCCTTCTTCATTTTCTTGAAGAAGGAAGTGTTGAGACTCATGTCCCCCTTTTTCCTTCTCTGGGCCGATTGAAGGTCTCGGACATGTTGCTTAACTTGTTCCACGACATCTCTAAATGAGCCACAGACATCCAAAAGCATCGTCGATTGATCCAACAACTTATCAACCAATTTCTGATGCTTTTCATGAGAAAGGGCTTGTTCGGTCAGTGGCAAACTCATAAGATCATTAACACACGTGTACAATCTTTGTAGCCCCAGTAAAGCATCACATACTGTATCTATAGTTGGCACAGAAGAGGTCGAAGCCTCCAATGTTTTGAGGTTGGCGTACTCTTCTTCAAATTGAAGAGTTCTAGGACGTGATTGGTTAGGCAAACTAGTTGATCGAATATGGCGAATACTGATGGATGATGAAGAATAAGAGGTTGAACAATCCATTCTGGTATTTTTAAGCAAAGAAAGCAATGGTTCCTGATGATATAAACAGTCTAGTTATCTGTGAGTATATATAAGCAATCGTAACACATTGACGATCAATCACGCGGGTGAAGCATGTGCACTCCTTGGAGTTTGCTGGCATTGCTCATTGTTAGGGGACAAGGTGTGATTTTATTCATCGCCACTTGTAACGGATCAAGCAGATAGATGCCTTCGTCTCATGTGTTGGCTTCGGGAATTGTCCCCATGCCACCCATGCATTGCATATAAAATGCCACAAATATCTCAGCTTCTTGGTTTTAAAAAATACCAAATCTTTCTAACAGCACCCGTGTGGCCTGCTTTTCCACACCATTCTTTTTATAACCTGAAATCGTCATAAGCAATGGAAATCAAGATACATGTTAAGCTGCATGAATATTATTTTTTATTCCCAATTGAATCCTTCATGTTTTTTTTTTTTTTTTTTTTGAACAGCAATTGAATCCTTCATGTGTTGTCCCAATTTCAAAGCAATTCATTTGTAAGGTATATTTCCCGCAAAAAGATTTTACTTTTGGTAGGTTAAGCATTCTACCTCAATGTTCTTGAATCTTCGCATTTATCACACCGAGTATCATTTTTCTTAATCATATGTCATGATATACATGATGGTCCACTTTTGTGAATTTGGCCACTAATTTTGCAATATCGTATTCTTTTTTTTTTTTTTTTTTTTTCACTTTCTGAACTTGAGGGGTCAGTTGGTTCAAGGAATTTTTCCGAATGGTATGGATTTGACGACAAATTGGTGTTCGAATTTTTATACGAAATGGAAAGACCGGGAATGAAAATTTACCTCTGAGAACGTGAAACCGAATTCAAAAGTATATCATTTTCATTTGTAAATTGACGGGTCAGTTGGTTCAAGGAATTTTTCCGAATTGTTCCATTTATGGAATGTAATGGAACAGGTCTTATTACATTTATAACCTTTGTAATTTTATTTTTCTTTTGTGAGACAAATGAGGAAATTACCTTTTAGTTAAATATTTTGTCATTGGTTGGTTTGTAAATATAAATATTTGAAAATGAATTATGAATTAAGCCAAATTACAAATAAGAGCTATTACAATTTGAGCAATTTTGGTGTTAACCAATATCACTTTATTAATTTTAGGGAAATCTTCAATAAATCAGAATATTTTTGCTCATTTTATGAAAAAGTCTCAAATTAAATTTTATTAACAAAAAAGTTCAAAATTAATTTTTATTAACAAAAAAGGACAGAAAACCGGCTATGTTGGGACTTTTCCATAAACTGTACGAAAATATTAGGACTTTATTGAAGATAAAATATGTAGTTTTTGTCATTTTGTGTTAATAAAAATTAATTTGAGACTTTTTTGTTAATAAAAATTAATTTGTGACTTTATTTATAAACCGAGTCAAAATATTATGACTTAAATGGAGATTTCCCTTAATTTTAAGTTGAAGATTATATTTCAATCTACCATTTTAATTCTTATAACACGCACTACGATAAATTTTGGTGTTATACGGTTAATATTGTTTATTTGGCAATTTAAAGAAAAAATGACATGTAACTTATTATTAGGAAAATTACCAAAAACCATTTCAATTTGGCAAGGTTTTACGGTTTAAATATTGAGAAAAATTCGTCTACATCATTATAAATTTTCATAATTACGCCTATATCTTTGAAAAATTTAAAATTACATGTATATCCTTATAAAACTCATAAACTCACATATATACCCAAATACTTAATTTAATTATATTTAACCTTTTTAAAAATTAAAAAAGCACTCTTTAAGTTGATTTTTATTATTAATCTTGGTTGACTGCATGTCGGATTTTGGGTTTAGGACTCACTCTGTTCAATTGATCAATATTTATGGTAAGATTTTGGATTTGATACCGGCTTCGGATCGATGACAATTCCAGAAAAGCGTGTTCAATTTATCGATCGACATCTTAAAAGTAGCTATCAATGAACTATGAATTTTGGTTGATGAAATAAATAATGAATGTCGAATGATGACAACTCCATGTCGAATTTTAAATTTAGGACCTAAACTTTGTTCAATCGGTTGATATCTCGACGACATCCAGATTTTTATCGACATGTTTGGGATATTTGGGAGAAGGGTAATATTGTAATGTTACAAGTTAATTTGTTTTTTAAAAATAAAAAATTAATGTAAAGGTATTTTTAAAAGATTAATTATTAGTAAATTACGTATTTGGGTATATATGTGAGTTTATAGGTTTTATTAGGATATACATGTAATTTGAACTTTTACAAAGATGTATGTGTAATTATGAATATTTATAAGAATATAAATGAAATTCACCCTTAAATATTAATATACTATGTCTACTATCCCGTGTTTAATCTCCCAATCGAATCGACATCATAAATGACCTTTAATTACTCTTAATATTTGGGTTTTATTTTATCAAATTTTTTGCATCGGACTTACATTATCTTGAGTATGTTCTTTTGGCATCAAAGACTTGATCATCTATCTGATCAGGTTCTTAATTTTCTTAAAAATAAATTGAGTCTTGGAAATGACCATCTCTCCATATGTGAGGTGTGTTATAAGGCTAAACAAAACCATGAGTCGTTTCCTCTAAGTTATCATAAGTCCTCTAGCTTAGATGACCTTGATCTTGATATATAGGATCGTTATCACGTGTGAACTAGATATTGATTCCGGTTTTTTGTAACCGTAGTTGACGACTATACTCGAGCTATGTGGGACTGTCTTTTAAAACAAAGGATGGCGTTTTTGACAATGTTGTTGTTTTCTTTAACATGCTAAAGTTACAATTTTCGAAATCAGTCAAAAAAAGTTATATCTGATAAATGACACAAAATTTGTAAATTCATTGGTTAAAATGTTTTTTTAAAATAGGGTGTTTGCATTAAACTACATACGTCTATACTCTACAACATAATGGTGTTGTGGAGAGAAAGTACAGTCACTTAATGAATGCTGCTAGATCATTGCTATTTTAGTCTTGATAGAACTTTGACATCTATTTTAAACGGTAAATCTCCATATGAAATGCTTTTTAAGGTTGAACCAAAATTAACTTTCCTAGGAGTCTTTTAGTGTCTTTGTTATGCAACTAAGTTGAATAATTCATATAAGTTTTCCCTTAGGTCAGATTAATGTGGATTGAGTGGTTTTCAAATTCAAAAAAGGGTTACACGTTATTGATTCTTGATGAAAAATATATTTTCTTTTCCAGAGACGTACCCTTCTATGAGTCAATTTTCCCTCTTAAACTGACAACTCCAAAACATGGTTTTGATCCGTCGGAGTCTGGAATAAATCATACAAGTTTCTATGATTTCATATATCAAACAGTTCCAAATAATCCCATATCCGAAGTTCCTGATGATATTGGTATTCAAGGTAGTATTGACAATGTCATCCCTATTTTGGTTCAAGATGGCGAAAGGGCCCTCACAACTGATTCAGATGATAGGAATGAACAATATGTAAAAAAATTAACAGTTTTGAGGGAACACCAACCCTTGAAAAATTCTAAGCCATCTCAATATGATGACACTTTAGGAGCTCCACCCTTAGGATTTAGAAGGTCTAGTAGGGACAATAAGATTCCTTCAAAATATGATGATTTTCTTATAGAACTAAAGTACAGGTTTGCTATAGAATGGTCAGTAGAAATCTTATCAAATGGATGATAAGAATGCTTTCTTATACGGTAGTCTCGAGCAAGAAGTTTATATGGTTTTACCTCCTGGATATTTTAAAAAAAATGATAAACAAGTGTCTAAACTTGTTAAGACATTATATGGGTTAAAACAAGCTCCTTCAAAATGAATGAAAAACTTATAACTTCTTTACTAAAATTTGGTTTTGTACAACATATGAATATTTTTTGTTTTATGTCAAACAGAATAGAGGTGTTTTTGTTTTTCTTTTGGTGTATGTTGATTATATTGTTATGACTTGAAATACAGAATAGGAAATAGAATCAGTAAAACATTTATTGAAATCTCAATTTTTGATAAAATATTTAGAAATTCTAAGATATTCTTTTGGGATTGAAATTGTAAAAACTTCTAATGGATTATGTTTATCTCAGCATAAGTATTGTTTGGATTTGTTGTATGAGTTTAGTCTTTTAGCATCAAAACCTATGAAAACACCGTTATATGTTAATATTACAATTTCTAGTGATGGCTCTAATGAAAATGATGATTAATTGGATAATATTAGTGAGTATCAAAAGTTGGTTGGAAAACTAATATATTTAACAAAAACTAAACATGATATTTCTTTTACTATCCAAACTTTGAGCCAGTTCATGCATACACCAAAAAAATCACATCTGGAAATTGCTATCTTTGTTTTAAGATATCTAAAATAATGTCCAAGGAAGGGTATTTTTAATTTCTAAAAGCAGTGAACTGTTATTAACTGCTTGGGCAAAATGTGTTAATTTTCAGTGTTTTGTGATTACATATTGCTTGTTTTTGGGGAAATAATTTGATTTCATGGAAAAGCAAAAATGGAAGGTCCTTTACTGAATCTGACAATATGGATCTTGAAACAGTCACTTGTGAAGTTTTGTGGATGTTGAAATTAGTACAGGATTTAGGTTTTAATTTTAGTTATCATGTTTGCTTGTTTTGTAATAATCAATCAGAAATTCTTTTGTCCTTAAATCCAATTTTACATAAAATGAAGAAGCATATAGACATTCATTTGATATGGGGTAGGGTTTTCGGAGATATAATTAAGGTGATAAAGGTTGATTCTTTAGAACATATTGAGGATATTTTTACCAAACCTCTTGGTATCAATCAGTACAATGTTCTTTCAGAAAACTTGGATTATATAATGCATTTCCTGCATAGGTTGAGGGAAGGTGTTAACATATGATAAATATTTTACATTTTGTCTAACCTATTAAAAATGGGTTTTTATTTATTATTGCTAACTTACTAAGGTTTGTGCAAATTTTGGAATAATACATAAAGATGAGGGTGTAATGAGGAAAGTTGGAGGGACTAATTTTACACTAGCTAGACATTCGAGGACTGGGGAGACAAAGTGGTGGCGTCCAGGTCAACATGCGAGTCAGCATTATATGAGCAAAACCCGGAGCTATATAACGTGTTAGGGCTGGTTCATTTCATTTTTGATACACACAAATTTTCTCTCATCACTCCCTCATCTCTCTCGTCTCTGTCATAGTTCACCTCTCACAAACCTAATCAAGTTTTCTTTTCTTTCAAGTTGTATTAGTAACATTTACTAATTTCTTTAGATAGGTTAGACTAGGATTAGATATAGGTCAGTGTATATTGTTTTGAAGTGAGATATTTATGTTGTATTTGTTCAAGAATTTAGTTTTTAATCCATAAGAGAGTTTATTCAGTTTTTAGTTGTGGTTTTTCTGAGTTTTATTATAATTTATCCCAACCTTATTTATGAAAATACTTGAGACAACAATAGTTTGGTATTGTACAACTATTGTGTATATAGAAATGAAGTACGTTGCTATTATATGAAAGAAATCAAAGTATGTGGTTGTTACATAAAAGACATACATGACAATGGTACATATTAAATGAAAAGAAGTGTTAATAGGTATTATTTTATATAAATAAAAGGAAGTGTGTTCCTGTTATGCGAAACCAATGCATGTATGATACTTTTATATGTTAAAAGGTACGTGTGTTGCTATTAAGTGTGTATATTTTACAACTTTTAGGTTTACTATAATTTTTGTATTGTTATTAAGGGGTGACAATTGTGCTTATGTTCACACCATATATTTATTTAAGTCTAACTAGGAGGTATTTTGATGGGTCTCAGTGGCAAGTTGCACGACCTTCACAACTATATTAGGTACTAGTCAGAACCATAGGAACTATTATCGTGGCCGGTATTGCATTCATTATTTTATGGATTGTTTGAATATGTAATTATGTTGCTATTCTAATGAGGGAACATTTTGATTGATTATAACCTTACTTTCATACATTTATTGGTCCATAGACGGTCCAAACACCGAAATTGAAGTACATTCATATTATGTATCTAGAATGACAATGGAACTAATATGTGAAGAAATCTAAGTTGTTGATATTATAGGTATAGTTTGCTAATATATCGTAATAACTTATTGTTATTGCTATTACGGGTTAAAATATTTCTTGTATTATCAGTGACTATTATTTTTAGTAATTCGTTTATGTGTATCCATTCTAAAATAAAATATGGCCTCTAATTGGAACCACAAAGATTCGGTTTGTAATCAATGGAACTCTGGTTGCATTGAGAGAAAAAGCGAAACATGAACCGAAACTATTGTTCAAAACTGAGATCCATTTGGTATTAAGAAACCAAAACGTCTAACAATTGAAATGTTAGGGTTGTTTCAAAAATAACGACCAGACCATTTATTTGTGAATTGTGTCATTTTCCAAATAAGATACAAAACTTTTGTTGTCCAAACAGATTTGGTTTTCAAGCAAAAATGCGGACCTATTCGTATAAGGTTAACCAGACTCAACATCTTCAAATGATCGGGTTGCCAAGTCAAAAGTGAGGCTTGATTATAATTTGTGAAAGGTTTCAGTTACGGCTGGAGAACCAAATCTTTTGTTTCGTTTAAGGCTCCGATTTCTAGATGAAAACCATCAAAACCATAAGACGTACAATATATGATTTACAGCGGGATTCTGTAATAGTTTAACAATGGTTTCGGCAGTATCGTATCCGGCTACAAAACCAGATTTTAAAACATTGCTAACGCAACTTATTAAAACTGCGTTGGTAGCAGGACATGATATATAGGGCCTACTTGGCTAATCAACTTATTAAGTTCATTTTAAGTATCTTTGGATGATGTTGAATATTAAGAATAGGATGATAACATATTTTAGAACATATCACAAATACAATTTGAGTAATGTTGAGTGTCGTAATCAACAAGATAAAAGAGTTGAAATATAGTTTGAAATGATTTATTAATTACCGATATTTCGTGATTGCACTACTTGTTATAAATACTAACTGTGTAGTATAAATGGCAAGCAGGGTCGGTCCACAGGGAGCGATGGTCTAATGGATTACACCTTGATTTCACGGAAGTTAAACATGTAAAGAAAGTAACCAAAAAGGGGGGTATTTGATGAAGAGTTGGAACACAATTGTATAAATGTTGAGAATAAATAACGTGGGACAAAATGTATAGAATGACTGTTTTTATAATTTGGGGACAAATTCTGGTTTTGTATTTGTAGTCATATGATTGGAAATAACAATAAGAATGATGTTTATAACTTTAATCTTTCTAAGTTGGTACTTTGTGTATGCCGAAAGCTCGCACATACACCATTCACCTAGTGTACCTTAGTCAAGAGAAGCTCGTTAACTAAGACTAATCTTACTAATCAAATCTAGATAAGATCATAGAATTTGAATGAAAGATTGCATTATGTTTTATGTGAATGTTCCCAACAATGTTCAATACTCCTAAACAAGCGTTGAAGCGTTAAAACATGAGATATGATTTTCACCTAGTTAAAGATGATTATCACAAATAACATTTTATAAAACAATTACAGATTTTATAATTTGTATGACTAGATTGATTATTATTTGAGATCAAATGGCCAATATGAAATAAATAAAAACAAAACACTTGTTAAATCTCAAAATCATATCACTAGAAAGATATAAAATCAAACATCAAACTTTATATTAAATCACAATCATAATCCTTAATACAAAACCAGAAAATAAGGTTACTAGCCACTCATGACTAGTAAAAGAGAAAAGAACCTACAAAATGAAGATAATCCACACTTGAAGTTGCACACAAACACAAACACAATGTATCTACAGAGTATTCAGAAAATAATGGAAAGATGGGATGGTTCTTAGGCTAACTAGACACATCTATTTATACTAACACACCAAGGGCAAAATGGTAAAATGGACAATGGCAAACATCATCATTCCAAGACCCACTATCTTCATCACATGGCCTCAAAATTAGGTTGGATCTGCATCTGGTCGTGTAGCATGAGGATGACAGCACAAGAGGGAATAAACAACTCAAAGTGGGCTAAAAAGTAGATCTGGTCACCAGGAAAAGTTACACGGCCGTGTAACTTCTTGGGCCAAGATTACACGGTCGTGTAATCCTGCAAATTTCCTGGATCTTCCTTGAGCTGATGTGGCATCATACGTGGCATACCAAAGTTACACGGCCGTGTAACTTATAGGGCAAAAGTTACACGGGCCGTGTACTACACTGTCTTCGGGATGACGATTTTGTAACTTCTTCGTTTGAGCTCCGTTTCTTCTGAAATTTCTTGTGTAGCCTCCCATTGTTATCCAATACAAGATTCAACCCTCAAAAGCACCTGAAAACAACCATAAAGTGTGAAAGTAGATTGCTATTCTTGAAATCCCGAAAAACATGAAAATATGCAATAATGAGAATAAAATGCAATGTAAAACAAGGATAAAAAGGCATGAAAACATGCTTAGAAATACACTTAACAAATATCCCCAAGCTTAGACTTTTCTTGTCCTCAAGGAAAACAAGGATCTAAACAATGTGGATAACAAACTACAAAGTAGAAAAAGAATAGACACCTTAGGTAGCAACCAAGACAACATCAATCATAACTAAAAATCATGTCAATTTTGAACCCTACACACATATAAGTTAGATCATCTATTCAAAACAAAAGACCATTAAAAGGAACAAATTTTTATCAATTACTTAGCATACGCACGTTGGGCCAAAGTATAAACTCACACATGAAACCTTCACTTATTATTCAAAGCGTCTCGCAAGCAAAGGATGTGCTCACAATTGTTCACTCCTCTCGTGTTTATTCACTCATGTCACAAGATGTGTGACCTTGCAAGCTCCATTTTCAAGATTTGGCTATAAACACTCATTTTTATAGGAGGGGCGCTCGGATATCGAATCTAGGAAGATTATACTAAGTTGACTTTGCTCAAGTCCTCCAACCGACCTCATTTGCATATTTATTTACTAAACACATGATTTTTCAAAACAGAGGGACAAAAATTTACAACTCGATTCCTATTTACAAATGATAGACACCTAGACGACCGAGACAACCAAATCTTTTGAACTTCAACTTGACCCAAGATGTATGAAGAATTTTTAAAACATGGTCAATGAAGTTTTTAACTAACCAAAATTAGATTTAGTTGTTGAAAGCAAAAAGGAGGAGGCTTTCAAAACAAGTAATCGTTTTTATTGTATTTTTGTAGAAAATTTTCACTTTAAATGACTTGAGTGATCACTTGGTTCGGTCTTTTTTTTTTTTTTTTTTTTTTTAGACCAATCTTTTAGAACCAAGTGAAACAATTTCTGGATTTTCACCATAAAAAGAATTTCACAAAATTTTTGCTAAAATGATTAGACAAAATATTTTTATGCTATTTTTGTAATCATAATAAAAATTTAAAACACACTAATGACCAAAATAATATAAACAAGGTCATATGACATCTATTAACACCTAGTACCACACAAAACAAAAAAAAATGTAGAAAATAAGATTTTTGTTTATGACTTTGGAAAATCGCGATTTTGAGATAAACCTTATGTTTAATAGACAATATGCAAATGTATGGTCATGAGGGGGGACTAGTGCAACTTCCATAGTATTTCTCCTAGTCGATTACACACATTGATGAACTCACGGGTGAATAAAGCGTCCTTTGCTAGAATAGTTCTGATTCAATTTCATGTGTGTTTTATAATTCTCCCAATCGTATCTATGCTAGAAAATTAATAAAAAGAAGTTCCTAATGAAGATCTAGGGTTTCAAAAGATGGTGATGTTGCATGTAGATAGGGGACGAAAATACAAGAAGTTTAACTATGAGATGTATTATGGTTGCAATTTAAAGGTGTCACATAGGTGAGAAGTAAGAGATAACAAAAATGCATGCAAAAATTTAAAATAAATGCAAGAAATAAAATATTTTTGAATTTTTTTTTTTTTTTAAATAAAGGGATTTATTCCCCCATCCCCAAGCTTAAAATAAAAGCAGTGTCCACAATGCATTAGGGAAGGAGAAAGAAAGAAACAACCTACTGAGGGTCGGGGAAGGGTCCCCGTGGCGGAAATGGAGGGTATGGGTATGGTGGGAAATATGGGTAAGGCGGGAATTGAGGGGGCGGGGGTGGTTGGCTGCCTGGCTGCTGTTGTTGTTGCGGTGGCTGTAGAGGTTGCTGCTGTTGCCATGGGTTGAAGGCAACGGATCTTTGTATGTCAGAGAGTATAGACATAACATCTTGGTTATGTTTATATTGGTTCTCTCTAAACTGCTCAAAATCTTGGCGCAGCTCCATTTGGTGTGTATCAATCTCACCAAGATTATCATAGATGCCTTGATAATCAAGGCGAAGATCCGCAAGCTGGGAGTTGATGCTAGAAAATTGCTCCATGTATAGACTGTGCTCTGGAGGAAATGAGCTAGCAGAACTTGAAGGGCCGGGCTCCTGGGGCTGTCTCGGTGGTGGGCTGGGCTCTCGAGGGGGTAGGTTGGGAGCGGGTAGTTGTAGGCCCATGTTGGAAGGAGGTTTCCAATTTGTGGTGGAGACTGGGTTGGCTAATCGAAGTATTCGGGCATTTCGGTTGTTCACCCGCAGATAATCGCGTCCGTCGGCTTGCCAAATTTCGTCGGATTCGGGCCGGCGAAATAACCTCATACCCTCAAGAACATCAGAGGTGAGGTATCTCTCACCCCTGACTATCTCAAGGTTATCAGGAAATCTGATGCCCAGGGATGGATGTTTGGCTATTAACGTGACAATGCCACCGCAATGGAGCTGGCCCGATGAACTTCTACTTAATTTAAGTAGTTTGTACATGATCCAAGATCCAAAATTTGGGGTTTTAGGCCCTGGATTGATCATGCAGTAGAGAAGCTCAAGCTCATTTAGGCCGGCTTTGCTTATCTCTTCTTGTGGGAAGAAGATAGAAGCAATGATGCGGTGGGTGACTTTGAGGACGGGATGGATGATGCTGGAGGCCTTGGCATTACTGGGACGGTAGAAGTTTTCTGTGGAAATTTTGGTCCAGAAAGTGCCAACTTCTCTGTGGAACAGTTTGTTTAGTTTGCCTCGTTGGTCATATGTGTTGGCGACCGGCGCGCCAATAAGCTCACACAATTGGTTTTGTGTGATTTTGTATGACCTGTTGAACATTCTAAAAGACAAAACTGTTGTATGAACGTTAAATTCGACAGATGATAAAAATTCAATAGTTGGGTTGGAATAGCTTTTCTCGCTTATATTCATCAACCCTTCCCAACCAACATTGGACAGGAGTTTGCGTACTCCTGCCTCTATTCGTAGGTCTCGCAATGTTGGGATATCTACAAATTTTTGTGCATGTCCAGTTCTTTCCAAGAAGTTATAAAAACGTGCCTCTTGGGCATCGGTCATGAATGAGATACCCGCATCGCCCATGTCATAGTCCTGCTGTTCGGGCTCTTCATCGGAAGAGCCACTAGAGGGCGAATACACAATTTGCCTTTTGTTACCCCTAGAGTAGGTACGGGATGATGATGCCATTTTTTTTAACAAAGGAAATGAACAAAATTAACACCCAAACAAATAAAACACACCAATTTAATCACAAAGGTTTTCCAAATCAAATCCAAGAACCAATTATCAAGCCAAAAATCAAAAATTATGCAAATTTTGAGTTTTGGAAAGAATGTACCAAATTGAAGCTTGCACAATGGTGGTTTGTTCTTGATTTCTCCTATTCTTGCCTTCCCCAAGCTTGAACCTAAGCAATTTCAACAATTTAGCAACTAAAATTTAAAACCCTCAATTTTCTAGGGTTTCAAGAAATCCGAAATTAACCATGGATTTGGATGTTTCTTGTGGTCAAAATGAAGAAAAAGATGAGAAATAATGGAACTAACCTTTGGATTTAAACAAAACTTGAAGAAATTAGAAGAAAAAGTGTAGAAATCGATCTTGTCTTTGTGGTTATCGGACTCGGCAGGAGGTTTTTAGTAAAATCGCAGCTTTGTTGTGGTAAAAATGAGGTGCCTTGGCTTTTATAGTTGCGAAAATGACAGAAATACCCCTGGCCTAAGTTACACGGCCGTGTAACTTAAGCTACAAAACTTACACGGTCGTGTAATGTTAACTTTTGACCGGATACTATTTTTACCATAACTTCACATTACACGGTCGTGTAACTTAATACTCACATATTACACGGTCGTGTAATTTGGATTTTTGACTTAGACGAAATTTTGCCTTTTATAAGTATACACGGCCGTGTAACTTCTTGGTATAAAGTTACACGGTCGTGTACCATACTGTGACGTTTCGTTTTTCGTATCTTGAGCCTCGGTAGTCCGTTTTCATTTCCGATCGTTTTCTCACGTAGGTTATTGAAAGTTATAAACAGAAAAATTATAAAAATACAAAAAATCACACTTTGAAAAAATGACAAAAATACCCCCGGGTTGTCTCCCGGTTAGCGCACTTGTTTAACGTCTTTGGCTCGACGCATGGCTCCCAAAATTTGATTATTGGGAGCGGGCCGGCTCGTATAATTTTTCGTCTTCAACGTTTTGATCGACGAAATTCTCGTAGAAAGGTTTTAGCCGGTGGCCATTTACTTTGAAAATTTTTCCAGTCGTGTCGCTTCTTATTTCTACTACACCATAAGTAGAAATATTAGTTACAATGAATGGTCCCGCCCATCGGGACTGAAGTTTTCCGGGAAAAAGTTTTAGACGGGATTGAAAAAGTAACACTTTTTGGCCAATCTCAAAGCTTTTCCGTGTATTGACTTTGTCATGGAAGGCTTTGGTCTTTTCTTTGTAGATTTTAGAATTTTCATAGGATTCGTTTCTTATTTCTTCCAATTCTTGGATCTGAAGTTTCCTATGAATTCCATTATCTACAAAGTTTTGATTTAAGCGTTTGATGGCCCAATACGCTTTGTGTTCAATTTCAACCGGTAAATGGCATGCTTTTCCAAATACAAGACGGTAAGGAGACATACCTATTGGTGTTTTATATGCGGTGCGGTATGCCCAAAGAGCATCGTCTAAACGGATACTCCAATCCTTACGGCTCGTACTTACCGTCTTTTCCAAAATGGACTTGATTTCTCGATTGGAGATCTCGGCTTGTCCATTTGTTTGTGGATGGTAAGCGGTAGAAACTCGATGTAGGACTCCGTATTTCTTGAAGAGCGCCTCTATCGTTCGGTTGCAGAAATGTGATCCTCGATCACTTATAAAAGCTCTCGGCATTCCAAATCGACTAAAAATGTTGGCTTTTATAAAATCTGCAACTACTTTGGAATCGTTAGTCCGTGTGGCTTTTGCCTCTACCCATTTAGAGACATAATCCACAGCTAGAATTATGTACATATTTCCAAAGGATGACGGAAACGGGCCCATGAAATCTATACCCCATACATCAAATATTTCGCAGAAGAGTATGGAGGTTAGTGGCATTTGGTCCTTTGGTCTAAGGTTTCCAACTTTTTGACATTGCTCACAAGATTTGCAAAACTTGTAAGCATCGACAAAAATAGTGGGCCAATAAAATCCGGATTCAAGGACCTTATGGGCTGTTCTTTTAGGACCAAAATGCTCTCCACAGGCTTCAGCATGACAGAAGTTTAGGATAGAGTGTACCTCACGGAGATCTACGCATCTCCTTATGATTTGGTCGGGACAAAATTTCCATAAGTAAGGCTCATCCCACACATAATGTTTTGAATCTTTCTTTAGTTTGTCCTTCTAGGCTCGAGTGTAGTCTGAAGGGAAATTTTTGGTGACCAAATAGTTTACCATGTCAGCATACCATGGCGTGATTGACTGGTTGGTAAGCAGCTGTTCATCTGGAAATGAATCATTTAGCGGGGTTGGATCTTCATTGTTGATGATCCTACTTAGATGGTCTGCAACTAAGTTTTGCTTTCCGCTTTTATCCCGGATTTCCAGATCGAACTCTTGAAGTAGTAGGACCCAACGAATGAGCCTAGGCTTTGCATCTTTCTTTGTCATCAAATACTTTAACGCTGCATGGTGGTTCCTTGACTATGGAGTTGGACTTGCTGTAACATGGATACCCGACTGGAATGAACAGTGTAACCGACCCGCTGAAATAACCCATTGTGTTGACCCGGAACTGGTCAACCCGGAACTTGCTCGACTGACTCACCGGGTCAACTCGCTGAGTTGACCGAGTCGACTCAACCAGCGGCGGATCGGAGAAGGGATGGTGGGGGTTTGTTGCGGACCGTGTCCTGAGCTCGGAACCGGTGGTGGAAGGTCGGGAACCGGCCGTTTAGGCGGTGAAATCGCCGGTTGCAGGTGGCGAAATCGGGGGTGGTTCGGTGCGGCGGTATTGGTGCGATCGGGTGGAGAATGGAGAAGGAGGGAGGTGAGGTGCGGCGGGGAGAGGACAAGTAGAAGTAGCAGCAGTGGCGATCGGCGGTGTTGCAGGTGGTCGGCGATATGGCCGGAGAAGAAGGGACGAACGGAGAAGATGAAGTTGGGGAGAGGGAGCTGTTCGCGTAAGGGAGAAAGAGGGAAAAGAGATCTGATTAGGGTTAGGATGGGTATGGGTTATTTGGGTCAAATGGGTGAAATGGGTCAAGTATTTGGGTCAAATGAAGGAATTAGATGGGCAAATGGGTATCCACGCGGGTAAGGTCTTGGGTCGCGCAAAATCCGCCCATTTGTCAAAAATTTGTTCTTGGACTTTCAGCTCTCTGTTTAAATTTGAACGGGCCGCGCAAATGTTTCACGCGGGTCGCGTGACACCTTTGTAAATCTCGCGCGGGTCGCGCAAAACACACAGGGACCATTTTTGCAAAAATTTTCAGCACCCAGTTTTTGCTCAAAAATGTCTTCCGGACTCATTTTTCGACCCCGTTTCAACCAAAAGTCACATTTTCATAAAAACTCACTTGGTAAATGATTAAAAGCTTCACACAAAAACTCCGTTAGCCCAAAAATTACTTTATTCGGTATTAAATATCGAAAGCTCGGCTTTCCAAAATTGCACTTCTTTAACGTCTTTGGCAAGACGTGGTACCGGCTTAAGCTTCATCCATGGGGGCATCCACGCCCATGCTATCCAAGAAGCGCATGTTGGAGTCGGGAGGATCTACAAATGCCACACCATCTTTCGTCAATTTCCTTCCATCCAACTCAATTGTCGTTCCTTCATTCTTCGGCTTCAAAGATGAGTAATTCCTTTTCCGTTTCAAGTTCCTTTTGTCAAATCCTTTTCGCACCCTCATTCTTGACAATTTATCCACGCTCGAATCAATTCGGTGCCGATCCAAGGGCTCAATCATATCAACGAAGTACAAGGGTGACATATCACTTGAGCACTTCATGACATTATTGATATTGAACTCAATCTTCTCGCCATCAAACTCCATAGTCAAGGAACCACCATGGACATCTATAATGGTTCTAGCCGTACTCAAGAATGGTCTTCCCAATAATATCAAACTGGATTTGGAAGAGGATTTCTCATCCAAATCAATGACATAGAAATCCGCGGGAAAAACCAATTGGTTTACTTGCACTAGAACATCCTCCAACACACCTCTAGGAAAAATATTTGATTTATCCGCCAATTCAATTACAACACCCGTTTTGCTCAATTGACCGACATTAAGCGATTTATAGACCGAATAGGGCATGACATTGATAGAAGCACCCAAATCAAGCATGGCACTCCTTATCATGACGTCCCCTATTTTGCATGGGACGGTAAACATACCTGGATCCTTGCATTTGGGTGGTAATTTTCTTTGGAGGACAGTGGACACATTTTCGCTCATAGAGATCTTCTCATTCCCTTTCAACTTCCTCTTGTTAGTGCAAAGATCTTTCAAAATTTTAGCATATATTGGAATTTGTTGGATTGCGTCTAACAAAGGAATATTTATCTCCACCTTCCGCAACATGTTCATGATCTCCTTTTCCTCTTCTTTTTTCTTTGAAGTAGCAAATCGGGAAGGAAAAGGTGGTGGTATGACTATAGGCGTTGGTGTCGGCGTCTCCACTTTTTCATCAACAATGCGCTCTTTGCTAGGAACAACTCCAATCTTCTCTTCTTCTTCTTGAGTAGTTCCTTTGACTTCATTTCCTCCAACTTGCCTTCCATTCCTTAAAGAAATTGCATTGACGGTTTCTCTAGGATTCTTTTCGGTTTGGGAGGGGAGTCTACCACGAGCTTCCAACTTGCTCACGGATGATGTTAGATCACCAATTTGAGCTTCTAGGTTTGCGATGCTATTTTTAGTTTCTTGTTGGAACTTGTAAGTACTCGTAGCCAATGATTTGACAATGTCTTCGAGCGACATTTCGGAACTACTTGGTTGTCCTTGGGGTTGTTGTTGTTGATATTGCGGTTGGTATTGTGGCCTTTGTTGGTAATGTTGTTGTTGTTGAGGCGCATAACTCAAGTTGGGATTCGGCTTCCAACTTGAATTATAAGATGCATGATAATCTGAATGCCTTTGGTGTTGTCCTTGGTGTCCTCCCATCATCGCGTTCACTTGTGCATCATCTTCATGCAAAGTAGGACACATATCCGTATGATGTCCCACATTGGCACAAACACCACACATCAACACTTGTTGACTATTTCCTTTCACGAATTGTTGGACAATGGTAGTCAACTCGACAAGCTTCGCTTCAAGGTTCGATGCGTTTACTTCATTCGTTTGTGGTTGTGGGTCTCTACGCATGTCTCGTCGGGGCCCAAAATGTTGTGAATTTGCGGCCATGGTTGATATGAGTTCTCTACTTTGTTGTGGTGTTTTGCTAAAGATGTCACCGCCACTAGAAGCATCAACCAATCTTCTTTCAATGGGAAGCAAGCCTTCATAGAAGTGTTGGATGAGAAGTTGTTCGGGAATTTGATGTTGGGGACAATTTGCACAAAGACTATTGAATCGTTCCCAATAATCATGAAGTGTTTCATTTTGGCCTTGGCGAACTCCGCAAATGTCGTTTCTAAGTGCGGACGCTCTTGTAGCGGGATAAAACTTGTCTAAGAATGCTCTTGCCATTTGGGGCCATGTGTTTACCGATCCCGGTGGAAGGCAAAACAACCAATCTTTTGCTCGATCCGCCAACGAAAAAGGGAATGCCCTTAACTTGATTTGATCATCGGTAGCACCTTGCGGTTTCATGCTCGAGCAAATTATATGAAACATCTTCAAATGCTTGTGAGGATTTTCATTTTCCAACCCATGATAGGTAGGAAGATGATGGACTAAACCGGACTTCAATTCCATTCCGGGTTCAAGATTTGGATATTGGATGCCAATGGGAGTTTGAGTGACATCCGTTTCCATCATTTGTCTTAAGGTTCTTTCTGGATTGTGGTTTTCTTCCATTGGAGGTGGGTTTATCAGAACGGGTGGTTCAAGGATTATGGGATGTGTATCGGTTGTGTTTGGGATAATTTCGAGAATTTCGGGAGGTGTTTCGGGAATTTCTTGTCGGGTATCGGGGCTTGACTCGGTCTCAATATCCGTCCCACTCGAAGAGTCGGATTGATTTCCCAACGCCACGGTGGCACCGGAACTTTGACCTCTTCTAAGCCTCGTTTCCTTTCTCAAGCGTCTTGCTTCTTTTTCGATTTCCGGATTGAATTCTAATATACCTGTTCGAAGGGATCTGGGCATAGAAAAACAAACTGATTAAAAGTACCAGTCCCCGGCAACGGCGCCAAAATTTGGTGGTTGTCGAGGCCAACAAAAATAAACCTTAATTCTCTAACACAAAATAGTGTATAGCGGTAAAGGGATCGTATCCACGGAGATTGGTTCAATTTGTAAAACTATGCGATCAATTCAAAATGGTAATTTTTAAAACAACATAAAGTAAATAATGGGGGATTTTAGAAGGTTTTGAACTATAAATACTAAAGAGAGAGAAATAGTAAAGTAGGTTGCTATTTGTGAAAATGATGATTTGACAAATTGGGAGAAAAAGAGTTAGCATTGGGTTCCATCTCTTGAATCAATTATCTAGTTTATCATTATGGTTCTAGGTGCAATATCTTTGCTCAAATCAAAATGGCTATAACAACTCTAAAGCTAGAGTTATCTAGATTCTTCTTAGTTTGTATGGATATCAAGAAAGCTCTATGACATCCTTCTTAATCAAAGTCATGAATCAAATAAGCATTTGGTTTAAATAAATTGACTAGCATTATACTTTAAGAATCACCAAATTTAAAGGAAACTAAAAACTTAACTTCTACCTTAAAGATTAAAACTCCATGATTTTGAAATGAGATAATGAGCATCCATAAAAACCATTTGTTACTAATTTGTTTCTAAAATCGATTACGTAATCTTAAAAACAAATAACAATAATCATTAAACACTTAGACTCATGAAATCAAAGCATCCAAGAATATGATAATTAAAACAAAGTTTCAATCATGAATTTAACAAAGATTCAAGAACCATTCAAACTAGAAAATCATCCAAGAGATTTCACCCAACACTAACTATGGAGGGTTTAGTTACTCATAACAAAGCAAGAACAAAGATAAGAAATACCAAACATTGATTGTTGCAAGTGTACAATCCAAGCGAAGAAAATGAAGAACAAAACTCCAAGAGGTCTTCTCCCAAGCTCCAAGGGTTGTTCCCCACGAAAATCCTCTGAATAATGGTGCCCAGATCGAGAAAACCCTTGCCCAAATGCCCCTTTAAGCTGAAACACTCGTGAAATGACAAAATAGCCCTTCTGCGCGTTTTTGAGCGGGTCGCGCAAAATGCACGCGGGTCGCGCAAAATGCAAAAATGCCTACTTTGGGCCTGATCCGGTCCAACTCGTAGAAAAACCATTTGTCCCCTTTCTTCTTTGGGAAATACCCGGTTTTTGGCCCAATTTAACTCCCATTTGGGCTAGGTAAACCCAAGTGAGACCAAATCTTCATTCTTGGTCCAAATGTTTGCTTCAAGTCCAAGCCCGCTAAAATATCCGAGTCTCCGAAAATTCCACGCTCCAAAATATCGTCCGTTCCGTCCGCTATAATTTTCCGTTTGGCTCATCTCGCTCCCGCTAGTCTTCAATAAAATCTACATTTAAACACAAAAAGACTAGAAAACATCTCGAATGATAAAAATATAAAAATATATAATATGCATGCGAATTATACTAAAAATGAAATAAAACGTGCTAAATAAATTATAAAAAGAAGAAATAAAAACGAAGTATCAGGTTTCCAACTTTTTGACATTGCTCACAAGATTTGCAAAACTTGTAAGCATCGGCAAAAATAGTGGGCCAATAAAATCCGGATTCAAGGACCTTATGGGCTGTTCTTTTAGGACCAAAATGCCCTCCACAGGCTTCAGCATGACAGAAGTTTAGGATAGAGTGTACCTCACGGAGATCTACGCATCTCCTTATGATTTGGTCGGGACAAAATTTCCATAAGTAAGGCTCATCCCACACATAATGTTTTGAATCTTTCTTTAGTTTGTCCTTCTAGGCTCGAGTGTAGTCTGAAGGGAAATTTTTGGTGACCAAATAGTTTACCATGTCAGCATACCATGGCGTGATTGACTGGTTGGTAAGCAGCTGTTCATCTGGAAATGAATCATTTAGCGGGGTTGGATCTTCATTGTTGATGATCCTACTTAGATGGTCTGCAACTAAGTTTTGCTTTCCGCTTTTATCCCGGATTTCCAGATCGAACTCTTGAAGTAGTAGGACCCAACGAATGAGCCTAGGCTTCGCATCTTTCTTTGTCATCAAATACTTTAACGCTGCATGGTCAGAAAAAACAATGACTTTAGTTCCCAATAAATATTGTCGGAATTTTTCCAAAGCAAATATAATGGCAAGAAGCTCCTTCTCTGTTGTTGAATAATTGCTTTGAGCGGGGTCCAATGTTTTCGAAGCGTAGTATATGACGTGGGGAACTTTATCCTTCTTTTGCCCCAACACCGCCCCTACCGCGTGATTACTTGCATCGCACATAATCTCGAATGGTAGACTCCAATCTGGCGGTTGAATGATGGGCGTGCTTACCAACAGGTTCTTCAAAGGTTCAAAGGATTGTTTGCAGGCGTCGGAAAATTCAAACTCTACGTCTTTCTGTAGAAGTCCTATAAAAACCTGCATGACCAAGAAAAGAACGGACCTCTCGGACACATTTTGGGTAAGGTAGAGTTTTAATAACATCAATTTTTGCTCTGTCAACCTCTAACCCTTTTGCTGAAACAACGTGTCCTAATATAAGTCCTTGGTCAACCATAAAATGACATTTTTCATAATTTAAAACCAAGTTGGTTTCAATGCACCTTTTCAAAATTTTTTGTCAAGTTATTCAAACATTCCTTAAACGAATTTCCATACACAGTAAAATCGTCCATAAACACCTCTATAATTTCTTCAACATACTCGGAGAAGATACTCATCATGCACCTTTGGAATGTGGCGGGGGCATTGCAAAGCCCAAAAGGCATCCGCCGGTACGCAAACGTGCCAAAAGGGCATGTGAACGTTGTTTTCTCTTGATCTTCCGGTGCAATGGGTATTTGGTGAAAACCTGAATATCCATCTAGACAACAATAATGAGTTTTTCCCGCTAACCTTTCCAACATTTGGTCGATAAAGGGTAGTGGGAAATGATCTTTATGAGTAGAGGAGTTTAACTTTCGATAATCAATACAAACACGCCACCCGTTTTGCACACGGGTGGGTACCATCTCACCTTTCTTGTTTTTCGTCACCGTGATTCCGGTCTTCTTTGGGACAACCAGGATTGGACTTACCCACTTGCTGTCTGAGATTGGTTAAATCATTCCTGCGTCCAATAGCTTAAGAATCTCCTTTTTCACCACCTCCATCATGGGTGGATTGAGTCTTCTCTGGGCTTCTCTTGACGGTTTGTACTCATCTTCCATGAAAATCTTGTGCATGCACATCGATGGGCTAAGTCCTTTGATGTCGGCTATTGTCCAGCCGAAGGCTTCTTTGTAGTTTTTTAGCAATCCCATCAATTCTTTTTCTTCTTATTCAGACAGTTTGTTGGAAATGATGATTGGTAAGGTATCCTTTTCTCCCAAGTACATGTACTTTAAATGGTTGGGGAGATCTTTTAATTCCAACTTTGGTGCCTGTGAAATGGAAGGAAGAAGTTTGTCGTTAGAAATTTGCAATGGCATTTTTGGCAAATCATACCTTGCTTTCTTTTGGTGGTCTAGGTATGATGCGATTTCCAAGATTTCTTGACTTAGATCGAATTTCTCGATAAGCTGCTTTGTCTTCTCCTTGTCTAAATTTTTGTTTAAGACTAGAGCTAATAAATCAGTGTTAGACAATTCGAAACATTCTTCAACTAATGGGTTGATTACATCAAGAAAATTTAAAGACGAAACAGTTTGTGGATAACGCATAGCATCAAAAATATTGAAATTTATGATTTCTCCATCAAATTCCATGGAAAGTGTTCCATTGAAAACGTCAATTTTTGTTCTTGCTGTGCTCATGAAAGGTCTTCCCAAGAGTATAGAACAAGAATTTGATGTTTCGTCTCCACCCATATCCAAAACGTAAAAGTCGGCGGGAAATACTAATTCATTAACTTGTACCAAAACGTCCTCTAATACACCTTTTGGGTGTACTATAGAGCGATCGGCTAGTTGAATTATCACCCCGGTGCTTATTAATGGTCCTATTTTTAGTGATTTAAAAATAGAGTAAGGTAGGACATTAATTGAAGCACCAAGATCTAGTATGGCTTTTGGAATGTAGAGATTTCCCATTTTACATGGAACAGTGAAAACACCCGGATCTTTACATTTTTTTGGTAATCGTTTTTGCAAAACGGCCGAGATGTTTTCACCGACTGTAACAGTTCCGCTTTCTTTTAGTTTCTTTTTGGAGGTACAAAGTTCTTTAAGAAATTTGGCATATCTAGGAATTTGTTTGATTGCATCTAGTAAAGGAATATTTACTTCAACTTTCCGAAACATGTCCATAATTTCTTGATTTTCCTTTTCTTTCTTTGTGTTTTTAAGTCTAGATGGAAAAGGAGGAGGAGTGATTTTTACCTCAACTTTAGATGGTTCCTTGGGAGCTTCGCTTCTTGAATCGGTATCGTCTTCGATTTCTATCTCTCTTTGTCTTTCTTTTGACAAGCTTGGTCCGTCATAGCTTTTCCCACTTCTTAAGGTAACAGCATTTACATTATGTTTGGGATTTTCTTGAGATTGAGAAGGTAACTTACCTTGAGATTCCATTTTGTTGACAGAAGTGGCTAGTTGAGCCATTTGTTGCTCCAGGTTCTTGATGCTAGCTCTTGTTTCTTGCTGAAATGAATGCGTGCTTGTGGCTAGACTTTTCACGATGTCTTCTAAGGACATGCTCGTGCTTGCTATATTTTGTGGTGGAGGGTTTTGGTAGTATTGTTTAGTTCTCTCCTGGTATTGGTTACGGTTTTGATTGGACTGGTAGTTCCAATTTTGGTTGCTCCGAGGTTGATCAAACTGTCTCTGATTTTGCCCGGTAAATCCCCCCATTGCTTTTGCTTGCTCTTGATCATCTTGTAACTCGGGACACATGTCAGTTGGGTGTCCGTATTGCAAGCAAATTCCACATGCTCTAACCGTTGGTTCAACTCCTTTTTCTTTTGTTAGTTGCATCACATCTTTGGTTAGTTCAGAAATTTGATTTTCAAGATAAGGAGTGTTTACCTCTTTTACTCCTCGTGGGGGATCTACATACCATTCGTCCTCTCCTTGCGTATGTTTGGACTCTTCCGCCATTTTCTCGATCAATGCTCGTATTTGGGTCGGTGTTTGATCGATTAACGAGCCTCCACTTGAAGCATTTATTAAACGTCTCTCCATTGGTGTTAGGCCTTCACAAAAATATCGGAACAATTGATAATCGGAAATACCATGTTGCGGGCATCGGGCACACAACTTTTTGAATCGTTCCCAATACGTATGTAAAGCTTCTCTCTTCCCTTGCTTGATACCAATTATTTCCCTTCTCAGACTTGAAGCTTTCGTCTCCGGAAAATATTTGTCAAGGAATAGCCGTGCAAGACCATTCCATGTTGTGACCGACCCCGGTGGTAGGTCATATAACCATTCTTTGGCTGAGTCTAGCAATGAAAAGGGGAGTGCCCTTAACTTTATTTGGTCTTCCGAGACATCATGTGGTTTCATTCCTACACACACGACGTGAAATTCTTTCAAAAATTTATGCGGGTCTTCATTTTCTACTCCCCGAAATTGAGGTAGTAAATGGATGAGCCCGGATTTCAATTCGAAATTTGTCATGTGCGGGTAAGTTATGCAGAGAGGTTGTTGGGTAACATCTTGGGTTGCCCATTGGCGAAGTGTTCGCTCAAGAGGTGGATTTTCGGCCATAGGAGTATGGTTTATTTGAGAGGGAGGTGTATGTGGGACGTTGTTATCTGATTCGGATTCTGTTTCTGTTTCGGATGAAGAAAGGTCTTGCCAAATGTCTATGATAGGAGGGTTTGATGAAGAAGCGGTTTGGGAAGCTTGATGCTTCTTGCGAAGTTTAGCTTGCTTCCTTAGCCTTTTTGCGGTTTTCTCAATCTCCGAATCAAGTTCAAGAGGCGTACCTGTTCGTGAAGATCTTGGCATAAAATATTAGTAATACCGTGCTCCCCGGCAACGGCGCCAATTTGTTGAGTGTCGTAATCAACAAGATAAAAGAGTTGAAATATAGTTTGAAATGATTTATTAATTACCGATATTTCGTGATTGCACTACTTGTTATAAATACTAACTGTGTAGTATAAATGGCAAGCAGGGTCGGTCCACAGGGAGCGATGGTCTAATGGATTACACCTTGATTTCACGGAAGTTAAACTTGTAAAGAAAGTAACCAAAAAGGGGGGTATTTGATGAAGAGTTGGAACACAATTGTATAAATGTTGAGAATAAATAACGTGGGACAAAATGTATAGAATGACTGTTTTTATAATTTGGGGACAAATTCTGGTTTTGTATTTGTAGTCATATGATTGGAAATAACAATAAGAATGATGTTTATAACTTTAATCTTTCTAAGTTGGTACTTTGTGTATGCCGAAAGCTCGCACATACACCATTCACCTAGTGTACATTAGTCAAGAGAAGCTCGTTAACTAAGACTAATCTTACTAATCAAATCTAGATAAGATCATAGAATTTGAATGAAAGATTGCATTATGTTTTATGTGAATGTTCCCAACAATGTTCAATACTCCTAAACAAGCGTTGAAGCGTTAAAACATGAGATATGATTTTCACCTAGTTAAAGATGATTATCACAAATAACATTTTATAAAACAATTACGGATTTTATAATTTGTATGACTAGATTGATTATTATTTGAGATCAAATGGCCAATATGAAATAAATAAAAACCAAACATTTGTTAAATCTCAAAATCATATCACTAGAAAGATATAAAATCAAACATCAAACTTTATATTAAATCACAATCATAATCCTTAATACAAAACCAGAAAATAAGGTTACTAGCCACTCATGACTAGTAAAAGAGAAAAGAACTTACAAAATGAAGATAATCCACACTTGAAGTTGCACACAAACACAAACACAATGTATCTAGAGAGTATTCAGAAAATAATGGAAAGATGGGATGGTTCTTAGGCTAACTAGACACATCTATTTATACTAACACACCAAGGGCAAAATGGTAAAATGGACAATGGCAAACATCATCATTCCAAGACCCACTATCTTCATCACATGGCCTCAAAATTAGGTTGGATCTGCATCTGGTCGTGTAGCATGAGGATGACAGCACAAGAGGGAATAAACAACTCAAAGTGGGCTAAAAAGTAGATCTGGTCACCAGGAAAAGTTACACGGCCGTGTAACTTCTTGGGCCAAGATTACACGGTCGTGTAATCCTGCAAATTTCCTGGATCTTCCTTGAGCTGATGTGGCATCATACGTGGCATACCAAAGTTACACGGCCGTGTAACTTATAGGGCAAAAGTTACACGGGCCGTGTACTACACTGTCTTCGGGATGACGATTTTGTAACTTCTTCGTTTGAGCTCCGTTTCTTCTGAAATTTCTTGTGTAGCCTCCCATTGTTATCCAATACAAGATTCAACCCTCAAAAGCACCTGAAAACAACCATAAAGTGTGAAAGTAGATTGCTATTCTTGAAATCCCGAAAAACATGAAAATATGCAATAATGAGAATAAAATGCAATGTAAAACAAGGATAAAAAGGCATGAAAACATGCTTAGAAATACACTTAACAAATATCCCCAAGCTTAGACTTTTCTTGTCCTCAAGGAAAACAAGGATCTAAACAATGTGGATAACAAACTACAAAGTAGAAAAAGAATAGACACCTTAGGTAGCAACCAAGACAACATCAATCATAACTAAAAATCATGTCAATTTTGAACCCTACACACATATAAGTTAGATCATCTATTCAAAACAAAAGACCATTAAAAGGAACAAATTTTTATCAATTACTTAGCATACGCACGTTGGGCCAAAGTATAAACTCACACATGAAACCTTCACTTATTATTCAAAGTGTCTCGCAAGCAAAGGATGTGCTCACAATTGTTCACTCCTCTCGTGTTTATTCACTCATGTCACAAGATGTGTGACCTTGCAAGCTCCATTTTCAAGATTTGGCTATAAACACTCATTTTTATAGGAGGGGCGCTCGGATATCGAATCTAGGAAGATTATACTAAGTTGACTTTGCTCAAGTCCTCCAACCGACCTCATTTGCATATTTATTTACTAAACACATGATTTTTCAAAACAGAGGGACAAAAATTTACAACTCGATTCCTATTTACAAATGATAGACACCTAGACGACCGAGACAACCAAATCTTTTGAACTTCAACTTGACCCAAGATGTATGAAGAATTTTTAAAACATGGTCAATGAAGTTTTTAACTAACCAAAATTAGATTTAGTTGTTGAAAGCAAAAAGGAGGAGGCTTTCAAAACAAGTAATCGTTTTTATTGTATTTTTGTAGAAAATTTTCACTTTAAATGACTTGAGTGATCACTTGGTTCGGTCTTTTTTTTTTTTTTTTTTTTTTAGACCAATCTTTTAGAACCAAGTGAAACAATTTCTGGATTTTCACCATAAAAAGAATTTCACAAAATTTTTGCTAAAATGATTAGACAAAATATTTTTATGCTATTTTTGTAATCATAATAAAAATTTAAAACACACTAATGACCAAAATAATATAAACAAGGTCATATGACATCTATTAACACCTAGTACCACACAAAACAAAAAAAAATGTAGAAAATAAGATTTTTGTTCATGACTTTGGAAAATCGCGATTTTGAGATAAACCTTATGTTTAATAGACAATATGCAAATGTATGGTCATGAGGGGGGACTAGTGCAACTTCCATAGTATTTCTCCTAGTCGATTACACACATTGATGAACTCACGGGTGAATAAAGCGTCCTTTGCTAGAATAGTTCGGATTCAATTTCATGTGTGTTTTATAATTCTCCCAATCGTATCTATGCTAGAAAATTAATAAAAAGAACTTCCTAATGAAGATCTAGGGTTTCAAAAGATGGTGATGTTGCATGTAGATAGGGGACGAAAATACAAGAAGTTTAACTATGAGATGTATTATGGTTGCAATTTAAAGGTGTCACATAGGTGAGAAGTAAGAGATAACAAAAATGCATGCAAAAATTTAAAATAAATGCAAGAAATAAAATATTTTTGATTTTTTTTTTAAATAAAGGGATTTATTCCCCCATCCCCAAGCTTAAAATAAATGCAGTGTCCACAATGCATTAGGGAAGGAGAAAGAAAGAAACAACCTACTGAGGGTCGGGGAAGGGTCCCCGTGGCGGAAATGGAGGGTATGGGTATGGTGGGAAATATGGGTAAGGCGGGAATTGAGGGGGCGGGGGTGGTTGGCTGCCTGGCTGCTGTTGTTGTTGCGGTGGCTGTAGAGGTTGCTGCTGTTGCCATGGGTTGAAGGCAACAGATCTTTGTATGTCAGAGAGTATAAACATAACATCTTGGTTATGTTTATATTGGTTCTCTCTAAACTGCTCAAAATCTTGGCGCAGCTCCATTTGGTGTGTATCAATCTCACCAAGATTATCATAGATGCCTTGATAATCAAGGCGAAGATCCGCAAGCTGGGAGTTGATGCTAGAAAATTGCTCCATGTATAGACTGTGCTCTGGAGGAAATGAGCTAGCAGAACTTGAAGGGCCGGGCTCCTGGGGCTGTCTCGGTGGTGGGCTGGGCTCTCGAGGGGGTAGGTTGGGAGCGGGTAGTTGTAGGCCCATGTTGGAAGGAGGCTTCCAATTTGTGGTGGAGACTGGGTTGGCTAATCGAAGTATTCGGGCATTTCGGTTGTTCACCCGCAGATAATCGCGTCCGTCGGCTTGCCAAATTTCGTCGGATTCGGGCCGGCGAAATAACCTCATACCCTCAAGAACATCAGAGGTGAGGTATCTCTCACCCCTGACTATCTCAAGGTTATCAGGAAATCTGATGCCCAGGGATGGATGTTTGGCTATTAACGTGACAATGCCACCGCAATGGAGCTGGCCCGATGAACTTCTACTTAATTTAAGTAGTTTGTACATGATCCAAGATCCAAAATTTGGGGTTTTAGGCCCTGGATTGATCATGCAGTAGAGAAGCTCAAGCTCATTTAGGCCGGCTTTGCTTATCTCTTCTTGTGGGAAGAAGATAGAAGCAATGATGCGGTGGGTGACTTTGAGGACGGGATGGATGATGCTGGAGGCCTTGGCATTACTGGGACGGTAGAAGTTTATAGTGGAAATTTTGGTCCAGAAAGTGCCAACTTCTCTGTGGAACAGTTTGTTTAGTTTGCCTCGTTGGTCATATGTGTTGGCGACCGGCGCGCCAATAAGCTCACACAATTGGTTTTGTGTGATTTTGTATGACCTGTTGAACATTCTAAAAGACAAAACTGTTGTATGAACGTTAAATTCGACAGATGATAAAAATTCAATAGTTGGGTTGGAATAGCTTTTCTCGCTTATATTCATCAACCCTTCCCAACCAACATTGGACAGGAGTTTGCGTACTCCTGCCTCTATTCGTAGGTCTCGCAATGTTGGGATATCTACAAATTTTTGTGCATGTCCAGTTCTTTCCAAGAAGTTATAAAAACGTGCCTCTTGGGCATCGGTCATGAATGAGATACCCGCATCGCCCATGTCATAGTCCTGCTGTTCGGGCTCTTCATCGGAAGAGCCACTAGAGGCCGAATACACAATTTGCCTTTTGTTACCCCTAGAGTAGGTACGGGATGATGATGCCATTTTTTTAACAAAGGAAATGAACAAAATTAACACCCAAACAAATAAAACACACCAATTTAATCACAAAGGTTTTCCAAATCAAATCCAAGAACCAATTATCAAGCCAAAAATCAAAAATTATGCAAATTTTGAGTTTTGGAAAGAATGTACCAAATTGAAGCTTGCACAATGGTGGTTTGTTCTTGATTTCTCCTATTCTTGCCTTCCCCAAGCTTGAACCTAAGCAATTTCAACAATTTAGCAACTAAAATTTAAAACCCTCAATTTTCTAGGGTTTCAAGAAATCCGAAATTAACCATGGATTTGGATGTTTCTTGTGGTCAAAATGAAGAAAAAGATGAGAAATAATGGAACTAACCTTTGGATTTAAACAAAACTTGAAGAAATTAGAAGAAAAAGTGTAGAAATCGATCTTGTCTTTGTGGTTAACGGACTCGGCAGGAGGTTTTTAGTAAAATCGCAGCTTTGTTGTGGTAAAAATGAGGTGCCTTGGCTTTTATAGTTGCGAAAATGACAGAAATACCCCTGGCCTAAGTTACACGGCCGTGTAACTTAAGCTACAAAACTTACACGGTCGTGTAATGTTAACTTTTGACCGGATACGATTTTTACCATAACTTCACATTACACGGTCGTGTAACTTAATACTCACATATTACACGGTCGTGTAATTTGGATTTTTGACTTAGACGAAATTTTGCCTTTTATAAGTATACACGGCCGTGTAACTTCTTGGTATAAAGTTACACGGTCGTGTACCATACTGTGACGTTTCGTTTTTCGTATCTTGAGCCTCGGTAGTCCGTTTTCATTTCCGATCGTTTTCTCACGTAGGTTATTGAAAGTTATAAACAGAAAAATTATAAAAATACAAAAAATCACACTTTGAAAAAATGACAAAAATACCCCCGGGTTGCCTCCCGGTTAGCGCACTTGTTTAACGTCTTTGGCTCGACGCATGGCTCCCAAAATTTGATTATTGGGAGCGGGCCGGCTCGTATAATTTTTCGTCTTCAACGTTTTGATCGACGAAATTCTCGTAGAAAGGTTTTAGCCGGTGGCCATTTACTTTGAAAATTTTTCCAGTCGTGTCGCTTCTTATTTCTACTACACCATAAGTAGAAATATTAGTTACAATGAATGGTCCCGCCCATCGGGACTGAAGTTTTCCGGGAAAAAGTTTTAGACGGGATTGAAAAAGTAACACTTTTTGGCCAATCTCAAAGCTTTTCCGTGTATTGACTTTGTCATGGAAGGCTTTGGTCTTTTCTTTGTAGATTTTAGAATTTTCATAGGATTCGTTTCTTATTTCTTCCAATTCTTGGATCTGAAGTTTCCTATGAATTCCATTATCTACAAAGTTTTGATTTAAGCGTTTGATGGCCCAATACGCTTTGTGTTCAATTTCAACCGGTAAATGGCATGCTTTTCCAAATACAAGACGGTAAGGAGACATACCTATTGGTGTTTTATATGCGGTGCGGTATGCCCAAAGAGCATCGTCTAAACGGATACTCCAATCCTTACGGCTCGTACTTACCGTCTTTTCCAAAATGGACTTGATTTCTCGATTGGAGATCTCGGCTTGTCCATTTGTTTGTGGATGGTAAGCGGTAGAAACTCGATGTAGGACTCCGTATTTCTTGAAGAGCGCCTCTATCGTTCGGTTGCAGAAATGTGATCCTCGATCACTTATAAAAGCTCTCGGCATTCCAAATCGACTAAAAATGTTGGCTTTTATAAAATCTGCAACTACTTTGGAATCGTTAGTCCGTGTGGCTTTTGCCTCTACCCATTTAGAGACATAATCCACAGCTAGAATTATGTACATATTTCCAAAGGATGACGGAAACGGGCCCATGAAATCTATACCCCATACATCAAATATTTCGCAGAAGAGTATGGAGGTTAGTGGCATTTGGTCCTTTGGTCTAAGGTTTCCAACTTTTTGACATTGCTCACAAGATTTGCAAAACTTGTAAGCATCGACAAAAATAGTGGGCCAATAAAATCCGGATTCAAGGACCTTATGGGCTGTTCTTTTAGGACCAAAATGCTCTCCACAGGCTTCAGCATGACAGAAGTTTAGGATAGAGTGTACCTCACGGAGATCTACGCATCTCCTTATGATTTGGTCGGGACAAAATTTCCATAAGTAAGGCTCATCCCACACATAATGTTTTGAATCTTTCTTTAGTTTGTCCTTCTAGGCTCGAGTGTAGTCTGAAGGGAAATTTTTGGTGACCAAATAGTTTACCATGTCAGCATACCATGGCGTGATTGACTGGTTGGTAAGCAGCTGTTCATCTGGAAATGAATCATTTAGCGGGGTTGGATCTTCATTGTTGATGATCCTACTTAGATGGTCTGCAACTAAGTTTTGCTTTCCGCTTTTATCCCGGATTTCCAGATCGAACTCTTGAAGTAGTAGGACCCAACGAATGAGCCTAGGCTTTGCATCTTTCTTTGTCATCAAATACTTTAACGCTGCATGGTCAGAAAAAACAATGACTTTAGTTCCCAATAAATATTGTCGGAATTTTTCCAAAGCAAATATAATGGCAAGAAGCTCCTTCTCTGTTGTTGAATAATTGCTTTGAGCGGGGTCCAATGTTTTCGAAGCGTAGTATATGACGTGGGGAACTTTATCCTTCTTTTGCCCCAACACCGCCCCTACCGCGTGATTCCTTGCATCACACATAATCTCGAATGGTAGACTCCAATCTGGCGGTTGAATGATGGGCGTGCTTACCAACAGGTTCTTCAAAGTTTCAAAGGATTGTTTGCAGGCGTCGGAAAATTCAAACTCTACGTCTTTCTGTAGAAGTCCTATAAAAACCTGCATGACCAAGAAAAGAACGGACCTCTCGGACACATTTTGGGTAAGGTAGAGTTTTAATAACATTAATTTTTGCTCTGTCAACCTCTAACCCTTTTGCTGAAACAACGTGTCCTAATATAAGTCCTTGGTCAACCATAAAATGACATTTTTCATAATTTAAAACCAAGTTGGTTTCAATGCACCTTTTCAAAATTTTTGTCAAGTTATTCAAACATTCCTTAAACGAATTTCCATACACAGTAAAATCGTCCATAAACACCTCTATAATTTCTTCAACATACTCGGAGAAGATACTCATCATGCACCTTTGGAATGTGGCGGGGGCATTGCAAAGCCCAAAAGGCATCCGCCGGTACGCAAACGTGCCAAAAGGGCATGTGAACGTTGTTTTCTCTTGATCTTCCGGTGCAATGGGTATTTGGTGAAAACCTGAATATCCATCTAGACAACAATAATGAGTTTTTCCCGCTAACCTTTCCAACATTTGGTCGATAAAGGGTAGTGGGAAATGATCTTTACGAGTAGAGGAGTTTAACTTTCGATAATCAATACAAACACGCCACCCGTTTTGCACACGGGTGGGTACCATCTCACCTTTCTTGTTTTTCGTCACCGTGATTCCGGTCTTCTTTGGGACAACCAGGATTGGACTTACCCACTTGCTGTCTGAGATTGGTTAAATCATTCCTGCGTCCAATAGCTTAAGAATCTCCTTTTTCACCACCTCCATCATGGGTGGATTGAGTCTTCTCTGGGCTTCTCTTGACGGTTTGTACTCATCTTCCATGAAAATCTTGTGCATGCACATCGATGGGCTAAGTCCTTTGATGTCGGCTATTGTCCAGCCGAAGGCTTCTTTGTAGTTTTTTAGCAATCCCATCAATTCTTTTTCTTCTTATTCAGACAGTTTGTTGGAAATGATGATTGGTAAGGTATCCTTTTCTCCCAAGTACATGTACTTTAAATGGTTGGGGAGATCTTTTAATTCCAACTTTGGTGCCTGTGAAATGGAAGGAAGAAGTTTGTCGTTAGAAATTTGCAATGGCATTTTTGGCAAATCATACCTTGCTTTCTTTTGGTGGTCTAGGTATGATGCGATTTCCAAGATTTCTTGACTTAGATCGAATTTCTCGATAAGCTGCTTTGTCTTCTCCTTGTCTAAATTTTTGTTTAAGACTAGAGCTAATAAATCAGTGTTAGACAATTCGAAACATTCTTCAACTAATGGGTTGATTACATCAAGAAAATTTAAAGACGAAACAGTTTGTGGATAACGCATAGCATCAAAAATATTGAAATTTATGATTTCTCCATCAAATTCCATGGAAAGTGTTCCATTGAAAACGTCAATTTTTGTTCTTGCTGTGCTCATGAAAGGTCTTCCCAAGAGTATAGAACAAGAATTTGATGTTTCGTCTCCACCCATATCCAAAACGTAAAAGTCGGCGGGAAATACTAATTCATTAACTTGTACCAAAACGTCCTCTAATACACCTTTTGGGTGTACTATAGAGCGATCGGCTAGTTGAATTATCACCCCGGTGCTTATTAATGGTCCTATTTTTAGTGATTTAAAAATAGAGTAAGGTAGGACATTAATTGAAGCACCAAGATCTAGCATGGCTTTTGGAATGTAGAGATTTCCCATTTTACATGGAACAGTGAAAACACCCGGATCTTTACATTTTTTTGGTAATCGTTTTTGCAAAACGGCCGAGATGTTTTCACCGACTGTAACAGTTCCGCTTTCTTTTAGTTTCTTTTTGGAGGTACAAAGTTCTTTAAGAAATTTGGCATATCTAGGAATTTGTTTGATTGCATCTAGTAAAGGAATATTTACTTCAACTTTCCGAAACATGTCCATAATTTCTTGATTTTCCTTTTCTTTCTTTGTGTTTTTAAGTCTAGATGGAAAAGGAGGAGGAGTGATTTTTACCTCAACTTTAGATGGTTCCTTGGGAGCTTCGCTTCTTGAATCGGTATCGTCTTCGATTTCTATCTCTCTTTGTCTTTCTTTTGACAAGCTTGGTCCGTCATAGCTTTTCCCACTTCTTAAGGTAACAGCATTTACATTATGTTTGGGATTTTCTTGAGATTGAGAAGGTAACTTACCTTGAGATTCCATTTTGTTGACAGAAGTGGCTAGTTGAGCCATTTGTTGCTCCAGGTTCTTGATGCTAGCTCTTGTTTCTTGCTGAAATGAATGCGTGCTTGTGGCTAGACTTTTCACGATGTCTTCTAAGGACATGCTCGTGCTTGCTGTATTTTGTGGTGGAGGGTTTTGGTAGTATTGTTTAGGTCTCTCCTGGTATTGGTTACGGTTTTGATTGGACTGGTAGTTCCAATTTTGGTTGCTCCGAGGTTGATCAAACTGTCTCTGATTTTGCCCGGTAAATCCCCCCATTGCTTTTGCTTGCTCTTGATCATCTTGTAACTCGGGACACATGTCAGTTGGGTGTCCGTATTGCAAGCAAATTCCACATGCTCTAACCGTTGGTTCAACTCCTTTTTCTTTTGTTAGTTGCATCACAGCTTTGGTTAGTTCAGAAATTTGATTTTCAAGATAAGGAGTGTTTACCTCTTTTACTCCTCGTGGGGGATCTACATACCATTCGTCCTCTCCTTGCGTATGTTTGGACTCTTCCGCCATTTTCTCGATCAATGCTCGTATTTGGGTCGGTGTTTGATCGATTAACGAGCCTCCACTTGAAGCGTTTATTAAACGTCTCTCCATTGGTGTTAGGCCTTCACAAAAATATCGGAACAATTGATAATCGGAAATACCATGTTGCGGGCATCGGGCACACAACTTTTTGAATCGTTCCCAATACGTATGTAAAGCTTCTCTCTTCCCTTGCTTGATACCAATTATTTCCCTTCTCAGACTTGAAGCTTTCGTCTCCGGAAAATATTTGTCAAGGAATAGCCGTGCAAGACCATTCCATGTTGTGACCGACCCCGGTGGTAGGTCATATAACCATTCTTTGGCTGAGTCTAGCAATGAAAAGGGGAGTGCCCTTAACTTTATTTGGTCTTCCGAGACATCATGTGGTTTCATTCCTACACACACGACGTGAAATTCTTTCAAAAATTTATGCGGGTCTTCATTTTCTACTCCCCGAAATTGAGGTAGTAAATGGATGAGCCCGGATTTCAATTCGAAATTTGTCATGTGCGGGTAAGTTATGCAGAGAGGTTGTTGGGTAACATCTTGGGTTGCCCATTGGCGAAGTGTTCGCTCAAGAGGTGGATTTTCGGCCATAGGAGTATGGTTTATTTGAGAGGGAGGTGTATGTGGGACGTTGTTATCTGATTCGGATTCTGTTTCTGTTTCGGATGAAGAAAGGTCTTGCCAAATGTCTATGATAGGAGGGTTTGATGAAGAAGCGGTTTGGGAAGCTTGATGCTTCTTGCGAAGTTTAGCTTGCTTCCTTAGCCTTTTTGCGGTTTTCTCAATCTCCGAATCAAGTTCAAGAGGCGTACCTGTTCGTGAAGATCTTGGCATAAAATATTAGTAATACCGTGCTCCCCGGCAACGGCGCCAATTTGTTGAGTGTCGTAATCAACAAGATAAAAGAGTTGAAATATAGTTTGAAATGATTTATTAATTACCGATATTTCGTGATTGCACTACTTGTTATAAATACTAACTGTGTAGTATAAATGGCAAGCAGGGTCGGTCCACAGGGAGCGATGGTCTAATGGATTACACCTTGATTTCACGGAAGTTAAACTTGTAAAGAAAGTAACCAAAAAGGGGGGTATTTGATGAAGAGTTGGAACACAATTGTATAAATGTTGAGAATAAATAACGTGGGACAAAATGTATAGAATGACTGTTTTTATAATTTGGGGACAAATTCTGGTTTTGTATTTGTAGTCATATGATTGGAAATAACAATAAGAATGATGTTTATAACTTTAATCTTTCTAAGTTGGTACTTTGTGTATGCCGAAAGCTCGCACATACACCATTCACCTAGTGTACATTAGTCAAGAGAAGCTCGTTAACTAAGACTAATCTTACTAATCAAATCTAGATAAGATCATAGAATTTGAATGAAAGATTGCATTATGTTTTATGTGAATGTTCCCAACAATGTTCAATACTCCTAAACAAGCGTTGAAGCGTTAAAACATGAGATATGATTTTCACCTAGTTAAAGATGATTATCACAAATAACATTTTATAAAACAATTACGGATTTTATAATTTGTATGACTAGATTGATTATTATTTGAGATCAAATGGCCAATATGAAATAAATAAAAACCAAACACTTGTTAAATCTCAAAATCATATCACTAGAAAGATATAAAATCAAACATCAAACTTTATATTAAATCACAATCATAATCCTTAATACAAAACCAGAAAATAAGGTTACTAGCCACTCATGACTAGTAAAAGAGAAAAGAACTTACAAAATGAAGATAATCCACACTTGAAGTTGCACACAAACACAAACACAATGTATCTAGAGAGTATTCAGAAAATAATGGAAAGATGGGATGGTTCTTAGGCTAACTAGACACATCTATTTATACTAACACACCAATGGCAAAATGGTAAAATGGACAATGGCAAACATCATCATTCCAAGACCCACTATCTTCATCACATGGCCTCAAAATTAGGTTGGATCTGCATCTGGTCGTGTAGCATGAGGATGACAGCACAAGAGGGAATAAACAACTCAAAGTGGGCTAAAAAGTAGATCTGGTCACCAGGAAAAGTTACACGGCCGTGTAACTTCTTGGGCCAAGATTACACGGTCGTGTAATCCTGCAAATTTCCTGGATCTTCCTTGAGCTGATGTGGCATCATACGTGGCATACCAAAGTTACACGGCCGTGTAACTTATAGGGCAAAAGTTACACGGGCCGTGTACTACACTGTCTTCGGGATGACGATTTTGTAACTTCTTCGTTTGAGCTCCGTTTCTTCTGAAATTTCTTGTGTAGCCTCCCATTGTTATCCAATACAAGATTCAACCCTCAAAAGCACCTGAAAACAACCATAAAGTGTGAAAGTAGATTGCTATTCTTGAAATCCCGAAAAACATGAAAATATGCAATAATGAGAATAAAATGCAATGTAAAACAAGGATAAAAAGGCATGAAAACATGCTTAGAAATACACTTAACAAGTAACCATAAAAATTTATATCTTTCTATATTTGTAAGTTCTATAAAAATAATGGTACATCTTCTAAGAACTTTGATGCACGCCTAGAAATCTATGATTTACATTGCAGCTAGTTAGAGTGAGTATTTAGGAGACAGGATCTTGTTTTAATCAAGCTCCTAAAAATGCACGCCAAACCGTTCTCAATGACTTCAATATGGCTTTCTAGAGCCTCACTTGAAACTTGAGGGGGGTATACACTCTCTACGGTCCCTTTGTGGAACAAATTTGAAGCTATTGACCATCGGATCAAAGACTTTGATTTTGAGACCAAAGCCGAAGTAAGTGACAGGAGTGATCCATACACGGACATACTCACCAAACTAGTGTCTCTTAGTGACCCAATCACAGTTGAGAGTTGGTGATCTTGATTTAAGAGTGTGGTGCCCCCAATCTTGTTGGTGATTTGCTTTAGTGCAGAAAGAGTTCTTTTGGTATCCTTCTTCATTTTCTTGAAGAAGGAAGTGTTGATGCTCATGTCCCCCTTTTTCCTTCTCTGAGCGGATTGAAGGTCTCGGAGATGTTGCTTGACTTGTTCCACAACATCTCTAAATGAGCCACAAACATCCAAAAGCATCGTCGATTGATCCAACAACTTATCAACCAATTTCTGATGCTTTTCGTTTGAAAGGGCTTGTTGGGTCTGTGGCAAACTCATAAGATCATTAACACATGTATACAATCTTTCTAGCCCCAGTAAAGGCTCACATACTGTATCTATAGTTGGAACGGAAGAGGTAGAAACCTCCAATGTTTTGAGGTTGGTGAACTCTTCTTCAAATGGAAGAGTTCTAGGATGTGGGCGATTAGGCAAACTAGTTGATCGAATATGGCGAATACTGATGGATGATGAAGAAGAAGAGGTTGAACAATCCATTCTGGAATTTTAAAGCAAAGAATGCAAAAGTTCCTGATGATATAAAGAGTCTATTTTTCTGTGAGTATATATATGCAAACGTAAGATATTGACGATCAATCACACGGGTGAAGCATGTGCACTCGTTGGAATTTGCTGGCATTGCTCATGGTTAGGGGACCAAGTCTGATTTTATTCATTGCCACTGGTAACGGATCAAGCAGATAGATGCCTTCGTCTCATGTGTTGGCTTCTGGAACTGTCCCCATGCCTCCCACGCATTGCATATTAAATGCCATAAATATCTCAGCTTCTTGGCTTTAAAAAATACGAAATCTTTCAAACAGCACCCGTGTGGCTTGCTTTTCCACACCATCCTTATTATAACCTTAAATTATCATCAGCAATTAATGGAAATCAATTTACATGTTAAGCTGCATGAATATTCTATTTAATTTATTCCCATTTGATTCTTTCACGTGTTGTCCCAATTTCAACCGTATCCATTTACAGTGAATACTTCCTGAGAGTAAAACAGCAAAAAGATTTTACTTTTGGTAGGTTTAACATTCTGCCTCAATGTTAATCCTTCGCAGTTATCACACCGAGTATCATTTTTCTTAATCAGATGTCATGATATGAAGGTCCACTTTTGTGAGTTTGGCCACTAATTTTGCCATATCGTATTCTTTTTTGTTTTTTTTTTTTTTTTTTTTTTTCACTTTCTGAACTTGAGGGGTCGGTTGGTTCAAGGATTCTGAACTTGAGGGGTCAATTGGTTCAACGATTCTTTCCGCTATCACAGTCTGAGCAATTTTGGTGTTAACCAATATCACTTTATTATTTTTAGTCAAACCAAAAAAGTTGATTATATTTCAATATACCATTTACTTGTTATATTACGGTTAATTTTCTTTATTTGGCATTTCAAAGAAAAAAAATGACATGTAACTTATTATTAGGCGAATTTTAAAAACCATTGCAGTTTGGGCGTGATTTTATGATTTAAATATTAATATATATCATTTTCTAAGCGGACATTTCCTTAGGGATGTTGGTTTATACCTGTGTGAGTCAACCTACACCACACCCACACCCACAATGGATGTTTATATAAGATTAAGAGTAAATTACACTTTTGGTCCCTGTGGTTTGACAAAACTAACAGATAGGTCCTAACTTTCTATATCTCACGTTTTAGGTCACTAAAGTTTACGAAAACTAACAAATACGTCCCTGGGTCAAGTAAAGTTACTAAAATGCCCTTTCTAATTTCTTTTTCTTTTTTCTTTTATACATATTATATAATTAGTTAATAAAAAAAAACCTAACCCACCCCCACCCACCGGCCACCCCACCCCACCCACCTCTCTCTCTCTCTCTCTTTCTTCAAGAAAAAAACCACCCCACCTCCATCTTCTTCTTCCTCATCTCACCTGCAACTCTCGATTTTATTAATTAAAAAAAGAAAATTCCCTCCACATCTAACCACTGATGCTACGGCAGCCGACAAGCCGTCGTCTCTATCAATCTGCGGGGAGAACTGGTAGGAGTGACAAGAACACGAACACCTTTGCCAGCCATTGTCAACACGCCGATAGTGTTTTCTGGATTAGACTGCAACAACAATTTCTCAGTGTCTGCTTAGACTTAATCCCCGATAATTCAACTTGGTATTAATGAATATAATTTATGTAAACAGAAAAAACTACTGGTTTGACGCCTAGACTTACACGATTCATCTTAACTGGATCTCATCCCAATCTGCTGTAATCAAGTGAACTTACATTTTTGGCATCAACCAAACAAACTCCGGTTGATATTTCCACATTGACGACGGAGGAATTCGAGGTGCCGCCGGAGTATTCTAACTGACCGACGCTGCCGCACACCTCTAGTAACTGATTACCGCCATCGTCCTCTGTATATTTCGACCTCATATCTCTTTCCCCTGCTCACCCTTTCGTCACCAGCACATAACAAATGTCGGATCTTTTATCAAGTTCCACTAAATTAAAGAAGACTCTGAATCATAGAACACAGATAACAAATGGGTGTGCTATATATATACGAGAAATTGGAGATATGGGTTCACGGATTACTTAAATATATTATTATTATTACGAATAAGAAAACAAATCCAAAGTGGCCAAATTTAGTTCATAATAATTCGTTTGGTCTCAAAATCCTTCAGCGACCAATCTTCTTCATCATCGAACCCAAAATCACCATCAATTGAGACGATTTGTACTTTTAATGACGATAAAGTTCCGGATAATACGATTTTATTGGAATCGGTGTCAAATAGGATCAGTTTTACCGGAGAATTGTCCTCCGATTCAACTCTACTGCCCGTGAACAACATTGACGGCAAGTGTGATAATACTTACAGGTGATAATACTTCCAGGTTTTTTGTTTGGATCGTAACAAACTCATCGCGACCAGAGGAGAGAGAGAGAGAGAGAGAGAGAGAGAGAGAGAGAGAGAGAGACGTGGGGTGGCGGTAGGGTGGGGGTGGGGTGGGGTGGGTTAGGTTTTTTATTTTTTTATTAATAAAATAAATAACAAATTTAAAGAAAAAGAAAAAAAAAATAAAAAGGACATTTTAGTCTTTTTATATGCCCCAGGGCTCTATTTGGTAATTTACGCAAACCTTAGTGACCTTCAATATGGAAAATGGATAGTTAGGACCTATCTGTTAGTTTTGTCCAACCACAGGGACCAAAAGTGTAATTTACTCTAAGATTAATTACCCTTTCTTTAGTGGTCATTATTTTTGGTGATAAATAAAACCACTGGTGTTTCTCATCAATTGATTGAATATTCAAACGTGTATACTCTCCCGTGTTTAATCTCCAAATCGAATCAACAACATAAGTGACCTCTAATTCCTCTTAATATTCTGGTTTTATTTGACCAAAATTTTTGCATCACACTTACATTATTGTGAATATGTTTTTTAGGCATCAAACCAATATTTTTTAATCTATATTGAAACAATGTGATATCACATTATTATTAGAAATCTTTCGGACGATACCATAGTACTTTTGAGTAGTAATTGATATAAATGAACATAAAATACTCATTTTACTTGGAAGTTGTGGTTTTATAGAATTTTGCAGGGTTTCGAGCAAAAATGATTGAAAATGGAACTGAATCAGAACATAAAAGAAAATACTGGGTTGCTGTGGATAGTGGTGCTATCAGAAGAGGTTAACGACACTAAATAACTTTGTGATGCTAAGTGACCGAGATCACGACATAAAACGCATATGACATTCGCGTAATATCGGGGTGTTAGTTTCCATAGCGGTGCTATCTGTCATATTAGTGACACAATTGAAGTTCGGATAAAGCCCTATAAACAGTCGATGGCAGCATTCCCGAAGGAACACACAAATCATCCACGATCCTACTCACTCATACATAACTCTACTTGATTTCTATAGCTTCATTTAATGTTTTTTTAGGATTACAAAGCCTTGGAATCACTCCTAGCATCAAAAATCCTTCAATTTTACATTCAGTGAGGAATCATTTGCCGGACAGAGAATCATTCGGGTACTGGATCTGGAGCATTTTTAGATTTGGGCAAGGTTATATCGAGGTTACATTGTTTTATGCTTTTAAACAATTGTTGAACATTTCTTAGGTTATGAAATCAAGTTTATTCTTAGATCTAGTCATGAAGTCTTTGTATTTGATTAATATGTTATGTTTTTCAGTAGTTATGGAACGCTAAACCCTTATGGTTACTTCTGGGGATGTTTAAGGTGATATGACGAGCGTATTTTAATTATTACTTTTCATTCAATCGATTTTAGTTATCATTTGTTTTTCAAGTATGATTTTAGTATGGTAATTAAAGTTGGGTTATTTGAATATGTTTGATTTTACAATTAAGATATCGTATTGCCCATTCACCAATCATTCCGAGCTCACCTAGTTTAGGAATTAAGACGATTGGTTGAATTGATATACACTATGGTGAACTTGTGATTTTAAATGATGATCTGTAATTGGTAAGCATAAGATCCAAGATATTGGTAAATCACTTATTAATTGTGCTGAATCCAAGTAACCTAAGGAGTAAGACAGTTAGTTGAGTAATATATTGTGTGCCAAAAGATATTAGTTGCAAAGTAATTAGTTATGTTTTCATAATTAAATTGGAACTTAAGGGAAAAACACATGAGTCTCAATCACCTGACACTGAACCGGAAGTACCTCGTGTACCATATTGATAATCTCGTATTCATTTCTATTCTTTACAATTGAACCATATTTATATTTTTTCGACTACTATAACCAATGTTGCAGAACTCACTATTCGGTACTCGCGACAAGATATTGGTAAATCACTTATTAATTGTGCTGAATCCAAGTAACCTAAGGAGTAAGACAGTTAGTTGAGTAATATATTGTGTGCCAAAAGATATTAGTTGCAAAGTAATTAGTTATGTTTTCATAATTAAATTGGAACTTAAGGGAAAAACACATGAGTCTCAATCACCTGACACTGAACCGGAAGTACCTCGTGTACCATATTGATAATCTCGTATTCATTTCTATTCTTTACAATTGCACCATATTTATATTTTTTCGACTACTATAACCAATGTTGCGGAACTCACTATTCGGTACTCGATCGTTCGGCCGACCGGTGAGTAGCGAGTACTCGGATTACTCGGAGAGTACTCGGGGAGTACTCGGATTGGATAAATTATATAGAATTATTTTTAAGGAAATTATATATACGTCAAAAATTACAAGTTGATTGAATTTCATAACATATTTAGTGGAAAAATCAATAAAACGATACAAGTTCAAATGTTAAACTATTTCTAAAATCAATGTTCATTATTTAATATTAGAGTAATCATTTAACCATTAGTCGTTTCTTGTTTCTCTATCAAATTTACATTAAATTTAACAAAATTAAAATTAAACAATGTTTAATAAATAACTAAATATATGATATATGTTAAAATATTAATTGACAATTTTAATCATTTATTTTTTCTAAAAAAAGTTAAAATTACCGAGTTTGACCGATTTGGTCGAGTTTGGCCGAGTTGGACCGAGTTGCTCCGAGTTAGACCAATTTTTAACGAGTTTGACTGAGTAACACCGAGTTTGACCCGAGTATGACCGATATCCGAGTTGTTTGGCTGAGTTGGCCTAACTCGCCTCAGTAAGAGGCCGAGTCCGAGTACTCGTCTGAGTTGGCCGAGTTTTACAACACTCACTATAACACAAAATTTAACCACAAATTCCCTATGGAATCGACCCTTACTAACCTTAACTATTGGTGGTATTAAGGTTTATTTTTGACCGAGACAAAGACCTTGATCACCATGCAATTAAGTTCAGTGTTGAAGGAGAGAATATAAGTTTAAGTTAACGAATTGAGAAGCACCACCTCTCTCTCATTTGCCAATCCTCATATTTCGTCTTCAATGTCCACCACCAATTATGATCTAAATCATCTACTTCATGAACAAAAATCACACAAATATATATATATATATATATATATATATATATATATATATATATATATATATATATATATATATATATATATGTATGTATGTATGTATGTATGTATGTATGTATGTATGTATGTATGTATGTATGTATGTATGTATATCTACATATATATATATATATATATATATATATATATATATATATATATATATATATATATATATATATATATATATATATATATATATATATATATACTCCCACATTCATATTCATTCTCCACTTTCAACCTTCCTCTATCGTGAATTTCATCATCAACTACACCAAATCAACCTCCAAATGGGTGTGGACCATCCAGATGGGTCGAAAGCTAAGATTTCTAAAATTTTTAAAAATATTACCAACTTTTGTTGTAAACGTTGTGTTGGTTGTTCCAACATTTAAGGTCCATTTTCTTTTTGCTTATAAACTTGCTCGTGATCAGGGGAGGAACTGGGCTAGTGCCCATAGTGGCATGGTCCACCCCTCATTTTTGTCCTAGAACTAGCCCAAAACTTCATTTTGCCAGACCACATGTATTGGAAGCCCAAAAAAAGAAATAAAAAACGCTGGTCTAATTCCTTTGAACGTAATTCCGGAAAAAACAAAATCAAAACGGCAAAACCTGCCGTGAACCATGAACAAAATCTAATATTCTTTTTGAACTAAACATATGTTGATCTAAATCAGAAAAATAGTACGCAGGTTTTGTTGCAGTTTGCAGCAACAAATAACAGAGCAAGAAGGAAATAACGAGAAAGAGTGATCAAGTTGTATTCATTTATTTTGCCGTCTAAAATCTAGCTTCTAAGAAAGAAACAAGTAAGTAATTGTCTTGCATTTTTTTTTTTTTTTTTTGAAATTAGTTGTTTTTTGGTTGAATAAGCGGTATTCCGACTATGTTGAGGCCTCTCCCAGTAAAAATGTTGCCAACAAATCGGGACGCCAGGTGAGTATACCTTATAAAACACATGACGTTTTTATAGAAAGACTTCATTAGACATCAATATCTGAACCTAATGGTCTTTTTATTGAACTCCTTATTTATAGTTATGAACTTTGTACATTACTATTCAGTAATTCCCACCATAAAGGCTCATTACAGTGGTTGCATATCATATGGATGGTCCTGTATTTGCATAATGGTTTTCTAAGAACTTTATACAAATTTACCCAATTCCCTTATGTATCTATTATCTGAGTTCCATAAGGCACTCTCTCTCACAAGAGTTTTTTTTTTTTTTTTTTTTTTTTTTTTTTTTTTTTTTTTAAAAGTATTAAATGATCATGAATTTCGATATCTGATGACATCTATTATGCATCTGTTTTCTTGTATGTTAACTCCAATTTTGGTTATCAACTATGAATATTATTTATTTCTTTTCTTGGTTGGTTTTGAAACATGTATGAAGAGACTTCTTTCCCTCCCCTTTTATATATTCATTTTTTTTCTGCATAGACATGTATTAAGTGACAATTAAGCATGGGGTAGTTGCATGGCCTATAACCTGTAACCTGTTTACTATGTATCTTTGTTAATGTCAGACTTAACATCTTCTTGAGGTTGTGCAGCAATTGATAAATATATTGCTTTTGCAACATCCCTTGAAATTAACATGTAACCTTTTTACTATGTATCTTTGTTAATGTCAGACTTAACATCTTCTTGAGGTTGCACGGCAATTTATAAAGATATTGCTTTTGCAATATCCCTTGAAAGTTTTGGAGGTAAAATATTGCTATTTCCATGGCATTTGGAGGTAAAATTACTTACTTTCCCTGTTTTTTTTACATTATTATACTTTATGTGGAAAACAATTTGTGCTACCCCTGTGGAGGATTTCTGGTTCCGCCCCTACTCGTGATAGTAGGGTTGGAGTTTATTTTGATGAAAACAATTGTCACCTATGTAAGCACAGGATTTACAAGCCAATCCCATTGTGACAAATGGTAAAGTGTCTAGAGGCTTGTATTTTCTAAATAATAATAATAATAAGGTTAGTTGTCATAATAGTTCTTTTGTGTTTGTGTGTTATGCTTCAAAGTTAACATGGCACCAAAGACGTGGTCTTCCCTCTTATCTGGTTCTTAATGCTCCTAAGAATAAGTTGAGTCTCGAAAATGACCATCTTTCCCTATATGAGGTGTCTTATAAGGCCAAACAAACCCATGAGTTGTTTCCTTTAAGTTGTCATAAGTCCTCTAGCTTAGGTGACCTTCTTCATCTTGATATGTGGTGTCCTTATCATGTGTCAACTAGAGATTGATTCAGATTTTTTCTAGCTGTGGTTAATGATTATACTCGAGCTGTTTGGATGTAACTTTATAAAAACAATGGATGGTGTTTTGAAAATCTTGTTGTTTTGCTTAACATGCTAAAGTTACAGTTTTCTAAATCTGTAAAAAAAATGATAAACAGGTGTGCAAACTTGTTAAGTCATTATATGGGTTAAAATAGGCTTCTAGGAAATGGAATGAAAAACTTACAGCTTCTTTACTAAATTTTGGGTTTGTACAAAGTAAGAATGATTTTTCTTAATATGTAAAACGAATAGATGTGTTTTTATTTTGCTTTTGGTGTATGTTGATGATATTGTTATGACTGGAAATATAGAATGGGAAATAGAGTCAGTAAAACATTTTTTGAAATTCAATTTTTGATTAAAGATTCAGGAATTTTAAGATATCTCTTGGTTTTGAAATTATAAAGATTGCTAATGGATTATGTTTATCTCAATGTAAGTATTGTTTGGATTTGTTGTATGAGTTTGGTCTTTTACTAGCAAAACCTATTAAACACCTTTAGATGTTCGTATTATAATTTCTAGTAATGGGTCTAATGAAAATGATGATTAGTGGATAATATTAGTGAGTATTAAAAGTTGGTTGGATAACTAATATACTTAACAAATACTAGACCTAATATTTATTATTATCCAAACTTTGAGCCGGTTCATGTATGCACCAAGTAAATCACATATTATAATTGTTATCTATGTTTTAAGACATCTAAAATTATGTCCAACGATGGCTATTTTAATTTCTAAAAGCAATGGATTGTTATAGACTACTTGGGTAGATTCTGATTGCGTAAAATGTGTTAATAATTGACGTTTTTTACTAGATTTTGCTTGTTTTACGGTAATAATTCAATTTCATGTAAAAGCAAAAAACAGTCCACTGTTTCAAGGTCCTCTAATGAATCTTGGTATAGGGCTCTTGCAACAGTCACTTGTGAAGTTTCGTAAATGTTGAAATTAATGCAGGAATTAGGTCTTAAGTGTAGCTTTCCTGTTAGCTTGTTTTGTGATAATCAATTAGCAATTCTTTTGTCTTTGAATGTATTTTTACACGAATGAACGAAGTATATATATAGAAATTGACATTTATTTGGTAAAGTATAAGGTTTCCAGGGGTATAATTAAGGTGGTAAATGTTGATTCTGTAGAACAGATTAGTGATATTTTTACTAAACCTCTTGGTATTAGTCAGCACAAACTTGGATTATATAATGCATTTTTTTCGCAGGTTGAGAGAAGGTGATAAAATATGAAAAATATTTTACATTTTGTCCAACCTAGCCAGAAATAGGTTTTTTTTATTATTATTTTAGCTAACTCACTAAGGTTTGCGTAGATTTTGGAATACTACATAAAGATGATGCTGTAATGATGAATGCTAGAGGGACAAATTTTGCACTAGCCAGAAGTTCGAGGACTGGTGAGACAAAGTGTTGTCACCCTTAAAAGTTAAGTGTGTTGCTATTAAGTGTGTACATTTTACAATTTTTAGGCTTACTATAATTGTTATATTGTTATTGCGAGGTGACAATTGTGCTTATGTTGACCCAATATATTTATTAACCCAATATATTTATTTAAGTCTGGCTAGGAGGTATTTTGATGGGTCTAAGTGGCACAACCTTCAAACTATAGTAGGTACTAGTCAGAACCATATGAACTATTCTGGTGGCAAGTCTTACATTCATTCTTGTATGGATTGTTTGAAGATGTAATTATGTTGCTATTGTAATGAATGAACATTTTGATTGATTTCATAAATATATCAGTCCATAGACTGTCCAAACACCGAAATTGAAGTACATTCATATTATATGTCTACAAAGACAATGGAACTAATATGTGAAGAAATCTAAGTTGTTGATATTATTGGTAAAGTTTGCTAATATATCATAATAACGTATCGATGTTATTGCTATTACGGGTAAATTATTTCTTTTATTATAACTTACTATTATTTCTAGTAATTTGTTTATGTGTGGACAAAAATAAAAAAAGAAATGGCCTCTACTTGGAACGAAAAAGATATTGTTTGTAATCGAAGGAACTCTGGTTGCATTAAGATAAAAAGCAAAAACATGAAGCGAAACTCTAGTTCAAAAGTGAGATCCATTTGGTATTAAGAAACCAAAACATCTAATAATTGAAATGTTAGGGTTGGTTAAAAAAATAATGACCAAGCCACTTATTTGTGAAATGTGTCATTTTCCAAATAATATATCAGAACTTTTGTTGTCCAAACATATTCGGCTTTTAAGTAAAAAATCGGACCTATTTGTGAAAGATTACTTTAAAAGCAAAAGCAATACAAATAATTCATGTGGGCCCCACATGAATAGTAATAATCAAAATCAAATTCCAATTTGAAGTTTGAACGATGACTCTACGCTTCAAAAATCTCAGGCGCCTGCAATATGTTTTTCAATCTTTACTGCAAATGTTTCGGCTGATCATCCCTATAAATAGGGATGATCATTTTCCAAATGAAATCGTTCAAAACCATTTTGAGTGACATATATACATAGATATATATTGTGAGGCTCTGTGTATTAAAGAAAAGAGAGATATATATTTTCAGTTCCAAATCTTGTAACCTCCTCATTTTTTTCTCATATAGTGATCATTATCGGTTGTGCCCGTGGTTTTTTCCCGAAAGGGTTTTTCCACGTTAAATCATTGTGTCCACATTTATTTTTCTTTATCGTATTATTATTTTTATTTTATTGTCGATATAATTTATTCATAACAAGTGGTATCAGAGCCACGTTGTTTTCTATACTCATTCTCAATTTATTGAGTATTATATCGACATGGCTACTTTGAAATACGATATTCCATTGTTGGATCGAGATACAAGATTTTCATTATGGCAAGTAAAAATGCGAGCTGTATTGGCTCAGTTGGACCTTGATGATGCTCTGTTAGGCCGAGACAAAATGCCTGCGTCTTGGTCAGATGAAGAAAAGGATCGTAAAGATCGTAAGGCTCTCTCTCATATCCATCTTCATTTATCTAACAATATTTTGCAGGAAGTTTTGAAAGAAACTACTGCAGCCTCTTTATGGCTAAAATTGGAACAAATTTGCATGACCAAAGATCTCACAAGTAAGATGCACCTTAAACAAAAATTATTTTCGCTTAAGATGCAAGAAGGTGGATCATTGCTGGATCATCTTTCGACGTTTAAAGAGATCATCACTGATCTTGAAGCCATGGAGGTAAAATATGATGAAGAGGATTTAGGTTTAATTCTTTTATGTTCTTTGCCTAGTTCTTATTCAAACTTTAGAGATACCATATTATATAGTCGTGATACTTTAACATTTCAAGAAGTTTATGAAGCTTTGCATGCAAAAGAAAAGATGAAAGATATGGTATCCACTGAAGGTTCAAGTTCTAAAGGAGAAAGTCTAGCAGTTCGTGGCAGACCAACAGATAAGAATGATTCCAAAGGCAAGAACAAAAGAAATTCTAGAAGCAAATCTAGATCCAGACGTTCCAAGTCATGTAACTATTGCAAAAAGGAAGGACATGATATCTCTGAATGTTACAAGTTGAAAAACAAGGAGAAAAGAGCTTCTAATCAAAATCACAAACCAAATCAAGATGATGAAGGAAAAGCTACTTATGCTGCTGAAAATAATTCTAACGGTGATGTTCTTGTAGCTTTTGCAGGAATCCTAAAATCCAATGATGAATGGATTCTTGACTCAGCTTTTGCAGGAATCCTAAAAATCCAATTATGAAGGTGGCTCAGTATTGATGGGTGATAATGCACCATATAAAGTCACTGGAATTGGTTCCATTCAAATCAAGATGTTTGATGGTGTTGTCAGAACTTAGTCTGATGTTCGACACGTTCCAGGTTTGAAAAGAAACCTTATTTCTTTAAGTACTCTTGACCTTAAAGGGTACAAATATTCCGGTGAAGGTGGAGTTTTAAAGGTTTCAAAAGGTGCTATGATTGTCATGAAAGCCGATATCAAATCAGCAAACCTGTATCATCTTCGGGGTACAACAGTAACAGGTAATTCTAATGTTACTTCAAATTCATCTACTGATACTACTAACCTGTGGCATATGCGTCTTGGGCATATGAGTGAACTTGGTTTGACAGCATTAAGCAAAAGAGGATTGCTTGATGGCCAATGTGTTGGCAAACTGGAATTCTGTGAACACTGCATATTTGGCATACACAAGAGGGTGAAATTCAACACCTCGGTACATACTACAAAAGGCATTTTGGAGTATGTACATGCTGATTTATGGGAACCATCTCAAGAAGCATCACTAGGAGGTGCTCGTTATATGTTGACAATTATTGATGATTATTCAAGAAGAGTTTGGCCATATTTCTTGAAGCTTAAATCTGAAGCATTCTCTGCATTCAAAGAATGGAAAGTCATGGTGGAAAACCAGACCGGTAAGAAGGTCAAAAAGCTTCGCACAGATAATGGTATGGAGTTTTGTTCAAATGAATTTAATTCATATTGTAAACTAGAAGGAATTGTTAGACACTACACCGTTTCTCACACACCCCAACAAAATGGTGTAGCTGAACGTATGAACAGAACCATTATTTCAAAAGCCCGTTGTATGTTATCTAACGCAGGATTATCTAAGTGTTTTTGGGCAGAAGCTGCTTCTACTGCATGTTATTTAATTAACATGTCACCTTCTATTCCACTTGATAAAAAGACTCCTATTGAGGTATGGTCTGGCTCCCCAGCAAACTATTCAGATTTAAGAATTTTTGGTTGCCTTGCTTATGCTCATGTTGATAATGGAAAATTAGAGCCTAGGGCAATTAAATGTATCTTTCTTGGTTACAAGTATGGTGTGAAAGGATATAAGTTATGGTGTCCTGAAACTAAAAAGATCGTGATTAGTAGAAATGTAGTATTTAATGAATCAGCTATGCTACATAAAGATTCTTCTACTAATATTCCTGTTGAGAGTCAACAAAAGACAAGCGTGCAGGTGGAGCAATCTGTTAACTCAGAACATACACCAGAAAAAGAAAACTCAATTGATCAAAATCCATCAGTTGAGCAAGAGTCTTCTACTCCTACTCCTACTCACCAACCACAACATTCTATAGCAACTGATAGACCTAGGAGGGTTATTCATCCTCCCAAGAGACTGATAAAAGAAGCAAATATTGTTGCTTATGCTTTAAACGTTGCTGAAGAAATTGAAGGTATCAAAGAACCTTCAACTTACACGGAAGCCATTACTTCAGAACATTGCAACAAATGGATAATTGCCATGCATGATGAAATGGAATCTCTTGAAAAGAATGGCACTTGGGAGTTGGTGAAATTACCAAAAGAAAATAAGCCTATCCGCTGCAAATGGATTTTCAAAAGAAAAGAAGGTATTACTCCTAATGAGGAAGCAAGATTTAAAGCAAGGTTAGTTGCTAAAGGCTATAGCCAAACTCCAGGCATTGATTTTACTGATGTCTTCTCTCATGTTGTTAAGCATAGCTCAATTCATACTTTACTTAGTATTGTTGCCATGCATAACTATGAGCTTGAGCAGTTAGATGTCAAAACTGCATTTTTACATGGTGAATTGGAGGAAGATATTTATATGGAGCAACCTGAAGGCTTCATTATCCCTGGAAAAGAGAACTTAGTATGTAGATTGAAGAAATCTCTTTATGGGTTAAAGCAGTCCCCAAGGCAATGGTATAAGAGGTTTGACTCTTTTATGCTATCTCAGAATTTTAAAAGATCAGATTATGATAGTTGTGTTTATTTTAAGTCAGTTAATGGTTCATCAATATATCTGCTTCTTTATGTTGATGATATGTTGATTGCTGCGAAAGATAAACTAGAGATAGCAAAACTGAAAGCACAACTAAGCAAAGAGTTTGAAATGACGGACTTAGGTCCAGCCAAGAAAATTCTTGGTATGGAAATTACTCGTAACAGACAGCATGGAAAACTATACCTAAGTCAAAAGAGGTATATTGAGAAAGTTCTTCAAAGATTCAACATGCATAAAGCCAAGCCAGTGAGTACTCCGTTAGCTGCACATTTCAAACTGTCTTCAGCATATTGTCCAAAGACAGATGATGAAATTAACAACATGGCAAAAGTTCCGTATTCTAGTGCAGTTGGTTCTCTAATGTATGCCATGGTATGTTCTCGCCCTGATTTATCTCACGCTTTAAGTGTTGTTAGCAGATATATGGCTAACCCAGGAAAAGAGCATTGGAAAGCTGTTCAATGGATTCTTAGATATTTATGCGGTACTTGCAATGCATGTTTACAATTTGGAAGTTCTGGTAAAGGACTGGTGGGCTATGTAGATTCTGATTATGCTGGAGATTTGGATAAAAGAAGATCTTTGACAGGTTATGTCTTTACCATTGGTGGATGTGCTGTGAGTTGGAAGGCAAGTCTACAGACCACTGTTGCCTTATCCACAACTGAAGCAGAATACATGGCAATTTCTGAAGCTTGTAAGGAAGCTATTTGGTTAAGAAATTTATACGGTGAACTTTGTGGAGACACATCTCCCACAAAGATTTTTTGTGATAGTCAAAGTGCTATTTATCTCACAAAAGATCAAATGTTTCATGAGAGGACGAAACATATTAATGTACGTTATCACTTTATTCGAGATGTTATTTCCAAAGGTGATGATATTCGAGTTCAAAAGATTAGCACTCATGACAATCCGGCGGATATGATGACGAAGCCGGTTCCAGCAACTAAGTTTGAGCTTTGCTCAAGCTTGGTTGGTATGACAATATAATTCCAAGGATTGTCGGCACACGATGATTTTATAATGAGGAGTTCTACAAATGGAAATTCGTCTCAAGGTGGAGTTTGATTATTTATTGCTTTTAAAGTCAAGGTGAAGATTGTGAAAGATTCCTTCAAAAGCAAAAGCAACACAAATAATTCATGTGGGCTCCACATGAATAGTAATAATCAAAATCAAATTCCAATTTGAAGTTTGAACGATGACTCTACGCTTCAAAAATCTCAGGCGCCTGCAATATGTTTTTCAATCTTTACTGCAAATGTTTCGGCTGATCATCCCTATAAATAGGGATGATCATTTTCCAAATGAAATCGTTCAAAACCATTTTGAGTGACATATATACATAGATATATATTGTGAGGCTCTGTGTATTAAAAAAAAGAGAGATATATATTTTCAGTTCCAAATCTTGTAACCTCCTCATTTTTTTTCTCATATAGTGATCATTATCGGTTGTGCCCGTGGTTTTTTCCCGAAAGGGTTTTTCCACGTTAAATCATTGTGTCCACATTTATTTTTCTTTATCGTATTATTATTTTTATTTTATTGTCGATATAATTTATTCATAACACTATTCTTATAAGGTTTAACCAGACTCAGGTCTTCAAAAGATCGAGTTGCCAAGTCAAAAGTGAGGCTTGATTATAATTTTGGAAAGGTTTCGGTTACGGCTGAAGAACCAAATCTTTGTTTGATTTAAGGCTCCGAGTTCTTGATGAAAAAATCAAACCCTTAAGACTTGCAAGATTTGATTTACAACCAGATTCTTTTAGAGTTCAATAATGGTTTCGGCAACATCGTATCCAGCTGCAAAACCAGATTATAAAGATTATAAAACCTTCCTAACTGGACTTATTAAAACTGCGTTTTAGTAGCGTATGATATATATATATATATAGGGCCTACTTGGCTAAATCAACCACTAAACCCATTATTAAGTTCATTCTAAGAATCTTTGGATGATGTTGAATCTGAAGATTAGGAAAATGATAACATATTTTAGAGCATATCGCAACTAAGACACATAATTTGTGTAACCATACAAATTTATATCTCTCTATATTTGTACTTTCTATAATAATGGTATATCTTCTAAAAACATTGATGCCCGCCTAGAAATCTATGATTTACATTGCAGCTAGTTATAGTGAGTATTTAGGAGACACGATTCTGTTTTGATCAAGCTCCTATAAATGCACGCCAAACCATTCTCAATTACTTCAATGTGGCATTCTAAAGCCTCACTTGAAACTTGAGGACGTTCTACACTCTCTATACTCCCTTTGTGGAACAAATTTGAAGTTATTGACCATCTGATCGAAGGCTTTGATTTTGAGACTAAAGCCGAAGTAATTGACAGGAGTGATCCATACACGGAGATGCTCACCAAACTAGTATCTCTTAGTGCCCCAATCACAGCTGAGAGTTGGTGATCATGATTTAAGAGTGTGGTGCCCCCAATCTTGTTGGTGATGTGCTTTAGTGCAGAAAGAGTTCTTTTGGTATCCTTCTTCATTTTCTTGAAGAAGGAAGTGTTGAGGCTCACGTCCCCCTTTTTCCTTCTTTGAGCTGATTGAAGGTCCCGGACAAGTTGCTTGACTTGTTCCACGGCATCTCTAAATGAGCCACAGACATCCAAAAGCATCGTCGATTGATCCAACAACTTATCAACCAATTTCTGATGCTTTTCGTGAGAAAGGGCTTGTTGGGTCAGTGGCAAACTCATAAGATCATTAACACATGTATACAATCTTTCTAGCCCCAGTAAAGCCTCACATACTGTATCTATAGTTGGAACGGAAGACGTAGAAACCTCGAAACTTTTGAGGTTGGTGAACTCTTCTTCAAATGGAAGAGTTCTAGGATGTGGGCGGTTTGGCAAACTAGTTGATCGAATCTGGCGAATACTGATGGATGATGAAGAAGAGGAGGTTGAACAATCCATTCTTGTATACTCAAGCAAAGAATGCAAAAGTTCGTGATGATATAAAGAGTCTATTTTTTCTATAAGTATATATATGCAAACTTAAGACAATGACAATCAATCATACGGGTGAAGCGTGTGCACTCCTTGGAAGTTGCTGGCATTGCTGCTGGTTAGGGGACCAAGTCTGATTTTATTCATTGCCACTGGATACGGATCAAGCAGAGAGATGCTTGCGTCTCGTGTATTGGCTTCAGGAATTGTGCCCATGCCACCCATGCATTGCGTATTAAATGCCACAAATATCTCAGGTTGTTGGTTTTAAAAAATAACAATCTTTCTAACAACAACCCGTGGCCTGCTTTCCCACACCATCGTTTTATAACCTTAAATTGTCCTCACCAATGGAAATCAAGTTGCATGATAAGCTGCATGAATATTACTATAATTTATGCCCACTTAATTCCTTCGTGTGTTGTCCCAATTTCAATCGAATCCATTTACAAGGTATAATTCCTGACAGTAAAACATCAAAAATAAAATAAATAGATAAAAAAAGGAAATTGAAAACAAACCATCGCAATCTTTCATATATATTTTTTCGGTAAAGCTTCATCAATAATAGAGATAAGGGGTAGAGAACTCTTTTTTACTAGGACGTTTTAAAGAATCAAGAATATACGTGATTCTTTTTTCCGGGCAAAGGATACAAAGCACCCAATGTGTCCTATAAAAATAGAAATTATAAAACAATTAAAGCAACTGTATGTTTAGTGTGTATATGTATGTGTATGTATTATCGGAAAATATATATTTCCTCGTTATATGGTGCAAGAAAATATTATTTGTTTGCATGATGCAAAAATAGTTCTTTGATGTGTTTTATGACGCCGGTTACCTTCATCGTTAGTGGTTACCGGATCACAGAAAACGCATTTGGAATTGTTAGGCAACCCATAAAAATACCTTAAATATATTATATAAAGTTAGTAAATTAAATCTTATCTAAAATGATATTGTATAATATTTTAAAAACAATAATAACAACTTACATTACAAACCAACGAACTATGCTGATATCAAGCCAATCGTTTAATAATAGTTGTAAAACCTCCGAATATAGAATGACAGATTCAACACTATCGGGATACAACCCTTGAGGTGAATTTTTTTGAATATAATAGCCATCCCCAAAGAGTTCTCAAAATCGATCAACTATTTTGATATGCATAGAACCTTTTGTTTGTATCTTGCTCAAGGAGAATTCCACTTCAGGGTCAATAAATTTGTTTTCGGATGGTTCGGGTTCGGGTTCGGGTTCGGGGATGCTTTTGAGTGGGGTTTAGGTTGGGGGTTTCTTGAAGTTGGTGTTCAGGTTGGAGGTTGGTTTGGGTTGTGGTGCAGATGAAGCAGATTTGTGCTAATAGCTAAAAAACAATCATAAAAACGTTAGTACTTAGATATGATTATACACATTAACAAACTAACTAAATTAACAAAAAATTAGAAGACTATCCATATTTGTAAAGAGTCATTATGAGTGTTAATTGGATTTTTGTTTACCTCAAGCTAAAATAACAAACAAATTGTTATAACATTAACAAATCAAACTAAATAATTAACAAAAATTGTAGAATTAATTGGGACGAGTACCTGTGGCCTATAAAATGAAATCGTTGCATTGTCTGTTTGTGGAAAGGAATGACTCGATTCCATTATTGTTGAATTGCTCGGTGTGTCATTGTTCACAAGCTAAATATATTGTAATATCTAAATAAAAATATACTAAAATATATTGTAATATTTAAATAAAAATATACCTTTAGTGCATATATTGGCCACTGAATGACTGAATGATACATATCTTTAACAGTCTCAACTTCATCCGTTTTCTTACAGAATGGACACGCAAGTCACTATACATTTCAATGATCTCATGAACTTAAATGTTGACACAACCCTTCTTAATTGGTTTCCCATGTACTATCCCTCCTGAGGTTGGCCATGCTGTAGCAGAAGCCACAGTCAATTACGTGTCAGCCACATTGGTAAGAAACTCACATGTGGTCATGATCTACAAACCAGACAACATTTTAAATTACAAACTGATAACTACACGTTGGAGAGTATAAATATGTTACTTGGATAGGTGGATAGTCGATACACGATGAACCAGCCCCACAACTAAAGTCACGAAAGGTTGAGGTCGTGTTGACTGAGCATGTACCAAGGTTCACATTTTTTATCAATCCACCATGAACCATAATATGACCTATGATCTCACATATGGTACGTGATCGCCCCCCGTGCTCGGGTCCCAAAAGACGGACTAAAGGGTCTTCATTATTTAAACCATAGCTCCCATCCGCTATCATGTTTTTCTCCTCTTGGTCCCTTCAAAAAATATTTGTTAACATTTGTTTACCAAACAAGCGTAATATTCAATAATTAAATAAAAAAATTGTTTACCAAAATTTTGAAATCTTCAGTCACGGTCGGTGGAAGTTCATACGACTTAGCTTTTTATTTTGTATGACACAGCCCAAAAAATACATCCTAGAACGATCATTTGTTATACATTTAAGAAACTCGTATTTTTCTTCAAGTTTAGCCAAATCATATATTTTTTATACTCTTCCAGCCACCTCGTCCTAAGCATGGCCTAAATTTTATCTTGGAATTGCTTGCTTTTGCTTTCTCACTTGTTGACTTCACACAAAGTAACAAATTGTTATTAATTACTTGGAAATATAATACATATAATATTAATAATAAATAAACAATTAAGAGATACAAAAAAGTCGTATCTATTTTTTGTAAAAGAAATATATTCCAATCAACAGGATCAATAAACAAATATTTATGACAATGACTATTGCCTGTATTTACATACTTTCTAACAAGCCATGATCTAAAATTTGTACATAAACTCTTTCGGAGCATCAGTCTCAATGTTCCACGTCCTCTACAATTTAAAAAAGAATAAAGATAGGTGAGTTTGATGATACGATTAACATGTTTTGATCTACTCTGTAAATGCATATATATATATATATATATATATATATATATATATATATATATATATATATATATATATATATATCTATATATAATGCTATACTTGACTGATCATACCTTCATTTCCATCCATACATTATCAAAAGTTTCTTTATCAAGTGTACCCATATCGATATGAATGTGTATCATATGTTGAACCGTCATGCTAAACCAAGACATGAACTATTTACTCATCGGGAAATTATTTTCATTAAATTCAACGTGATAATCCTCCTTTGGAATCTTCTTTGCAAAAGAAGCAACACCATGTTTGCCTCTTCCTCTTTTCGGTATATCTTCCATTTGTAATTTCCCTTTGATAACCCTAAAGAGAATAGACAAAATAATACTTAAACCAACAAGAGACAGTTAAAGATACTCAAGAAATACAAATGGTAATCTATGTACCTTATCGACAGGAAGCAATAAAAGATGAGGTAGCTTCAAGGGGTGATCGGCGAAGCAAAGAGAATAGTGGTGTGGTTTTGTTTTTAGGGTTTTCTGAAAACATAGAATGAAATTCAAGGAAATTGTGTCGAATGGTGGTGTGGTTTTGTGATCAGTGTAAAAGAATTCGCATGTTAATGAAAAAATGAAATGAAAATAAATTATTGGTGCGGTTCGCAATTTGTTGGTGCGGTTACCTTTAAAAAAATTTTGCGGGAACTGAATATTAGGGTTTGTTGATGCGGTTCTCTAATTTTGGTGGGATTTTCTAATTTATTGGAGTTATTATTTGAGTTTTATTGGTATGAAAAAATAAATGTTATAAAAATGCTAACACCAGGGTTCGAACTCTGATGTTGGCTGGGGGGGGGGGGGGGTAACATCTTCCCACTTCGACAAAAGGCCTCATCTGTTTACATTCCATTTCCATTTCTTTTCAATCATCTTGGATGTCTAAAAATTGTCATAAATTCCAGATTCAAGACATTTTACGGTTTATAGATTATATTTTAGGACTTAGGGTTTAAGATTAGGATTTACGAATTCTAATCTAGATAGGGTTTGGGGTTTTGGGTTTATGGTGTGGGGTTTAGGGATTAGGGTTATGGATTCTAATCTAGATAGATACCAAGATTCGAACTCTGGTCTTGGCTGTGGGGGTAACATCTTCCCACTTCGACCAAAGGCCTCGTCCTTTGAGGTTTGGGGTCTAGGATCTGTGGTTTAAGGTTTACGGATTCTAATCGGACCCTATTAGCCTGTCATCAAAAAATGGATACCCATCCATCCTTCCATCAATACATATATCCATCTATCCATCCATCCATCTATATATCCATCTATCCATCTAGTCGTCTACCCATCTAACCATCAATCCTTCTATCCATCCCTCCTTTCCATCATTCCATACTTACGTCCATCCTAACTATCCATCCATCTACCCGTCTACCCATCCATCTGACCATTCGATCCCATCCATCGATCGATCAATCCATTAATCCATCCATCCTTCCTTCCATCTATTCATCCTTCTATCCTTCCATCATTCCTTACTTACTTCCATCCTATTTATCCATCTATCCCTTCCATCCATCCATCCATCCATCTAACCTCCTATCCTCCCATCCTCCTATCATATCTATCCATCTATCTATTCATTTATCCATCTGCCCCATCTACCCATCTACCCATCCATCAATCCTTCTATCCATCCTTCCATCATTACATACTTACTTCCATCCTATCTATCCAGACATACATTCATCCTTTCATCCTTCCATCATTCCATACTTACTTCCATCTATCTATCCATCTATCCATCCATCTATCCATCAATCCTTCCATCCTTCCATCATATCTATTCATTTATCCATATATCTATACATCTACCCATCTACCCATTAATCCTTCTATACATCCTTCTATCCATCCATCCTTCCATCATTCTATACTTATTTCCATCCTATCTACCATCCATCTACCCATCGACCCATCTACCCATCCATCCGACCATTCAATCCTATCTATCCATTAATCCAAAGTGTAACATAAACGTCCTTCTGCCATTGATCCAAATCTTCTACATAATTAACCTTTGAGTTAATGTTGTTCAAAAACAAACAAAGCTTTGTGATTGTATGTCGGACGTCATCTTGTAAAATTGTGATAGGAATCATATATGTCATCAAAACCTGACAATCATGAAACTTCATTCCAAGCAATTTATAGTCTTTCATCGACAAAAATATTTTAGTGTTTGTTGAATAAGTTGATGGAACCTTAATATCATGTAAACATTGACAAAACATTTTTTTTTCTTCTTTTGATGTATTATAACAAGAAAATGGCAGATGAATACCTTTGGCTCTGTGTTCGGGGGCAAGATCTCTACGTATTCCCAACTCGACCATGTCCTTTCAGACCTTGTTGGATTAGGTGTCTAAGCCATGAATTATAATTTATATTTATCTTATTAATAGAAGCAAAGTCCATTTGGGTTGCCCTCATAGCTAGAGGTTTGACAGAAATTCTAAGAGAGAGAAAGATTGATTTATTATATGATTAATAAATCAATAGAAATAAAATAAATAGTTTATTAATATATTAAAGTGACTGATATTAATTAGAAACTATATTAATTAATTAGAGATTAATCTACAATTAATTGGAATTAATTTATTGATTAATTTAATAATTAAAGGTGCAGAGACTGGTTTTGTAATTACTCAATAGTTGAGTGATAACTGGCCAGGTTATTATAAAGGTGGCAAAATTATGGAGAGTTTATCCATAATTTTGAAACCCTAGAATGGAGGCTAAAAGGCTTGGTCTAAATGATAAAAGGCTTCCAGATTTGGGCTTGTCTTGGGTTTTGACTGTCACCACCTGGAGGCTATAAATCCGGCGCCACTTTTGATCTCTCCTCCCTCTCTAGATTTCGTCCCCTCCCTCTTGCTCCCTGGGTGTAATCTCATTTGAGGCAGGACACTTGTGCTGCTTGGCTTCAAAGATTAAAACTAAAGGTTAGTTTTTCTTAATTATTTTCTTTAGAAATTTTCTGTTGGCCTTTAGGGATTTATTATATGTTCAAAGCTAGAAAACATAGATCCAATCTAGGTTGCATGTGAACTTAGGGTTTTAGTTCATAAATTTGCAGAAAACCTTTCAAAGCTCTCACATACGTTTTTTTCTATATGCATAACATGTAGACAATGTCGAACATCTAAATGTCTCCAGTAAAGTAATTTAAAAAAGATAGACTTTTTTTTCTAGAGGACATCTTTATCAATACGAAAAATTTTCCCAACACAACTTTATATTTTTAACTCGTGAAAATGCATTAAATTGTGTCATCATTGTTCTGACCTCGATACATCGGTCAAACTCGATCGTTTTCTTCCTAAAATGGTGACCCCTCAGAAGGAATCTTCGATGTCTCATGTATACATTTTTTTGCAATTTGTTAATCATATCGAGCTTGCAATATCTTCACAAACAAGACAAGCTTTCTTACCCTTCGTTTTGTATCCTGACAAGTTATCGTATGCTGGAAAATCACTTATAGTACAAAAAATATGACATGCAATTGAAAATGTTCTTTTTATAAGAATCATATACATCTACAACCAGACCTTAAAGAGTTTTTAATTCATCAATCAAGGGAGACAAATAGACATTAATATCGTTACCAGACTTTTTTGGACAATGAATCAACAACGACATCATAATGTATTTCCGTTTCATGCATAACCACGGTGGAACATTGTAAAGGCATAAAAGAACTGACCACGTACTATGACAACTGCTCATGTTCCCGAAAGGATTGATCTCGTCTGAACTAAGCCCAAATCGTATGTTTCTCATATTCTTTCCAAAATTTGGATACATTTTATCAATATTTCTCCACTGAGGTGAATCCGCAACATGCCTCAGTTTTCCATCGGGTAGTCATTCTTCTAAATGCTGACAAAGTAACTTTGTTTCCTTCTCGTTTGAAAATAACCTTTTCGGGCTTCGTATAATAGGGAGATACCACAACATTTTAGCTGGTGGTTCATTTTTTGTCACATCATTGTCAACTTCATCTGAATTGTTTTTCCGTTTATAAACAACATACAATTATTTGGACATGCATATATTCTTTCCACTTCCAATCACATTGGACACATTAACTTTTTTTCTTAGTATGTCGAAATTGGTATATTGTCTTCCGGAAGCAAGTCATGCAAAAGCTCTAATAGACTTGTGAAACTTTTATTGCTCCATCCATTTTTCAACTTTAAGTTAATCAACTTCAACACAACATCAAGTTTCATAATTTAGAACCCGTATATAACAATGTTTCTGCTTCTTCAAATAAGTGATGTAATTTTTTTTGTTCATCAACACCCATATTAGTCTCAATGTCATCAAACATTTCATTGAAATTGTCATTGTGGTCATTTGAATTGTGATCATCTTCATTAAATGGTACTCTATTTTCATTACTGTGTAAATTGCTCGGCGATGTGCTACAATCAAGTAGTGATTCTCCATGTCTTGACCAACAAGTGTAATTAGGCACAAAACCATTTTGCAACAAATGGTACTGTATTTCTCTAGTTTCAGTAACACTTTTAAAGTTTTTACAAACGTTGCAAGGCCAACAAATCGACCGACTTAACTTTTTAACACGATTTGTTTCGGCAAGACTAATAAAATTTGCAACATCATTGATATAGTTTTAGACATACGTGGAGTTTTGTACATCCAATAATAACGATCCATCTGAAAATTAAAATAAACAACAACGAATATAGAGAGATAAATAAAAAACCATTACGTATTCTAATGACTTATAATAAACTTGGCAATTATTCGATTGAAGATGCTATTTTCAACAGTATGGTTTGGTGGAGAGTGCAAAGTAGGTTGCAATTATTGGTAGGCTTGGCGAAAGTTGTAATTGTTGTTATTATGCACCCAGTTGAAATCTAAATAATAGTAATAAACTCACCTTTAATGAAGAGAAATAAATGCAACCAGCTATAATCTCAATGAAGAAGATGAAGAAGAAAGATTTCACGAGATAACATTAAAAGCCCTAAATTTCTTGTTTTTAAATAACATCATTTTTTAATGTTATTAATATTAACTGCGACAAAACATGTCGTTTTAAAGGTGCGGATTGTAAACTTTCGCAGTAAAAAAAGGTTTTTAATGGTGCGTTGGGACAAAACCGCACTAACAAAACCATGTTTAATGCGATTAATAGTAACCACACCAATAAACATTATAAATGGTGCAGTTGCTTTTTTTATTGATGCTAAATCTGCTTTTTACCGTTTTATAATACGGTTTTGTTGTTCAACCGCATCAATTAGAAAAACATCATTGCACCAACAAATGTCTTCTCTACTAGCATATAATCCTTGCAAATATGTATTAAACCAAGTTTTTTTGGAACAACATTTGATTCACCACAACCGGAAAACACAAGCAAGAAACTAGCTACAAGCTAGCAAAAACGACCGAAATGCTTGGTTGTATTAACCTATCTTTGTGTATGTATCTTTTATTGTATATAATTTTTTTTATATACTGAAAGATGCAGTACGTACTATATGTTACCAGATTCACATTAGTGAGATTTGATATTTAGGATGGAGGCTCTTGTTCGGATCAAATTTCTAAACATGGACGTCAAGCCAATCTCGATGCCTTCAACGTGGGAATCCAATGTCTCGACACAAATTTGAGGAGGATACTTGCTTCCTGACGTTTCTTTCTGAATCAATTTTAAGACTATCGACCATTTACTTGTTGACTTCAGGCTCGTAATAGACAAAGACAAGAACGATAAAAGCAATCCAAACACAGAAATGCTGACTTCGCTAACATCTCTTAGTATCCTGATTACCGAGGAGAGGTGGTGCTCCAGATTTATTGGTTTTGAAGCATAAATCTGATCGATTTGTTTCAACTCTCCAACAGCTTTCTTAGCGTCTTTGTTTAGTTTTTTTAGAAACGATGCATTGATGCTTAAATCATACTTGCGTCTCCTTTGAGCAGATCGAATATCTCGTACATGTGCCTTCACTTGTGACACTACATCTCCAATACTACCACAGCTGTCCAAAAGTCTCATTGATCGAGCCAACAACTCATCAACTATGTTTTCATGTTGATAGTTGGAAAAGGCTTTTTGAGTCAATGGCAGACTTATAAGATTGTCAGCACATGTGTATAATCTTTCCAGACATGCTAAACCACTGCAAAATGTTTCTGCGTCAGGAATGCGTGACATTGATGATTCCCATGTTTTCAGATTACTGAGTTCCTCGTCAACTTGAACAGTGCTGTGATAAGATCTAGGTGGCACACTAATGGACGGAATGGTATGGCCAGTGATGGATGACCAAAAAGAAGGAGAAAACAAAGATAATGATGCCATTCCTTTGGTTATTGTTTGGCCAAGCATTCAGATTTTTACGATAATAACTTAAATAATCGTTAGTTTTCTATTTATACAAGCACAAGAAGGCATGCATTAATCTTTTAAATGACAGGAGCATGTGAAACTCCATGTGCATTCTTTCGAATTGCTGAGCTTGCATTCTAATACCAATACAAAACACTAATTTATTTAATGATATTTGGTACGCAAGAAGCAAAGAGATGGCCTCCCACATGTGTTTGCTGCAGAATATGTCAAGGAGTGGCTCCCCCTTCTGTTCACTCTCCAACGCTTCTTTAATGGCACATTCCCTAAATCATTGCAACGTCATAATTATCTTTGGGCTTCCTACCGTCTCGTCTCTTTCATGTGACCTATTAATGCTATACATGTGGTTGTCAAGAAACCTTAAACCAACGTTAAAATGTGTTCGAAAATAAAAGAAACTAGTATTTGGACTCACCGCACGATTCTGCGGAAGCCCGGTATATTGAAAAAATGCTGCTCGACAAAAAAAACAAATTATATAAGGGACGAAAAATGTAATTTTAAAATATAAAAAGGGACCGGAATCGCAACTTACGAAATACAAATAATGTAGTTTTATAATCAATACGGATGGAAACAATTAATTCGAAATTAGTTGATGGGAAAAAACGTAAATATAAAAAATTGCTAAAAAGGAACCAAAAATTGTTATTTTCAAATAGAATCTTATTTGAATTTGTATCAAATGTATTAGGCCATGGGGAGTACCCATGTTATACCAATGGTGTTAACACCAAAAAATGATGTCATGTCACCATCACCTTTAACACCAAAAGTGGGGGTGTGGTGGTGTTATAGCAAGTGGTGTTATAGCAGTGTGAAAAAAAGTCGGAAGAGAATTCAAAGTCGAATTGAACAGGCAAAACACCCGTTAACACCCGTGGTCACTACCACGCCCTATCACATATGGCGCATAACGGCTGAATGGGGGTGGTGTTCACATGGCTTTGGCGGCGCCATAGCCTTTGGCGGAGGCTATAACGCCGGTACTCCCCATGGCCTTAGCAATTATATTATAATCTACATTTAGTAATAATTGTTTTGGAAAAAGCAAAATAAAGTGAAAAGTCTCACAATCCGGATTTACAAATTAATATATATATATATATATATATATATATATATATATATATATATATATATATATATATATATATATATATATATATATATATATATATATATATATATATATATATATATATATATATATATATATATATATATATATATATATATAGGGTTGGGTTCAATAAGGGACTAAAATTATCCATGGTACCAAGGGACTAATCTCAATCGTTGGAATCAAAATCATCAACGGCCAAAAAATAGGTTGTAAATTTCTTACGTCGACGCACATGTAGAGGATTATAATAAAAAACTCACTTTATTTTTTTTGTTTTTTTTAATTTTTCGACATTATTCTTTTTCAAAAATATAAACTGAATATACCAAAATTCATAATTTTTTGTCCTCTACAAATAGACATACATATTGATATACAAAAAATAAAAAAAGAATTATAAGTACAGCTCGTCTAGATTCATAATGTGAATCTGAACTATAAAAATTTGAATATGAACAATTATTTTACTTTTAAAACTCTTACAACTTCAATATTATAACCATTTATAAGTAATGTACTTGATTCACAAGTGGATTTACTCATATTTACACGAAAATAATCTTATATTCACATATCAATATCATATACTATTGAGAATTTAATTATAAATTTTTTACTACTTCAACATTTTAACCATTTATAATGAATTTACTCTGATTCACAAATGACTTTACTTACATTCACACAACAATTTACTCAGATGCATATAACAATATCATATGGTATTTTAAATATAATTTGTAATATGAATATGATTAATTTACTTAGAAAAATTTTAACACTTCAACATTTTAATCATTTATAATGAATTTACTATGATTCATAAGTTAATTTTATTCAAATTCACACAAAAAATTATTCAGATTCACTTAACAATATCATATGTCATTGTGAATGCCAATAGAGAATAACATATAACAGTTCAGATTCACATGTGAATCTGAACTGTAAAAATTTGAATATGAGTAATTATTTTACTTTTAAAACTTTTACTATTTCAATATTATAACAATTTATAAGTAATATACTTGATTCAGAAATGGATTTACTCATATTTACACGAAAACTCATTCATATTCACATATCAAAATCATATAGTATTGAGAAGTTACTTAACAATTTTTTACTACTTCAACATTTTAACCATTTATAATGATTTTACTCTCATTCACAATATAAATTATTTACACTCACACAACAATTTACTCAGATTCACATATCAATATCATATGGTATTTTAAATATACTCTGAAATATGAATATGATTAATTTAGTTAGAAAATTTTTAACAATTCAACACTTTGATCATTAATAATAAATATACTATGATTCATAAGTTAATTCCATTCACATTCACATAAAAATTTATTCAAATTCACATGACAATATCATATGACATTGTGTATGTCAACACTAAACAGAATAACAGTTCAAATTCACATGTGAATCTCAACTAGCGGAAATTTCGAAAAAAAAAATCATTTTTTGTATATCAATATGGATCTCTATTTGTAGAGGATAAAAAGTTATAAATTTCTATATATTCATATTTTTTTTCGAAAAAAAATAATCCCTAAAATTTAAAAAAACGAAAAAAACGAAGTGTGTTTTTTTATAATCCGGTAAATGCACGTCTACCGTAAAGTGTATAATCGTGTGGATGAGATTAGTCCCTTGGTACCATGGTTTATATTAGTCCCTTGTTGAACTTTTGCCTATATATATATATATATATATATATATATATATATATATATATATATATATATATATATATATATATATATATATATATAGAGAGAGAGAGAGTTAGGATATATTATGAACCCTAAATATTGTGTGGTTGTAGGACTTAATATGGGCCGTAGATCTCATCAAATCACAAATTAAGAGATTAGGGGCAAATCAGGTATTTTATTTATATTAATTAGAATTAATTAAAAATAATAACACCTAAATTAGGATTGAGAGATTATTACGTAGACTGTTACAGATCTCGTTCCTGATATTCTTCTATAGCATACGACTTTGAACAAATCAGGCCAGGCGAAGTCAATATTGTAAAAATCAATCGTATTCGTTAATCTGGATCGTGATAATGGATGATCAATCATCTAATCCGAACCAGGTTCAAGGTATCGCTCAAGCAATAAGTTTAGACGAAGGATTTGAAGATTTCTACGATGAACACATTGGTTGTAATATATATGATGAAGATCAATCTGTTTATATCAATCAATGTTAGTAATTTAAAGTCTTTTCAATCTCGCCGAATATCAATTCTGATTATATTAATTATGCTCTAGAATTCGTTAATTATTATCTTAGAATATGAATTTTTTTTCAGAATGATTCAATGTACATGGATGTTTAAAGCAATTGATGGTTTAGGGTTCGTTAATCATTCTGACAGAATGACGAATGTTCACAGTTTCATTATTAACATGGATTACAAAGTAGTTGTTTTAGTAGCATTTACCATATATTCTGACAGAATGTGAATCCTTAAGAATGATACAATTATTTCCCTTTATGTAATCTCGATTTGTCTTTGTGATTTTGCCATCAACTTCCTGTATTCTTGATTTCTTTGATTCTTCAATCATCAATCTAAATTTTTTCCTGTATGTTCCTGAAAGTTTTTTATTTCAATTAGTATTGATTTTTTAGCTTGTGAGTGTTTTTTATTGGAACATTTCCAGATTTGAAGCACACTTGTTAAAACCCCAAGCCCTGAATCTTGAGGTGAGTGATTCTTTTTACACCGAAATAGACTTCTTCTAGAATATTTGTATGGATCTTATTATATTAAATCTTTTGGTGATATAATAATTCTTTTATCGTCTTGATATTTTTTTATTCTTGATTATAACATTCTGTCAGAATTTGTTTTTTATGTGTTCTTACAGAATAATTGACATAAGACTATAACATTCTGCCAGAATTTCTATTTTGAGTCTAGTTGTCCGTGAATCGGTGATTCTGGATGTGATGGGTAGGAAGAGAAGTATATGAGATTTTGGAGTACACCGGAAAGTAGGGACACGCATCATCATAAAGCAACCATTTCCATGACAAAGAAAGAGGAGTATACGGGAAAAGTAGCGACACACATCTTGATCAACCTTGAAATTCATATTTCAAGGTTATGATTTTCTTCTGTCAATAGAATGCACACGATACAAAATATTTGATCAGCATACACTTTAGAAAGGAATGTTTTTGGATGTCATTCTGCCAGAATAAATATTTCAGAATGTAATTCTTCATAATTTTTCTTTATTTTGATGTATTTTAGTTCAAATAATGTTATTTAATTGACATATTTTTGGTCATAGGATGATTTTCTATTATATTCTTCAAGAATAATGCTTTATTTGATGACATTCTGTCATAATAGATAAGTAAGAATGTATAACATCAAACTTTTTTTATGTATATTAGTTCAAAGAATGTTGGTATTTTGATGTATTTTAGTTCGGAGAAGTAGTTCATAAAATATTTATTTATGACATTCTGCCAAAATGGATATTTCATAATGATTAAGTCAAGAATGACTAATTTTTTCCTCAAAATAAAATGTCTAGTCTACCATTTTGTAACTGTTTTTTAAAAATCATTTAATAATAAAATGGATAATTGTAATTTTTATAGTTAACATGGATGTTAAATAAAATGTCTGCTTAGAATTCATGATATATTTTGACAGAATGCAGATTTTTAATTATTTCACAGGTGGACCAATATACTACATACCAGAAGTTTCTGAGGGTTTAAAACCAAAAATCAATCCAGTGTTTGATTCATGTATTGCAGTCGTTCAAATGTATAAAACATACGTACTAGAAGGTGGTTTTGGTGTTAGAAAATGATCAACAAAAAAGAAGAATGATGGTACAATTAGAGTAAGACGTTTCTTATGCAATAGAGAAGGGGAATTGTATTATAGAATGTTATCCTTTTGATGTAGTTTAGTTTTTATGATGATTTTTTTCTATATGACATTCTGCGAGAACAATGTTTTTTTGGATGTCATTCTGCTAAGAATCGACTTTTCATAATGTATCTTTTTTTGATAAATTATTTGAGAATGTACTTTTTTGTGTTCATATGTCCAATACTCAATTCTAAAATAAGTTTAATTATTGAAAAAACTAAAACAATGTAGGAATGTATCTTAATTCTACAAGAATATATGTCCCTGTACAACCAAATACAACCCCTCCGTATAACATTCGTTAAAAAGGTCTTTCTTCCTGTTAGCCCAACACAACATACAGGTAATATATGTTTCAAACTACAAAACAAAATATTTACTAACCCCCGAAATGTAAATTACAAAAACTAATTAACATAAGTAACAACATTTCTATAAATCAAACATTCTGAACGGACAATTTCTGCTGTCATGATCACCATACTAATTGCATAATTTACAAAATCTCTTATTTTGATACTCGACATCTTCATCTCCATTCTTAAACAAATAAATATTTCGAAATACTTGAAAATCTTCCAGCACCTTATTGTATGTAGTACTTTTAATCACTGTTGTTTTTGGAGGTATGTTAGGCGTAACAACCTTTTCTTTTAGTGGTACACCGTGTAGTGGTTCTGCTTCAATTACCATGTGTGCTCCTACTCAATTAAGAAGTTAAAGGTTAGTAAAAAAACTACTTGATACACTAATTGGTTCAACTAATTAATATTGAAAACAAGAAAGTGCAACAACCTTACATGCTCAGAATTGTCATGCTTTTTATATTACAAAGAGTTCATATTCTTATAGAATATGCATTTGCATAATTTAAGTACATGTTTTCAATCAATATACAAAATAATAACTAAACCCTTATATTCTAGCAGAATCGAAACAAATATGGATATATTTTATCAACTAAAGGCTAAATACGTTCAATCAGAATACGCATTCCCCTTTTGTCCAATTTCAATGTAACTTACATTAAAATACATTCTAACAGAATACACATACACATTATATTCTAGCAGTATAAACACTGTATAATATACATTTACTTTATTCACAACAAACTTAACAGAATAACAATTTTAACAACTAAATTTACAGAATATCATTCTATTAGAATTCAAATACATACACACATTAATGTAATATATATCGATCATCATATTCTATAAGAATGCATTTTCAATTCTATCAGAATGACATTATGTTATCATATAAACAGATGACTAAACAAGCAGACGATCATACACACACACGTTCAATTCTATCACAATGACATTATGTTATGATATAAACTATGCCTTGTTTTTTATTCGATTCTAAATTACATCAATCTCACAGTACCGTTAAACCCTAATCGTAAATTACCTTAAAAGTAGTAGCATTCTAACATTGATAACAAACTCAAAATCATCCATTCAAACTGAAGTCACCCAATTTTCTTTCATACAAAACCCATTACTTCACAAAATTAGAATAACACATACCTTTTGGAAGATTAACAAAATCTTCATCCTCTACGTCCAATGTTGTATCTACTGTGTTCGTAAACTTGTTCTTGAAGTTTTCCCTAAACCTTGAACTTGATCTAGTCCCCTTCATTCCCGCAGAATATATCTTTCTTCTACAATTCAAGCTCCGAACTTCGATCAGAATGCTCGCACCACAGCTGTGTTTTAGGGTTGCTCCTTATCGAATTATTTGGAATGGGTAGGAAATCAGTTTAATTCGAAAAGAAGATTATCTTGAATCCGTAATCCGATTTCTTTTAATTTCAATAGACGATTTTTTTTGGGATACGTGATTAATACCCGGGAATGAAGGAATACGATTCCATGAAAATTGTTGATTACCTTTTATCTCAATATATTAGAATACCCATAATGCCCTTACTTACTCGATTTATAAGGTTTTCCCAATTACTTTTTATTTTTTAATTCTAATGAAATATTAATTCTAATCTAGTTGATCCAACGGTCCATATAATGCCCTACATCCACACAATAATTAGAATCCTTAATATATCCTAACCCTATATATATATATATATATATATATATATATATATATAAAATAGTGATAAACAAATTTGTATGACAAAGCATACAGGATGTTCCTGTTAGTTTGTACAACATCGTCATTATGTTTTAAAGAGATAGGATAGAATAACAAATTGAAAATCTGGTATAAATTAACCCAATATATTTTCATTCAATTCCTATAAAAATCATTATATTACTTTTAACCTTGTTATCTGTCATCAAAAGTTTCCAGTTTATCATGAAATGATATTTTCAAAAGAACTCATAAGCTTGTATATCATTTTTTAGTATACGTATTTATGAAACGAAAAATATATTTAATACATGAAAATAGGTATTTATACACGAAAATTGTTTCACTAAACATCGTGTTTACGTTATTAAAAAAAAATTATTTATGTGTTTAGTCTTTTGGCGGTTTATATGATATTAAACATAAAAAATGTATACGATTTTATATAACGGTGAAAATGCATATATTTCAAATCGTTTTCTACGATATTTTAAAAGTACGAATGAGAACAATTATTGAAATCCAGAATGCGAGAACAAATATAAGCATCACAATTTTGTAAGAGGCATCCCTCCGTCCACCCCCCATCCTACGGCTCCACCACAACCACCACCACGTATCCGCACCACCAAACTTTTTTCTAGTTTTTTTTTAAACTTTTTTATTACCCACTCCTGCCACAACCGATACCCATCCCACCCTACCCTCCCTCCCCCCCCCCCCCCATGTCCACTCCACTTACACACCCCTACCGCTACTCAGTCTCTTTCTTTCTTTCTCTCTCTCTCTCTCTCTCTCTCTCTCTCTATATATATATATATATATATATATATATATATATATATATATATATATATATATATATATATATATATATATATATATATATATATATATATATATATATATATATATATATATATATATATATATATATAGTCAGGATCGTTTGAGAACCCTTTTTTATGAGGACTTGAGAACCTCTACATTATAATTTTATTCTTTAAAAAAATAACTTAATGCATTAAGTCACTTATATTTAATAATTTTCGTCAATTTTTTTTAAATAAGGTTGATTTTTTTAAGGTGCACATATGCACAAAAAGTGCACATACACACATTTGCACAAAAATGCATATATGTACATTTCTTATATACATATTTTATTTCAAATTTTTTTTGACAAAATGTCTTATAAATAAACGATTTAATGCATTAAGTAATTTTTTTGAAAAAAAGTATTTTAGTATTGGAGTTTTAAAATTCTCACGAAAAAGAGAGTTCTCAAAAGATCTTGACAATATATATATATATATATATATATATATATATATATATATATATATATATATATATATATATATATATATATATATATATATATATATATATATATATATATATATATATATATATATATATATATAAAGGTAGGATAAAATGAGAAGGGTTAAAAGGTTAAGAAAATGAGAAAGAATCTGGACCATTTATTATTCAAGATCTATGGTTTAGATTATTTTGGTAATTATGTTTTTTTAAATACAAATTATATTATTTGGTCTAATAAAACCCGACTAAGGGTATATACGTTATTTCCAACTCCATACATTCCTTCATTATAGCTTCTTTCTGATTTCATTTCGATCATCTTGCTAAATAGAGATACACATTATCTGTAATCAAATTCTCAAATTCCTAAAACCTAGCACTCTCTCACTCCATACGTATCTTCCCCTCCACCCTCTCTTTCTCTCTCTCTCTCTCTCTCTCTCTCTCTCTCTCTCTTAAATCCCTAAATCCGCCTTCTTCACACCAACAAACCACCATACATAAGTTGAATTTCGTTTGTAAATGCAAATGGTCATCAGTTAGGGTTGAATTTCTTCATTACAGCTTCAAAACCATCTCTGACTCTCGATGTGTATCTTCTTCAACTTCAATTATAAGACTGTCTCTCAATTTTTTTGAAAGTAATCCTCCATCCCTTCTATCCATGTTTCATATTATTGATTCTTTGTTTGCTTCCCTCTGTAACCATCGTGCTGTTTTCTCTACATTCAAGATCGATCCGATATGTCTACGCCGCCACTCCTCATCTTCTCTCTCCTTGATAAAATCGGTTAGCAACGAACAGTCTTTAAGTGTTTGATTCACAGCTCCAACATCAAAATGAAAGCCCTAATTCAACACTCATGCTTACCCAAACAGTCCAATAACCACATAAATTGAAAATGACCTCAACAATAGTCAATTTGGGAATCCAATCCAAAGGAGACATGGTCGTTTCGTTTCTGAAGTCGTTTTAAACACCTAGAAGATCCTGAAGGTATCATTCTTGTAATACCGTAATTTTTAATTGTGATAGAATAATAGAAACTTTAATATAAACGAGTTTAGATAAGTTAAAATGTGAGTTTAGATGTTTAAAAACCATTTAGGTCAAACCGGGTCGGGTCGATTAAACCGGAGCGGGTTACAGCATAATCAAAGCGAAAGTGGCGTGATAAAACCCGGGGCAGGTTGAGCAGCCCGGGTCGGGTTGCGGGTAAAAACCCGGGGCGGGTTTGACAGCCCGGGTCGGGTTTCGTGCGGGTATAAATTCGATTTTTGCCTCATTTAAACCATTTCTCGACCCACAAACACATCAAAGAGATTTTTGAGAGCTAGGAGGGTAAAATTAGTTCCTTTGATCGAGAGTTTTGCTTAGGAAAAGCTTGGGGAAGTTGAATTTAACACCCGAAACGTGTTGTTGAGTCCTTAATTTCGAGGTTAGTGATTTGTGGTTTTAGGGTTCTAAACCCTATGTTCTTGAATCTGAATTTTTGCTTTGAATTAGCTTATGTGTTGTTAGTAGATAGCTAATATGTGTTGTATTGAGCTTCTATTACGATTATTCCGAAGTTTTAACGGTCGATTTGGTAAAAACCGCAAATCTTGGAAGTCTTGAAGTCATAGTATGTGATGTTCATAGTTGTGATCCTTATTAGTTATAAATTCTTGATCTAATGAGATAGATGTGGTTAAATTGTTTTGAGAATGTTGAAGTATGATATGAGATGTCGTTTTGAGCAGATACATATAGGAGGGAAGGAGATACACGAGGTACGGGTAGACCACGGACTGAACAGACATCAGGTGAGTAGTTAATTGTTAGATGAATCATGCTTGTTGAGATGTTTAATACACAAGAATTATGCTATGTTTTGATTGGTTGAGTATAACCAAATTTGAATATATAGAACAAAGAGTTATAATGTGTATATTACACTTGGGACTGAGATAGTCCGTTGAGCTTAATTAAAATGAGAATTTATTTAGACTATGGTGATATGACCAAGTCTAGCGAACAGGAGCCGGTACGCGTAAATTGAGGGTCTCACATATTAAGCTGATATCAAGTGAGTACTTTCTAGTACTTGAGTAGAGTTACACTTGTTTGATGCAGAGTATATATAATTTTGTTTATATATTTTTATGTGTTATGTCATATTTTATGAGACTAAGTGGTAGAGTAATATTGTTATTTTGGATTATGAATGATGAGTTGAGTATAAACACTAATTAATAGAGAAGAGTATATGCTAGCGTGACTGAGGTAATGAGATCTTGCATTTGATTATTATAACAATGATAAACGTTGTAAATGAGTTCATATATAGTTGTGTTATATAGTTTTGTGTGGAATAGTATCGCTATGAGGGCTATTAAGTTTAGTAAATTGTTAAAAAGGAGTATATGTGAAATGGAAATTGAGTTTACGAGTATTACTGATTATGATACTTATGATTGAGTTGATGTTGCTAACATTTAGCCAGAGTTTATAAAGCTAATATGCTTGCAGGTTCCTAATTAATAGAAGAGGGATCTTGCTAATGAGAATAGCAAGAGAGGATGTTGAGGATGTTTATTGAGAAAGACTCGTGAAATATAATTGAAATTACTCACTAAGCTTTATAAGCTTACACTTGAGTTGTATGTTGTTTTGCAGGTATCTGTAACAGTGATAGGGGAAGGCATGTGATAAAAAGAGATTGACAAGTTTAGAGCCTGTCCTTTAGCTGAAGTAGATTTAATTGTAACACTTGGTCATTTATTTTGTAAGGACCTTTTTGTGTAATTATTGTGATGATAACATCTTGATCCTTGGTTTGAGTGCAAATATACCCAATTAAATGTGTAATTGTTTGAAAATTTTTGGGTGTACTTTGTATGAGAAACCGGGTGTTACAAGTTGGTATCAGAGCATGGTTTAAGTGAACTAGGTCTTTGAGTATAGAGTCCTAGACTTGAACTGAGAAGAGAGAGAGCCCCTATCACATGCTTGGAAAAGATACTGTTGGAGATGTTAGAGTATGAGTTGAGTATAACTCTTTTATTATATTTATTATATTATTTGTTATATTCTGTGTGCGAATACAGGTATCGAGTTAGATGAAGGATGAGTTGAGAAATTTGTCACAGTTAGTTGGACCTACAGTGGATGATGAGACGAGCTTTTGGCTGATATGAGATATCAGTTAACGAGGAGATAAGAATTTCAGTTGATAATGAGATGTCAACTGAATATGAGATGAGATACTAATTGAGATGAGATCCCAGCTGATGGAGAGATTCCAGCTAAGGGTGAAACGAGTTTCTGGTTGATGGTGAGATTCTAGTTGAAAATGAAATGAGATTTCGATTGATGTGAAATTCCAACTGGTGATGAGAAAAAGTATGAGCATAAACCGAGCATGAGTAAAGAGTTAAGGTATGTGAATGTAGTTGATTACACTCAAGAGTTGAGAGCCGGAGTACGCAGGTTTCAGTTAACGAGGAGACAAGATTTTGTTGTTGTGAGGTATGTAAGTAAATTACTTAAAATGTTAGATGTAACGAGTTTATGTGTTTAAATTGTTGATAATACATGTGTTAGAGAATTGTTATTATAAAGTGTAATAATCGATATCGAGATGAGAATCTCGTGTCCACTTGAGGTATGATTTACATCATAACGAGTGTTTTGTGATTATATATAATTGAGAATATACATGATGAAAAATATATATATGTATTGCTTGTTGATTCACAGATGTGATGAGATTTCTATGCACGAGTACTTTTGTGGTTGAGACCACATATTCTGTGGGGCCACATGACTAGTACTTATGATTGATCACAATGAATGGCTGAGATAGCCAAAAGAGTATGAGTTGAGAAAGACGATGAGTGCGTAGCTGATTACGCACCATAGCTGATTATGAGTTGATATGTTGAGTGTTAAATTCTACGAATTTGAGTTGTCACATAATGAGATATTTATGACAGAGATGTTAGAGGACATTCGAGTAACCTCATAAAGAGTACTTTGTGGTATAATTGAGAGAACCTAGAGTGGTTCATATAGGCTTTATTGGCCTAGAGATTGAGTTAATTATCGAGTAAATGTGGTTGAGACCACATATGCTGTGGGACCACATATTGAGTAAAGTGGTTGAGACCACATATTTTGTGGGCCACATAATGAGTAATTGTGATTGAGACCACATGTTATGTGAGGTTACATATTGAGAAATTAAGGTTGAAACCACATACTTCTGTGGAGCTACATAACGAGTACTTTGTGGTTAGAGCAGTGAGGACTATTTGGACTCAAACGAAAGGACAAGTGACGGTAAGGCTATATGGCTCGAGGCTGTAGAGGAGACATATCAGAGTCAAGAGGAGATGGAATGAAGTCAGAGAATAGTACGAGGTACCACGATCTGACCAGAGGACGGTATGAGATACCGTGACACAGCGTTGAGCGGTTAGAAAAGAGAACGATACGAGGTACCGTGAGAGAGTATTGAGCAATAAGGTCAACGAACGGTACCAGGTACTGTGAGATAATGTTGAGTAGTGAGTTTGGAGGACAGTACGGGGTACTGTGAGATAATGTGAGTGACGAGACAGGAGGATGGTATGGGGTACCATAAGCAGAACTGGAGTGATGTTGCAGTGTCATGCTTATGTGTAGCCATACGTGCACTGTATGATGATGATATGAAATATTGAAACTGTACTATTTTGAGTATGTGTGAGTTAGGTTTAGACGATTTTGAGGATGATATTGAGTTATAATTATGTGTCAACATATTAATTTGAGAATGTGTGAAACTTATTTGATTATTGAACGAGATAAAGTTGTATAACTATGTAATGAGTTAAAAAGAGTATAAAAATAATTGTGATTGTGATTGATAGGATTCGTTCCTTAGCAATCAAATCGATTACCGTTGATAAGAGAAATGTGTGAATGTCGAGATGACATAACTACTTATTCGTATGAAATGATTGATAGTAGATTTTGTTACAATAATGTTGAGTTATTTTCTTGAGATTAACGAGATAGCCGGGTGATGAGATATGATCTCACCGTAGAGATTACGGTGTTAGATGTTATTATTTGAGTTGTGTGCAAAGATTACAGTGAGCCATACGTATGACCTATTGGTGTCATACGGATGAATTAGAGATTTCAGTGATAATGACGTAGAAATGGTGAGAGGAAAAGTCCTTACTGATTGTATGTCAGGAGGGATATATGCGGTTGTGTTGGAAAATTTATTGATGGAGAATAAATTATTGAGTTTAATATAGAGTTAATAATTATCGATTGAGTGAGAGCGTGATGTGGACTTTACACACAAGAGAAGATATAATGAGTGAGTACATCGATAGAAACAACGTGAGGTATGTTGTTGAACTGGTATGAAGAGGAGCCATTCGTGGTTGAGGATTGTATGTTGTATATTGGGAGAAACACCTAATATATATGCTGAAGTGAAAGCAAGATATATGAGATTTTGATGAATTAGTGTACAAATATAGAGAAGAGACAACTAAAAAGGAGTTAATTGGTGGAAGATTGTCAATTTTATATTGGATGAAAACCTAATATGTGCGATGAGGTGGGAGCAGAGATAAATGAGTTTTCGGAGAAGTTGGAGTTGGTTATGGTGATGAGACAACTGAAATGGGTCTTGTGTGACTAAAGTGTCGAGAATTAAATAACAAATTCAGAGGAGGCGTGAGTGAAACTCGAGATAATTTCTAATATTTTGTTATTTCTGGATTTTATCCTAGTAATTATGAGCTATGTTGATGAGAAATCAATAATTGACATGTTGCAATATGAGGAGTAAATTGAGAGAGAATGTGAGCCTGGAATCGGTGAGACTGTTTTCCTTATTGAGTTAGAGTAAACCATTTCAAGGAGATTGGAAACGGAAGTTGAATCTCAAATAGTTATTGAGATTAGTGTTATAGAAAGATTGAATGGTACGCTAAGAATATGGCTCGATGTGAGCCATAGATATAGGTGTGTGTAAGTGATGATAGTGATTGGAGTATCACTTGAAGAGTGAGGTGAGATACCTTCGTATCGGCAAAGCTATAACAAGGGGAGTGCCCTGAAAGAGTGAGTGGTTGTCCACGTGGAGATAATGATAATCAATGTAATTATAGAGATCATCTTATGAGAATGATAATGGGCGTTAGTTATATTATGATGAGGTAGATTATATAGACCGTGCCCATTCGAAGAGATTCCGAGGACGGAATCTTTTGAAGGGGGTAAGAACTTGTAATACCGTAATTTTTAATTGTGATAGAATAATAGAAACTTTAATATAAACGAGTTTAGATAAGTTAAAATGTGAGTTTAGATGTTTAAAAACCATTTAGGTCAAACCGGGTCGGGTCGATTAAACCGGAGCGGGTTACAGCATAATCAAAGCGAAAGTGGCGTGATAAAACCCGGGGCAGGTTGAGCAGCCCGGGTCGGGTTGCGGGTAAAAACCTGGGGCGGGTTTGACAGCCCGGGTCGGGTTTCGTGCGGGTATAAATTCGATTTTTGCCTCATTTAAACCATTTCTCGACCCACAAACACATCAAAGCGATTTTTGAGAGCTAGGAGGGTAAAATTAGTTCCTTTGATCGAGAGTTTTGCTTAGGAAAAGCTTGGGGAAGTTGAATTTAACACCCGAAACGTGTTGTTGAGTCCTTAATTTCGAGGTTAGTGATTTGTGGTTTTAGGGTTCTAAACCCTATGTTCTTGAATCTGAATTTTTGCTTTGAATTAGCTTATGTGTTGTTAGTAGATAGCTAATATGTGTTGTATTGAGCTTCTATTACGATTATTGCGAAGTTTTAACGGTCGATTTGGTAAAAACCGCAAATCTTGGAAGTCTTGAAGTCATAGTATGTGATGTTCATAGTTGTGATCCTTATTAGTTATAAATTCTTGATCTAATGAGATAGATGTGGTTAAATTGTTTTGAGAATGTTGAAGTATGATATGAGATGTCGTTTTGAGCAGATACATATAGGAGGGAAGGAGATACACGAGGTATGGGTAGACCACGGACTGAACAGACATCAGGTGAGTAGTTAATTGTAAGATGAATCATGCTTGTTGAGATGTTTAATACACAAGAATTATGCTATGTTTTGATTGGTTGAGTATAACCAAATTTGAATATATAGAACAAAGAGTTATAATGTGTATATTACACTTGGGACTGAGATAGTCCGTTGAGCTTAATTAAAATGAGAATTTATTTAGACTATGGTGATATGACCAAGTCTAGCGAACAGGAGCCGGTACGCGTAAATTGAGGGTCTCACATATTAAGCTGATATCAAGTGAGTACTTTCTAGTACTTGAGTAGAGTTACACTTGTTTGATGCAGAGTATATATAATTTTGTTTATATATTTTTATGTGTTATGTCATATTTTATGAGACTAAGTGGTAGAGTAATATTGTTATTTTGGATTATGAATGATGAGTTGAGTATAAACACTAATTAATAGAGAAGAGTATATGCTAGCGTGACTGAGGTAATGAGATTTTGCATTTGATTATTATAACAATGATAAACGTTGTAAATGAGTTCATATATAGTTGTGTTATATAGTTTTGTGTGGAATAGTATCGCTATGAGGGCTATTAAGTTTAGTAAATTGTTAAAAAGGAGTATATGTGAAATGGAAATTGAGTTTACGAGTATTACTGATTATGATACTTATGATTGAGTTGATGTTGCTAACATTTAGCCAGAGTTTATAAAGCTAATATGCTTGCAGGTTCCTAATTAATAGAAGAGGGATCTTGCTAATGAGAATAGCAAGAGAGGATGTTGAGGATGTTTATTGAGAAAGACTCGTGAAATATAATTGAAATTACTCACTAAGCTTTATAAGCTTACACTTGAGTTGTATGTTGTTTTGCAGGTATCTGTAACAGTGATAGGGGAAGGCATGTGATAAAAAGAGATTGACAAGTTTAGAGCCTGTCCTTTAGCTGATGTAGATTTAATTGTAACACTTGGTCATTTATTTTGTAAGGACCTTTTTGTGTAATTATTGTGATGACAACATCTTGATCCTTGGTTTGAGTGCAAATATACCCAATTAAATGTGTAATTGTTTGAAAATTTTTGGGTGTACTTTGTATGAGAAACCGGGTGTTACAATTCTCTTTTTTACTTAATTTTGTTTTATTTGCCAAAAATTTGATGTTCGGTGGTTATTGCAGCCATGTGAGAATTTCTCTATTGACCTTCTGGGTGATTTTCTTACTCATATTCCTGCATTAGTGGTAAATAGGAATCTTCATTCTTTTTTTTTTGGTTTGCCCCTTTGATGTTTATGCCTGGAAATTTAAAAATGACGATATATTTTCTTTGTTTGCTATGATTTTGATATTTTCAGCAAGTTTGGTTAACAAAGAAGCTAGATAGAGAATGAAGACGCACAATTGCAAGAACCCAATCAATTACAACCCTAACTCAAATACATATAGCCTTGGCGGTGCAAAGAAATCAACGACATGTTTCTTTTAAATTACACTTTTATGTGGTTGTGTTTATTTGAACTATTTAATTCCTTTTAAGTATTCGGATGCCTTTTACGAATGATTTTATAGTTGCTTTTTGAAACTTGGATCATTGGATACACCGATAATGATTTGTCCATTCATTTTTTCAAATGTCATATTTGTTTTCAAATTGGTTTTAATGAGTCTACCTATTAATCGATGATTGAAAATTAGTGCGATTGAACTATCCATTCATTTTTACTTTAAAAGGCGACATGACAATTCATTCGTGATTCATCCAATAATGGTTAATTTTTGGTTGCAGTATTGATCATATATGATTAAAAGTGATATAGCGTTGTATTCATGGATGATTATATGTTTAATCATGTATAATACAGTTAGACATACATCGATCTGGTGCAACTGTAATCACCGATGATTATAACTGTAATCACCGATTATTATAACTGTAATCATCGATGATTATAACTGTATCATCGATGATTATAACTGTAATCACTGATGATTATAATGTGATCATTGATTATTATAAACATAATCATTTGTGATTATAACTCTAGATTGTTTATCATGGGCATAATCATTTTTTGATATCTTTGAACTTTATTTTGCAGGTGTGGATGCAAAAACAAGAATTATTATATTCATGGGTGCCCCATCTTTGTTTTCATGTATGATGGTAGCAACAAGAATAACGATCAAAACTACAACATCGACGAATTCATTTTATGATTAAATGTGTATTTATTTAAGAACAATGATGTATTCGTGTATGATTAAATATGTATTCATTTTATGATTAAATGTGTATTCATTAACGATCATATGTATATTTACATATCATTGCATGCTTATTTATATATGATTACAGGTTTATTTATTTATGATTAGACGTGTATTCAGTAATTCTCAAATTTTATGTATATTTTATTCATTGATGATTACAACGTAATTTTGTATAATCTCTATAAAAATACTGTTAAAAATTAAATCACTAAAATTATAAAAACTATTAAAATTTCAAATTTTGAAAAAAGAATTGATAAAAATATATTTTTTATTTTCAATTAATAAAAAAACAAAAAAATTCAATTAATTCATTTATTTTAGGTAACAGCAATCGTAATCTCTATAATCATAGAAACTGAATAAATTAATCCCATGATTATAGGAAAACATAATTATTTAGTATTTTTTAATTAATTAGTCATATTGTAAAATTACTATAATATCCCTATAAAATGATTGGTCCAGAATCATTCTTACATTCTCAACCTTTTAATCATTCTCATTTTAACCCCCCTCTCTCTCTCTCTATATATATATATATATATATATATATATATATATATATATATATATATATATATATATAAAATATATATATATATATAATATGTATATATATATATATATATATATATATATATATATATATATATATATGTATATATATATATATATATGTATATATATATACATATATATATATATATATATATATATATATATATACATATATATATATATATATATATATATGTATATATATATATATATACATATATATATATATATATATATATATATATATATATATATATATATATATATATATATATATATATATGGGTGAGTGTGGTCCTGGAACCGACCCGACCAAGACCGAACCCGAGCCGGACCGAGACCGAGGGAAGACATTCAATGGAACCGAGGACCGACCAAACAATAGGACTTGGTCTTGGGTTCGGGTATGAGTTTGATCGGGTTTGGTCGGGTTTTACCCGAGCAGGACCAAGCGTAAAAATTTCAAAGGCCTACAATATAATCTTAATGCCTTTTAAACTTTAGGTCGGTTCCGTACCCGAGAACCCGACAATACCGAAGGACCAAGACCAAGAAGGACCAAGACCGAATTAAGCCACATATACGGACCGAGTACCGACCAAGTAACATGGTCGGTTCCTTATCTCGGGTCCGGTTCCTCGGTTCTTGGGCTTGGGCTCGGTTCTTAGGACCATTTGCTCATCCCTATATATATATATATATATATATATATATATATATATATATATATATATATATATATATATATATATATATATTTATAACTTGGAAATTATGCTTCTTTTAGTTGGTTGTCTATATTCCATAGTGATATGCATTATAAAGTAAAAAAATCATTTTCAAAATTAAAAAAAAATAGATATAGAGGATCACAATTAAGCATCAAAATTAAGCATTTATTCATATTAAAGTTTTTTACAATAAAAACAACGGAAATTTTGGAGTTCCAATGAAAGCACCCCAAATCTTTGAAAAATAAATAACAATGAAAAGAAAATGTAAATACCAGGACGGATATTTGGCATTTGGTAAAAGTCGATAACGTCTTGAAGTAGATTAATTTAGATTGGACTAATTTTAGATTGGATCATTGGAGCCAAAAGCCTAAGTATAAATCAGGTCAATTCGGGTTTTTGACGGTTTGATTCATCGGTTCAATTGAGTTGTTGAGAAAATCGGCCGTTTCATTACGAGTCCAAAATAATAACCGGTCATAACTGACACGTTTTATTCACGGGGTCACGGTCCAATCGGTTCAACCGGCCTAATCGATCCGACTTTTAAAGCACTTTTGTAGTTTGGTTCAATTAATGTCTTCATTCATTCATTGATTGTTTAATCAGAAAATTATTGTGTTTTGTTCCTATTATTTTCTATTTTATTTAAAACTAAACATAATCCAAATATTTAGGGTTTAAGCTATTTCAGGTAGACTGTCTTAAAAGTTAGATGATAGTTGAAAATTAATTTTTACCTGAAAAATTGGTTGATAACCGATAAAACTGACATTTAGTAAAACTAGTTGATAAGCTAAGTAGCTGAAAAGTTAAAATGTCATAAAATCGTATGTAAAAAATAAGTTTTTTGTATAAATAATTAATGATATATCTAAGAAAATTCTATAAAAACTCAACTAATCCGTTGGAACGCTATTTTATTAGCTTTTTTTTAAAACTAGTTTAAAAACTATTTTTTGACTTATCAAACATAACAATCCAAAAAAATACTCAAAAATACTAGCTCATCAGTTACTTTTGACACGACAAAAATAGTCTTATTTGATTAAAGCTATATTGAATTTTAAAAAATCCAAAAATTCAGATTATCTGAAAATATGGTTTGCAAAAACTGGTTCTAAACCAATCGTAATCCGGTTTTATTGTAAGAATATTGCAGGTTTAACTCCGGTATGGTTACACATAATCTGGATTTAGTACTCTTTAAACTTTAAAGTCCAACATAGACCCAACTAAATTACCAAAGTCGTCAATGTCTGTGGGCCTGTATAAGGCAACATAGCAGCCCATCAACATGAGACCAACGAAATAAGCATATGTATTGCTAGTGGTGCACGAATATACAGGTTTATGATCCGAAACCGGTTTTCAAACCGATCTGATCCAGTATTGAAACCGTTTCTATCAAACCGATTCGGTTCGAACCGGTTTGGATATATGAAACGTAGACCGGTTTGAAACCACTTTTGGCCGAACCGGTTTGTTAAACCAGTATGTAAAACCGGTTTTGACCACGTTGAACCAAACCGGTTTTAAGTATAATTTTTGGTAGAAACAAGTTTAAATTCGATCCAGTTTTGACTTTATTGACCAAAAACGAACCGATTTTGAATCCGATCCGATTTCCAAAAAACAATCCGGTTTGTACACCTCTATGTATAGCCACCATAAATACGGCTCACATCACTCCCAAAATGGTTACTTTACTCCACTTGCAGCATTGGCTAACAACCAAAATATAAGATTTACCACAAAAAGGGTACCAACGCACTTTTAGAGTAAAAGGTGTGGGGAGATCCGAAAGCTTTTCTTGTTGTTTAGTTATTTCTTGGGTCCCAACCGGGCCTAGTCATCTCGAATCAGGAAGAAACAAAAGTAGACTGCTATGAAATGTAACCTTTCGTATGAGGGTTGTTTATGTAACTATCTTTTATATCTACGAAGGCTTGTTTATACGTTTTTTAAAGGTGTTTATTTATAATTATGCTACAAGGTATTTAAATATAGAATGTAACATAAAGTCGATATAAAATGTTATACACATGGAGCATGTTACTTTCAAAATATTTCCCTAACAGTATGACATGTAACAATCTAACAATAGTTATAAGATTCAAATGTTATACATTTGAAAGAGTGATTATAAGTATTAGATTTGACTATATAACAAAAAAAAAAAATGAATAAATTCAATTTCAACAAATTGAGTTTTAGGACTAGGAGTACATTGTGAGACCAAATCACAAACATCTACTTGATGATAATTAAATTCTCAAAATAGGCCGGTTTGAATATGAATCACAAAATAGTTAGAAAAACCTGTTACGGTTTAATAATTTCATGTTTTATTTTTTTTTTTCACTTTTTAACACATTTTCATTATCCAAAAACATAATCAAACATATAAAAACCAATAATTATTTATTTTTAACAATTATAGATGAATATTAATATATTTTAAAGACAAAAAATTTATGTTACAAAATTTAATTGTGAATGTTGTATAGTCTTGAAACAATAGCAATATGTATTTTTAATTGTAGAGATTAAAAAACTCTTAAGTTTGATATGTTTTCAAATAAAAAAACAAAGTTAAAAATAAAAAACGAAACATGATCTGAAAATGATTGGTTCTCATATTTTCTAATATTTGTATGATTCTTGCTTGAATGCAATGAGAAATGAAGCCAAATTAAGAAGTCCATAAACCTTTTATCGAAAATCTATGATTGTGCTCCTGACGTATTCAAAAAAATGTCAAGATAATGTTTTCAAAGCGTTTGATGAAAATTGAATAATCAAATATGAAAAAGTTAAAGCTTGCCTCAATGATTCTTAAAACCTGTCATCTCTTAAAGGAGATCTCGAACAAAATCGTTGAAATGTAGAAATAGATAGAAAAATCTCTACCAAGAATTTGCAATCCTAGTTATTAGATTAGTAGGCCCATCATCATTCGAGGAACAACACAATGAAGTTGCAATACTATTAGATTAATGCAATCTTGAAGTTGCTTACATACATAGTACTTACCTGCTCGCGATCCTCATGGATTCATATGTTACCATTAAAATAATTCATGTTATTTTTAATATAATCCGTTTTCTTGATTTTTGTTCCAGACAATGTTGATATGCCAGCCATTGATGTTTGTAAATATCATTAATAATTTACACGTGTATTTTAAGATTATACATTTTTTATATCATATGTGTTATACCTACAAATAAAAAATATATATACCTATGGATACGCTCAACACTGCTGGATTAAAATATAAATCTAAGGAAAATTAGTAACATAAAGATCAAAATTTTAGGCAGGTGAAAGGTACGATTGATGATTGGGTAGGCAACCAAAAACATCACAGCTCACATATCCTTCTATATAATTCAGTAAACGCCAATCTTTGCTTTATTCTCCATCAACCCAATTACTTCTTTGGTCCCTATAAATATTCTCAACATATATCGTCTTTCTTTACCAAGCGCACATCATCTAATATTTTGCTTTCGTTCTCAAGAAAATTTATCAACATGGGAGCCCCATCATCTACAAATCATTTCAGATCCACTAGTTTGCCTTCTAGGTTAACTCCCCCTTCTTGCTCCAAGACTGCAACGAAAATTCACGACCTGAAAGAACTGGAAAACTTGGTGGGTACGACTGAAACCATTCAGAGTCGTTTGATTGGGTTGGCGGAGTTGTATGTTTCAGTGAATGAGCTTCTCGGAGCTCCAGAGACCCAACAAGCCCTTTCCCGCCACCAGAATGGAACCCTAGTTCAAGCTGCCTTAGAGGGGTCTATCGGGTTTCTAGACTCGTGTAGCACCCTTAAAGACATGATTGTGTTAATGAAGGAAAATGTGCAAACCCTTCAATCAGCGTTACGGAGGAAAGGCGGCGATTCAACAGTTGCTAGTCAAATTGAAGCATATCTATGCTTTAGAAAAAAGGCAAAGAAGGCTATCACAAAGAGCCTCGCGACACTAAAGCATCCAGAAAAGAAAAGAGATTCATTTCTTTTTGTAGAAGATGGTCATCATGGGTCTTCGACGATTAAAGTTCTTAAAGAAGCTAATGCACTTACAATCTCCCTGTTCAAATCCATTTTGATCTTTGTGTCAACCAAGGCCAAGACGGGTACGAGGGTTCAACTCATATCAAAGTTGGTGGCCACGCATACATCCACACAAGAACATAATCACATGTTTCAAAGCGAGGTGGAGACCATTGACTTGGCTCTCATGTTGCTCCATAAGAATATGCGCAAGGGTGAGACCAAAGATGTTGATATACAAATGACACGAAAGAGACTGCAAAATCTAAATCCGAGTCTTGAAGGGTTCGAGGATGGTTTAGATTACCTTTTTAGGGGACTAATCAGAAGTAGAGCATCCCTTCTCAATATCTTAGTTTGTTAGACATCCAAAGTTTTGATACATCGGTTAGGTGTGTTTTAGAGGCATTTTCCGGTGTTTATAGCATGCGAGTGTCCTTTATGAGAAATGCATATATATTCAACAATAAGATCTCATATTTTTGTTATCTCCTTGTTATTTTGACCTTTGTGAGACTAAGCTTTAACCAACTAGATATCACTCTTGTGGTTATATCATCACTACTAAAGAAAAGTCTTTTAATGACACACTAATTTTATATATAACATATAAAAATATATGTTATAAAACAATTTTATCTTTTTTAAAAGCTGAATGATTTACGACATACATAATCGTAAACTCGTGTCATCTTTTTTAGCGTTTACGACACAGAAAAATGTGTGTCATATTTTAATGTCATAATCCAAAGAGATAAAAAAAACACGGAGTACACTTCTACGTCATTTTATAAGAAAACGTGTGTGTCATCTTAATTCTCCTTCTATTTCCTTGGATAGAAAGTCAATTTTCAAATATTCATCTTCACAATTCATCACGTACGCCGCTCTTCCTATCGTCTAGCTAGGGTTTTCGCTTCAGTTTCCTATCTTCATCTCGCGTTCCGCAACTCGCTACATCCATGAATTCCTCACAAACAAGAGAGAAGAGCATTGAAGGCGTGTGATTCAGGTCTCGGACCCATGAATTCCATGGAGGCGTAACGCTCTAAAGCGCTTCTAACATTATCTGCCTTGCTAAACTACAAAAAAAAATATTACATTTAGTGGCACAAAATTTTAATGACATGATTTGTTTCTTTCCACCAAATTATGTTTCTATTGGCACTTATTTTTTGTGTCAGCCTCTCCACTAAATCCACCCAAATTTTCATTCCTGCTCGGTTCAACGTTTCGTTCTCGTTATGTAAAATTTACATTCCCACCATATATCTCAAAAGTTTTTTTTATCTCTAAAACGTAACCCTACTTTAATGTATCTCCTCAACCAAAAAGAAAAGTCACTGCTCTTCTCGCCGAATTTGTCATGCTCGGTTACCCCCATCGCCTTGCATCACTCTTGGAGGGGGCATACGTTTGAGGCCAGGTCCAGTAGGTATACATGTAATTTTCAGCCCACTATATTTATTTTGTGGATCTCCTTTGCGTATGTAATTGTGTGAAATTGTAAGTGGTAAATGCCCAAAAAGGGCATATAGGCATCTAAACAACAGAGGACGGAGAGAGATGGAGAGATATTCTAACACTGATCGACTGGAGTCGATGAATCACCTCTCCTCAATCTATTACTCAACTTACTTTGTATCCACTGACGATTATTTTCTCAATGGTAACCAAAAAAACTCCTTTTAGATTTAGGATTTTGTTTAGATTTTTATAGAAAGAGGAACAGAACGTGAACTTGCGTTTTTTCCATAGTCACATACCACAACAATAGAGGTTGCATCTTTGTCCTTTGGCCAGAAGACAGATTTGAAGTCCGCACTTTTACCACAACCACATATATATGAGACTTTGGGTAAATTGTGATTTTTTTTATTATCTTTTTGTGATTACCATTTTCTTTAGACAGAACTAGGAGTAAATAAAAGCCAGTGACTGCACTTGACCGACAAGCCAATAAGTTTGATCTTATGCATGAATTTGTTAAGGCTCTTAAAGATGGTTTGGTTGTTGAGGAGCCAATTTATAACCATGTTACTGGTCTTTTGGACCCTCTTGATCTCACCGAATCCCCGAAGATTATTTAATTGAAAGTCTTCACCCAATGTTAGTCACTTTTCCTTTCTTAGTGTTCATGTCCGGTTGGTAACATCTAATGTTGTTACTTTTATCTAATTTTATTTTTGTCTTTATACAGGGTGATGTGGTTGACTAAGGTGTTGTGAATTTTGTGATGGCAAAGCTCAGTCAATTAAATGGATATGGAAGTAGAAGGTGTATATGTTTGGCAGTAGAAGATGGTTGTCGTTTAAAAATCTTCCTCGCCAAATCAATTGGATGCATGAACTTTTACGGTAGAATGTGCATACTTTGTAACCAAGTATAATGTGTTAGGTCAAGATTTTGTTCAAAGATTAGTTGGTATTTTGTTCAAAGGTTAGTTGGTGAACACATTTTCAACAATGAGGTGTAAATTTATTATATTATATTTACACTCAAATGTGTATATATAGGAGGGATTCACTTGAAGTTAGATGCACAACTCAAGATACAAACACTAGAGCATATTTAGTAAGGTTGAGAGCAACTTTCGAGCAGATTTAACAAAGAGCAATTCTTCTTTGATAGTAGTTCAAGTTAGTATACACCTTAGTGCGAGTGATCAGATACAAGTGCAATTTTAGCCTTGTATGATTGTATTTTTCTCGGTGTTAATAAAATCATCTCTCTCTCGTTTGCCCGTGGACGTAGGTCGTGATCCCGTGACCGAACCACGTTAAATATCTTGTTCCGATTTTACATTTTCGTTTACCGTTTTTTTCGGTAATTTTATTCTGCTCGTGTCACCGAAATCAAATATCGCTTTGTTTGAAGTGCTTAACTGGTTTTGTTATATCCCAACAAACTGGTATCAGAGCTCCGGGTTTAAAGGAAGTCATATCTCGCGTATGCTCTGTGGTTGCAGCTTAGTCTGATCTTCCACATCAGAAACGAGGTTTCGATTGGCCTTATAAAATATTGTTTTTTTTAGCTATGGCTGAAGATGGGAGAGTTAAGATCGACAAATTCGATGGTCACGATTTCGGTTTCTGGAAAATGCAAATCGAAGACTATCTCTACCAAAAAGGGTTACATGAACCTCTGTCTGAAGAGAAGCCTTTTCACATGTGGCCGGAGGATTGGGAATTGTTAGACCGGCAGGCTCTTGGTGTGGTGTGGTTGTCATTGGCAAAGAACGTTGCTTACAACATTGTCAATGTGAAGACAACTCATGGGTTGATCAAGGCGCTATCTGACATGTACGAGAAACCCTCGGCGTCGAATAAAGTTTTTTTGATCAGACAGTTGGTGAATTTGAAGATGATGGAGGGTAGTTCAGCAACTGATCATATAAATGAATTTAATTCAATATTGTCGAGGTTAATATCGGTTGATATTAAATTTGAAGATGAAGTTCAGGCATTGCTGCTACTATCATCTTTGCCTGAAAGTTGGTCCGGTACAGTTACTGCAGTCAGCAGTTCAGTCGGAGGTGCTAAGCTGACGTTCGAAAGCATTCAAAATTTAATCCTTAGTGAAGATGTGCGCAGACAGAGTACCGAGGAATCTTCTAGCAGTCTTCTAAGTACTTAAGACATGGGAAGGAAGTCCAACAGAGGAGGCGGTGGTAGAGGAAGATCAAAGTCGAGAAAGAGAGGTCAGTCAAAGAACAGGTCGGATATTACCTGTTGGAACTGCATGGAGAAAGGTCACTTCATAAATCAATGCCCAAAGCCTTCGGCAGACAAAGGCAAGAAGGAAGTCAATATGGCAGTAGATTCTGAATATGATGCGCTCATTTGTTGTGTTGAAAACTCAACAGAATCCTGGATCATGGATTCTGGTGCATCGTTCCATGCTAGTCATTCCAGAGAAGTAATGCATAATTTCCGACAGTACAAAGGAAAGGTCAGACTAGCCGACAACAAGAGCCTGGATATTACAGGTGTTGGGGATGTAGTCCTCAAGACAACTTTTGGTACAGATTGGACTTTGAATAATGTCAAGTTCATTCCTGACTTGAAGAGGATGTTAATATCCGTAGGGCAGCTTGATGATGAAGGTCACCATGTTACATTTGGTGATCATCAGTGGAAGGTGACAAAAGGGAATTTAGTTGTTGCTAGAGGACAGAAGCGGGGTACACTTTACATGGTGGAAGTTTATGATGGCGAAGCACATGCTGTTGAAGAAGTTGGGGCATCCACTCTATGGCACCAAAGACTTGGACATATAAGTGAAAAGGGAATGAAGATGCTAGCCTCCAAAGGAAGAATACCAGAGCTAAAGACTGTGAAAGTCGATTTCTGTGAGCCATGTGTTCTTGGCAAACAGAAGAAAGTCACTTTCAAGAAGGTGGGTCATCAGCCCAAGTCTGCGAAGCTAGAGCTAGTTCATTCAGATGTCTACGGTCCCACTTCAGTTTCTTCAGTGGGAGGATCTCGATACTATGTCACTTTCATTGACGACTGCACAAGGAAGGTTTGGGTTTATTTCTTGAAGCATAAGTCTGAAGTTTTCAGTGCTTTCAAGAAATGGAAGGCTACTGTGGAAAATGAAACAGACTTGAAGATCAAGTGCTTCAGATCAGATAATGGGGGAGAATACAGTAGCAAAGAATTTGTTGATTACTGTGCTGACCAAGGAATCAGAATGCATAAGACGGTTCCAGAGACACCTCAACAGAATGGAGTAACTGAGAGGATGAACCGTACATTGAACGAAAGGGCTAAGAGCATGAGACTGCATGCAGGTTTACCTAAGATGTTCTGGGAAGATTCCGTCAACACAGCCGCGTATCAAATCAACAGAGGACCCTCAGTCCCCTTAGGGTTCAAGATTCCGGAAGAAGAATGGAGTGGTCGCGAGGTTCCACTCAGACACTTGAAAGTTTTTGGTTGTGTCTCATATGTGAAGGTGAAAGATTCTGAAAAAGACAAGCTAGAATCGAAGGCAATGAAGTGCACCTTTATAGGCTATGGCTCTGATGACATGGGGTACCGCTTCTGGGATAACGATACAAAGAAGGTTATCAGAAGTCGTGACGTGGTGTTCAACGAGAATGCTCTATACAAGGATGAACTTGCAGAAAGCTCAGGCAGAAACAAGCAACCAGAGAAAACAAAGAGTCAAGTCGTGTTTAAAGATATCTCTAACGACGATATTATAAGACCTATCACTTAACAAGAACCAGACTTGATCCTTGGTCAAGCTCCCAGCAGGGAAGAAAGCACTGCAGAACAAGTGGGTGTTCCGAGTAAAGGATGAGATTGATGGCAATAAAAGATACAAGGCACGATTAGTGGTCAAAGGGTTCCAACAGAAACGAGGGGTCGATTATAATGAGATCTTCTCCCCAGTTGTGAAGATGACTACAATCAGAATGGTCTTGGGAATTGTAGCCTCTGAAGATCTCCATCTAGAGCAGCTAGATGTGAAAACAACTTTTCTTCATGGTGACCTGGAAGAAGACATCTATATGGCACAACCAGAGGGTTTCCCAACAGTTGGAAAGGAAAACCTGGTGTGCAAGTTAAAGAAAAGTCTGTATGGTTTGAAGCAAGCTCCAAGACAGTGGTACTTGAAGTTTGATAGCTTCATGCAGAGGAGTGGGTATCATAGATGTGAGACGGATCACTGTTGCTACTTGAAGAAATTCAACTACTCTTACATCATCCTGTTATTATATGTTGATGACATGTTGATAGCTGGATCCGACATGCAGGAGAACAACAAGCTTAAGAAGCAGTTGTCCAGAGAGTTCGAGATGAAGGACTTAGGGGCTGCTAAGCAGATATTGGGCATGAGCATAGCCAAGAACAGAGTTACCGGTACATTAAAACTTTCTCAAACCAAGTACATCAAGAAAGTTTTAGAAAAGTTCAGCATGGCAGATGCTAAAGCAAGAAGTACACCTTTGGGAAGTCAGAAACTCTCAAAGAAGCAATCCCCAAAGACGGAAGAAGACAGAGAACATATGGCTAAACTTCCTTATGCATCTGCAGTTGGTAGTTTGATGTATGCAATGGTATGCACAAGACCAGATATTGCTCATGCAGTGGGAGTAGTAAGTAGGTTTATGTCAAATCCAGGAAAAGAGCATTGGGAAGGAGTAAAGTGGCTGTTACGCTACTTGAAAGGAACAGCTGAGATTGCCCTATGTTTCAGAAGAAAGGGGGTAGTCTTAGAAGGGTTTGCCGATGCAGATTTGGGTGGATGTACGGATTCGGGTAAAAGCACAACGGGATACATTTTCACAATCGGAGGTACCGCAATCAGTTGGATGTCTAGGTTACAGAAGAGTGTTGCTCTTTCAACCACAGAAGCAGAGTATATGGCTATTGCAGAAGCAGCCAAGGAGCTTATATGGTTGAAGAACTTCCTATCAAAACTTGGAATGCAATAGGAGGATTGTGTACTGCATTGTGACAACCAGAGTGCAGTTCACCTGGCAAAGAATCCGGTGTTTCACAGTAGAACGAAACACATTCAGATGAGGTACCATTTCATTCGAGAGTTAATCAATGATGGAACTTTTAATCTGAAGAAAATCCTTGGAACGAAGAATCCAGCATATATGTTCACCAAGGTGGTTACCACAGACAAGTTGAAGTTTTGTATGACTTCAACTGGCCTTCTAGAAGTTTGAAAAAGAGGCATGGCAGGAACGAGAGAGATTGAAGAATTGTTGCAACAATTGGACGGTAGAGAAATACTATGTTGTTCAAAATCTTCAAGTGGGAGATTGTTAGGTGAAGATTTTGTTCAAAGATTAGTTGGTGAACACATTTTCAACAATGAGGTGTAAATTTATTATATTATATTTACACTCAAATGTGTATATATAGGAGGGATTCACTTGAAGTTAGATGCACAACTCAAGATACAAACACTAGAGCACATTTAGTAAGGTTGAGAGCAACTTTCGAGCAGATTTAACAAAGAGCAATTCTTCTTTGTTAGTAGTTCAAGTTAGTATACACCTTAGTGCGAGTGATCAGATACAAGTGCAATTTTAGCCTTGTATGATTGTATTTTTCTCGGTGTTAATAAAATCATCTCTCTCTCGTTTGCCTGTGGACGTAGGTCGTGATCCCGTGACCGAACCACGTTAAATATCTTGTTCCGATTTTACATTTTCGTTTACTGTTTTTTCGGTAATTTTATTCCGCTCGTGTCACCGAAATCAAATATCGATTTGTTTGAAGTGCTTAACTCGTTTTGTTATATCCCAACATAATGCATTAATTCTCTAATATTATAATAGATGTTAGAACATTAGTATGGCTGAATTTATACTACAATGGCAAATTGCCATTGTATTACTCTTTAGTATTACTAGACTCGCAATGTTTATCCTGGTTGTAAATTGCTAATGCGATTGTAATTTTGAGAATGAATGGTTTAAAGCAAATTGTTACTCTATTATTGAATTCATTAGTGGCAACGTTTTTCGCAAGTATGTAATGACATAAAAATAGATAAATGTCATTTATGGTAGCAAATATAATGGCATTAACACTGCCACTAAAACCCAAAAATATTATAGTGGCATAACTAAAAAGTGTCACTAAAACACAAAAATGTTGCAGTAACACAACCAAAAAATATCACTAAAGACTTTTAGTGGCATCTTTTTTATGGCATTTTTTTTGTGCTGCTGATTAACAAGTTGGTATTTAATGACATTTTTTTTCTGTGCCATTAATTATCATTTTATTTGTAGTGAGCTTCAAAAGACGCCATCAAAGTTTCTTTTCATCACTTTCCTCTAAAAATTACAATCTGTTCTCAGAAACAAAGGTAGGTAGACTAACATCGTCAATAAAGTCTTCTTCTCCATCCTCCCACATGGGATGTTCATTAAAAAAGTGACCTGTATGCATGGTTGGTTCTCACATTTAATAATATCTTTATGATTCTTACTTGAATGACAATGAGAAATGACGCCAAATTAAGAAGCCCATAAACCTTTTAACCCAAGTCTTTGATTGTGCTCCCGAACTATTCAAAAAAATGTCGAGATAATGCTTTCAAAACGTTTCATAAAAATTGAATAATCAAATATGAAAAAGTTAACACTTGCCTCAATGATTACTAAAATTTGTCATCTCTTAAAGGAGATCTCAAACAAAATCGGTTTAAAATGTAGAAATACATAGCAAAATCTTTACAAAGAATTTGCAATCCTAGTTATTAGATTTGTAGGCCCATCATCATTAGAGGAACAACACAATGAAGTTGCAATACGAGAAGTCTTGATTACAAATGCAATCTTGAAGTTGCTTAAATACAGAGTACTTACCTGCCTAATGATTGCTCAACTTCGTACTCGCGACCCTGCTGGATTCATGTTTACCATTAAAATAATTCATGTTATCTTTTATATAATCCGTTATCTTGATTTTTGTTCTAATCAAGGTTGATATGCCAGCCATTGATGTCTCATGTAAATATCATTAATAATTTACACGTGTATTTTAACATTGCACATTTTTTATATCATACGTGTTATACCTACAAATAAAATATATATACCTATGGATACGCTCAACACTGTTGGATTAAAATATAAAACTAAGGAAAATTAGTAACATAAAGATCAAAATTTTAGGCAGGTGAAAGGTACCATTGATGATTGGGGAGGCAACCCAAAAACATCACAGCTCACATATCCTTCTATATAATTCAGTAAACGCCAATCTTTGCTTTATTCTCCATCACCCCAATTACTTCTTTGGTCCCTATAAATATTCTCAACATATATCGTCTTTCTTTACCAAGCGCACATCATCTAATTCTTGAATTTTGCTTTAGTTTTCAAGAAGATTTATCAACATGGGAGCTCCATCATCTACAAATCATTTCAGATCTATTAGTTTGCCTTCAAGGGTAACTCCCCCTTCTTGCACCAAGACTGCAACGAAAATTAACGAGCTGAAAGCGCTGGAAAACTTAGTGGGTACGAGTGAAACCATTCAGAGTCGTTTGATTGGGTTGGCGGAGTTGTATGTTTCGGTGAATGAGCTTGTCGGAGCTCCAGAGACCCAGCAAGCCCTTTCCCGCCACCAGAATGGAACCCTAGTTGAAGCTGCCTTAGAGGGGTCTATTGGGTTTCTAGACTCGTGTAGCACCCTTAAAGACTTGATTGTGTTAATGAAGGAAAATGTGCAAACCCTTCAATCAGCGTTACGGAGGAAATGTGGCGATTCAACACTTGCTAGTCAAATTGAAGCATATCTATGCTTTAGAAAAAAGGCAAAGAAGGCTGTCACAAAGAGCCTCGCAACACTAAAGCATCTAGAAAAGAAAATAGATTCATATCTTTTTGTAGAAGTTGGTCATGACCATGGTTCATTGGCGACTAAAGTTCTTAAAGAAGCAAATGCACTTACAATCTCCCTATTCAAATCCATTTTGATCTTTGTGTCAACCAAGGCCAAGACGGGTACCAGGGTTCAAGTCATATCGAAGTTGGTGTCCACGCATACATCCACACACAAACATAATCAGATGTTTCAAACCGAGGTGGAAACAGTTGACTCGGCTCTCATGTTGCTTCATAAGAATATGCGCAAGGGTGAGACCAAAGATGTTGATATACAAATGACACAAAAGAGATTGCAAATTCTAAATGCGAGTCTTGAAGGGTTCGAGGATGGTTTAGATTTCCTTTCTAGGATACTAATCAGAAGTAGAGCATCCCTTCTTGATATATTAGTTTGTTAAACATCCAAAGTTTTGATACATCGGTTAGGCGTGTTTTAGAGGCACTTTCCGGTGTTTATAGCATGTGCGTGTGCTTTATGAGAAATGTATATATTCAATTTTTGTTATTACTATCACTTGAGTTTTCCTACAATAAGCTGGAAGTGGAATTTATAGTGTAAAAGGAAACTATACACGTCATATTTTTGTGTCAGACACATATTTACATGACACTCATTGTAAAATATGTCTAGATATGAAACATGAACTTAAAACACAAATAACTCATGTGACACATGACACGCAATACGACATGAAAATAAAACGTTTTTAACCGTGTTACAATAAATCATTGATTTACACAAATTTATGCTATTATATATATATATATATATATATATATATATATATATATATATATATATATATATATATATATATATATATATATATATATATATATAATCAGGATCGGGTGAGGACTATTTTTAAAGTCAGGACTTACGAGGACACCTTAACATTGAAAAAAAATATAAATAATAAAATGGATCATAGTACTATATCGGAGAAGAAAAAGATTCAAAAAAAAAAACTTTTCGATCATTATTTTTTTATAATGAAATAATGATCCAAAATAAAAACAAAAAAAAATTGCATCATTACGTTTTGCAATTACGCAAATTTTTTTTTTCAAATTTTTTTTTGATAATGATATAGTACTATTCTCGATTTTATGATTTGTAATTTTTTTTATATTTTTTTTCAATTTTTTTAAGGTGTCCTCGCAAGTCCTCACCAAAAAAAGTGTCATCACCGGAACCGGACCCTATCAAACGAGAACAATTAATAGGTTGAAAACGCGAGAACAAATCTGAGCCAATCATTTTATAGGGACATAAATGGAATTTTACAATACATCTAAATATGGATAATCAAGATAATTAACTAATTCCTAAAATAGTGGAATTTAATCTAATTTAATGATTTTTTCCCTAATTTTAGGAATATATAAATTCCATTTTTATTAATTATCAAAAATTAACAAAAATATTATTTAATATGATTTTTTTTAATTTTTTATCCATTAGTTGTAATATTTGTAATCACGGATGAATAAAATATAATTTTAATCACAAATGAATACGGCTGTAATCGTAAATGAATAAAAAATAATTTAGAGAAAAAAATTCAATACTTCATAAATGTATATACATTTATTCATAAATGAATAACACAACATAGAAAAACAATACAATGTCATAATTATGTATTTTTTTATAATTATAAATGAATACAACACAACATAAAGAAAATGGCACCGATCATCTTCTAGGTCTGCTTATGTTTGCTCCTTCTTGTACGCATGCAACTTTTGTGCAATCTGAAATTTTTTGAGAACCAAAATCCTAATCATTAATGAATTTCATCAACGAGTAATACGTATAATCAAACATATTTCTATATTCATCAATATTTCTCTTGATCATTTCATCAACGAATAACATGTATTCATTGATGAATACTTGTATGGATCATCTTTATAGGCATATTCATTTATGAATACTTGTATGAAGCATCTTTATAGGCGTATTCATTGATGAATACTTGTATTAATCATCTTTACAGGCGTATTCATTGATGAATACTTGTGTGGATCATCTTTACATGTGTATTCGTCAATGAATACTTGTATGGATCATCTTTATAGGCATATTCATTGATGAATCCTACAGTTTTTTAACAAAAAAAAAAATTATCTAATAATAATCAAAACCAACATTAAAATCTAAATATCCTATTTGTCTTCCATATATAAATAATAGTGAATTGCCGTTACGTTAATTTCAGCAATTAAGTTAAACACGGTGTGTATTAAATCTCATTCTTTTTTCAAAGATATTTTATGTGTGGCTATAAATGCCTAGAGATCATTTTCTGCTACACTAATTTAAAATGCATAAAAAGAATCATTATACAATATAAAAATGTAAAGACTGTAATGAGCAACAAAAAGCCTCATCCAAATTATGTATGTATTCAAAACCATCTACAACTTCAATTGCATAAAAGAAAACTTCATTCTCTGTAAATCGATCCCTCGTGTATAGTATTATTCTTAACACTGCCAATCGAATTCGTAAAGATATTTTACCAACCCTTTTGTTATGCTTCAAACTTAATTCTCTAAGAAATAAAATTGGGATGGGTTTCTTAGCTCGATGGAGCGGCAGGACTTTATCCTACAATCAAACCATCACAATTATAATTTAAAATTACAAAATTAAATTATATATCAAATGAACCAGTAACAAAAAATATGATTTGAGTTATGTGGAAAGTTAAACCTCTATTATCTTTTCATTGTATTTTGGATATCGAATTTTATTTGAATAGCAAAAAAGCATATCATCGGAGGAAAACAGTGGTTGATTGTTACCTGGATGTGGTTGATGTGGTCAAGGAGCTTGGTTCCTGATTCCGCCATGGGTTCACCTCGTCTAATTAGATCATATGCAATATCTTTGTTACGGCCAGTCTAGGATACGACAGTATCAAAGCAAGGACAGAAGCCGACGCCCCAAGGCGGTACACGCCGCAATATGAACGGGATGTGTCACTACCCCCGCGATGCCACCACGAACCACCGCGCCAACATATATAATCACCAGCTGAACAAAAGCAATGCGCTTGGCTAGCAGCGGGAGAAACTCCGATAACGCCACCAGAAAGGCGCTCAGAGCCACGGCGGCTAGAACCGATTAACGAGAGAAAGATTGGAACCATCAGGACGCCTGGACGAGAACATCAACGAGAAGCCGGAGAGACGGTGAGAGTGGTGGTGTGCATCGTCGACTCGTTGTGACTGCGTGAGGTTGAGAGAGGAAACGCCGGTGGTGAGTGTCTGATAGAGGACGAGAGACGGAAACTAGGGCATCGCATTTAGGGGTGCAAATGAGCCGAGCCGGCTCGTGAGCTACCCGGGACCGGCTCGATAAAAGCTCGGCTCGAGACCGATTTTAAACGAGCCCGAGCCGAGACCGAGCTTAAATATAAGGCTCGTTTATTAAACGAGTCCGAGCCGAGCCTCTGTCACCAAGCTCGATTAGGCTCGCGAGCCCTAAACGAGCATATATATATATATATATATATATATATATATATATATATATATATATATATATATATATAAATTAAAACGTATGTAGAGTAATATATATATATATATATATATATATATATATATATATATATATATATATAAATTAAAACGTATGTAGAGTAATATATATATATATATATATATATATATATATATATATATATATATATATATATATATATATATATATATATATATATATATAAATTAAAACGTATGTAGAGTAAACGAGCTTGTGTCGAGCTTAAGCTCGTTTAGGCTTGTTAAGAATTAAACAAGCCGAGCCCGAGCCCGAGCCGAGCCGAGCCTGTGTATTTCTTAACGAGCCCGAGCCGAGCTTAGGTCCATAAAGCTCGTAACAAGCCGAGCCCGAGCCGAGCCCTATATATTTTTTAATGAGCCCGAGCCGAGCTTAGTCATGCTCGGGCTCGGCTCGGCTCGTTTGCACCCCTAATCGCATTGTATAAAAGATGTAATGTTTATTTGAATTTGGCAGATTTGATCTCCCAAATTTCCAAAATTAAAAAAAGTATATTTAGGAATTATTAATTAAATACATTAGTAAAATACCTATTATACCCTTATTAGATTTTTATATTTATACAATGATACTTTAAATTTTTGATATTTACATAAACGGCACAATCATATTAACCATTGATCTTATAATATAAATGGCTGAGATCTGTCATCGCGTTTTCAACCTTTTAATTGTCCTCAAATGAACCTACCCCTCCATATATATATATATATATATATATATATATATATATATATATATATATATATATATATATATATATATATATATATATATATATATATATATATATATATATATATATATATATATATATATATATACATAAATACACGAAAGGTATAAGACATGAATAATTTAGTGAAATCTAGCATGCTAGCTACTTTCTGATTTTAGCTTGTTTTAGCAATATACTTTTATTTCTCTATCTCTCTTTTTCTCACACACACACACACAATATATATATATATATATATATATATATATATATATATATATATATATATATATATATATATATATATATATATATATATATATATATATATATATATATATATATATATATATATATATATATATATATATATATATATATAGTGTGTGTGTGTGTGAGAAAAAGAGAGATAGAGAAATAAAAGTATATTGCTAAAACAAGCTAAAATCAGAAAGTAGCTAGCATGCTAGATTTCACTAAATTATTCATGTCTTATACCTTTCGTGTATTTATGTTGTGTGCCACACGAAAATTATTTGTGTCTTATACGTGTTCAAATGAGAAAATTCGTGTCTGGCCCTGGAAGACAAAAAGTACGAAGTTGAAATGCATGTTGACACAAATAAACATGAATATGCAAAACCTGTTAACAAAAAACATGTTTCATGTTATGTATTAAATTGTCGGGTCTGGTACGTACCACGCCCAACAAAAAGATGAGAGGGGATAATACCCATCAATCATGTTTATTGTAATATGTTCACTCTGTCAAAGTTATTTAATATTGAGAACCATTTTATTTTTGCTCAATTTTGAATATAGCTGGTTCATTGTGATGGGTCATAGCAATATATTGCTTTATAAACTATGAAGCTCTTATAGGGAAATGAGGGACATCGGTTATCATTTTCTCATAGCTTAGACACCATATGGCTTAAAATTAGTTGAGACAAACTATAGATGTCTAAGCTAGTGCACCAAGTTCAATGGCTGCACCATGTTGAGAGGATATCATGTAACGTCGCAAAATTTAAGTAAAAAAATTTCTTTAATTATATTATAAATCCTTAAGTTCCCAATCATTCATTCATAAAATAGTTATAAAACAATCATATAAGTTTAACAAATCCAGTCAGAACATAATAAGGAGATAACAACGCAAATCATGGAAAGAATATGCCGATGTCGTATTGTCACGTGACAAGTCGCTCGTTGATGTGGTCAAAAATAATTAATTTTACCTTACAACTCACTGGCTAGACACAAGTAAGGGTCGAACCAAGAAGTTTGTGGTTGACACTTTGTGTCAAATATGACCGATCTATAGTGTCACTCTATAGACGGCTTCTATTCTTACATTTGATTCCGAAAACAACACGAAAACCGATAACCAATTCTGTCGATCTACACCAAAGTAATAGATCACAATCAACCAAACCAAACTAATCTCATTCCGAGATCAACTCGGGAGATCAGAAGCAACTAAATCGAAAACAATAAACTAACGAACTATGATGGATACCGACAACATAAAATTATGATAAAATGGTCGTAAACATGAACTTGCATTAAACTGAATCCAATCATAGCCAAATGCTTCTTATTACAGATACTAAACCAATCCAGGTGGTAGATGGTGTTCTACAGATCAAAACCCTCGATCGGACACAATAAACGATAATCGAAAAACGAATAAAGTAACAAAAACTAACCAACTACCAAGATCTACTGACAAAACTACGAAGATCTGAGTCAAAGATGCCCGCATGTCTCTCAAAGGTTCAATCTTCGCTCCCGAATCACGAAATGTCAACCTTATTCCCCGATGTTGGCACTTTGAAATTTGAATCTTCACCCGGTTTCAACATCTGTCTGCGTTGCGTTTCTCCTCGTACGCGTCGCGCATGTTATTTCGGCTTGAATTCATCTTTGCTTCCAAACTTTGCCAATTTGTACACTTTTTACCCTGTATTTACATTAAAGCACAAAACAAGCCCTTGGCACAAAAGTGAGTGATATCAGTTATATTGGAATTATAATTCATCTAAATCCCAGCTCAATAATGTTTGACATTACTAGGCGTTGTCATCACGCCGTACCCGCCCCAACATCACCACGAATACCTGAAACATTAAATTTAAACTATAAGCACATTGCTTAGTGAGTGTCACATCTTACCATACGTTTCAATTTACCAATCACGCCACAAGTAGTCTCTGGCTTGCCCCGAACAACCAGGCTATCGGGCTTGTCCCGATCCACCAAAATTCAGCTCATTATTTAGATCTCAGGATTGCCCAGATCCGTCAGAATCATTCACAGGTAAAGGTACAAGTAAATATATCAATCATGTGATAATTCATTCCGTAAGGTGAGAAGACTCACCTGATCAGCAGCTACGAGTAAATAAGAAAGTCCCAGTAAAAATCTTTCCAAACTTCCTAAATTCAAAACATCGTATCAAACAAGGTTTCTAACCATCCGGGCCCTTCCTAGGACCAAACCCATTATTTCCTAAAGTTTGACTCAAAAGTTAAATTGTCCCAAAAGTCAATGTCAACGGTAAAAGTCAACTCTGGTCAAATGCACTTAGCGCCGCTATCCTATAGAGATAACATTGCTAAGTGGGAAGTCAACATAGCGACGTCAAAATAAGATAGCTTCGCTATCTATAGAGATAGCGGCGTTATCTCCGCTGTTCAACCAACTTCTTTCCAAAGTCCTTAATACGATAAGCTAAGGTCTATAACCTTCTAGAGCTTTCTCAAACATCCTCTAGACCCATAAAAACGTAAACTTTATCATCCAATCATACCCATGCAAGCTCATAGTTAAGATCTAAATCCAAAAAAATGGCAAGAACTAAGCTCAACTATTCCAAACAAGGATCTCAAGGCTGTGCTGGGATTTCAATAGGATTCAGAAGCTTTAGAGGAGAAAGGATCCATCCCTTAGCCCCCAAATTCCTCCCCATTCAACAAAGTGAAACCATCATTGCCTTCAAAGTCATGAAATTACTCAATAAACTCATTTCAAACAAGGAAACTTAAAGAAGCAAGAGTTGTAGACACTTACAAAGGTCCAGAAGTACAAAACAAGTTGATTCCTTCTTGGTGCGGTCTTCTCTAACACCTTCTCTTCTTCTTTTCACTCCAAAAGCCTTCAAGAGCTCACAAACGAAGCAAAATTACCAAAAAAAAACGGCTATGGAGAGAGTTCTAAAGGTTTCTCAGAGGTTGGGGTGACAAATGACGCCCCCTTAGGGTTTATGAATTTATATGTGGCCCAAAATAGGAAATTCGGGTTTCTTAGCTGTTTGCGGCGGATAGCGCCGCTATTTGCATATCGTGCATGGCCATGAAATTTATTTTAGTGGGGGAGGATGGCATAACATGAAATTTTGTGTAGCCATGTTGTGTATCTTTCTTCACGGGGGCTTGAGTCTTCATTTTATGAGGAATAGAATTGAAAATATGATTCATTTACGTGAGTAGAGATACTTTTTGCGTTCTGATTTTCCCTTTCGTGTAAGTCGAATTCTCTTTTATGGGTTGTTAAGTATATTTTTAGGCATGTTTTCATACCTTTTTATCCTTGTTTCATCTTGCATTTGATCCTACTTATTGCATAATTTCATGATTTTCGGGATTTCAAGAATAGCAATCTACTTTCACACTTTATGGTTGTTTTCAGGTGCTTTTGAGGGTTGAATCTTGTATTGGATAACAATGGGAGGCTACACAAGAAATTTCAGAAGAAACGGAGCTCAAACGAAGAAGTTACAAAATCGTCATCCCGAAGACAGTGTTGTACACGGCCCGTGTAACTTTGTAGGCAAAAGTTACACGGTCGTGTAACTTTGTTTTGCCACATATGATGCCATGTCAGCTCAGGGTAGGGTCCAGAAGATTTGCAGGATTACACGACCGTGTAATCTTGGCCCAAGAAGTTACACGGCCGTGTAACTTTTCCTGGTGACCAGATCTACTTTTTGGCCCACTTTGAGTTGTTTATTCCTTCTTGTGCTGTCATCCTCATGCTACACGACCAGATGCAGATCCAACCTAATTTTGAGGCCATGTGATGAAGAAAGTGGGTCTTGGAATGATGATGTTTGCCATTGTCCAAATTACCATTTTACCCTTGGTGTGTTAGTATAAATAGATGTGCTTGGTTAGCCTTAGAACCATCCCTTATTCCATTAACTTCTGAATACTCTCTAGATACATTGTGTTAGGGGGTGTTTGTTTTTTCTCAAAAAGTCTTTTTCCTCTAAAACATCTGCAGGAGGGCAGATGTTTTGCAAAAACACCGTTTGTTTGCTAAAAGACAAAAGACCTAAAAAAGACTTTTTTACATCTTTTTTAAAAAGACATATTTTTTAGCTTTTTGAACCTCTTTTCGAAACTTTTCAACTATACATCACCTCATCCCATCCTAACCCCACCTCACCCTACACACCCTTACCCCACGCCCGCCCACCCACCCTATGCAACCCACCCACCCCCACCCCCACCCCCACCCCCACCCTCACCCACACCACCCTTACCCATACCACCAACCCCCACCCCACCCACCCACCACTACCTACCCACCCCACTCTCATCCCACTCGGATTTATTTTAGCTAAAATTGATGTTAGAATGAATGATTCCGAAAAAACATTAAAAACAAACAACTTTTTTTTTATGAAGAGCGAAGACATGGAAAAGGACTTTTGGTCCACATCTTCTTCCGCAGACATGGAAAAAGACAAAAGACATTTTACCTCTTCAAAAACAAACACCACCTTAGTGTTTGTGTGCAACTTCAAGTGTGGATTATCTTCATTTTGTAAGTTTATTTATCTTTTACTAGTCATGAGTGGCTAGTAACCTTATTTTCTTGTTTTGTATTAAGGATTATGATTGTGATTTAATATAAAGTTTGATGTTTGACTTTATATCTTTCTAGTGATATGATTTTGAGATTTAACAAGTGTTTGGTTTTTATTTATTTCATATTGGCCATTTGATCTCAAATATATTAATCAATCTAGTCATACAAATTATAAAATCCGTAATTGTTTTATAAAATGTTATTTGTGATAATCATCTTTACTGGGTGAAAATCATATCTCATGTTTTGACGCTCCAACGCTTGTTTAGGAGTATTGAACATTGTTGGGAACATTCACATAAAACATAATGCAATCTTTCATTCAAATTCTATGATCTTATCTAGATTTGATTAGTAAGATTAGTCTTAGTTAACGAGCTTCTCTTGACTAAGGTACATTAGGTGAATGGTGTATGTGCGAGCTTTCGGCATACGCAAAGTACCAACTTGGAAAGATTAAAGTTATAAACATCATTCTTATTGTTATTTCCAATCATATGACTACAAATACAAAACCAGAATTTGTCCCCAAATTATAAAAACAATCATTCTATATATTTTGTCCCAAGTTATTTGTTCTTAACATTTACATAATTGTTGTCCAACTATTCAATCAAACCCCCCCCCCCCCCTTTTTGGTTACTTTCTTTACAAGCTTAACTTCCGTGAATTCAAGGTGTAATCCATTAGACCATCGCTCCCTGTGGATCGACCCTGCTTGCCATTTATACTACATAGTTAGTATTTATATCAAGTAGTGCAATCACGAAATATTGGTAACTTACAAATCAATTTAAAACCATATTTCAACTCTTTTATTTTGTTGGTTTCGACACTCAACAAATTGGCGCCGTTGCCGGGGAGCACGGTATTACTAATATTTTATGCCAAGATCTTCACGAACAGGTACGCCTCTTGAACTTGATTCGAAGATTGAGAAAACCGCAAAAAGGCTAAGGAAGCAAGCTAAACTTCGCAAGAAGCAGCAAACTTCCCAAACCGCTTCTTCATCAAACCCTCCTATCATAGACATTTGGCAAGACCTTTCTTCATCCGAAACAGAAACGGAATCCGAATCAGATAACAACGTCCCACATACACCTCCCTCTCAAATAAACCATACTCCTATGGCCGAAAATCCACCTCTTGAGCGAACACTTCGCCAATGGGCAACCCAAGATGTTACCCAACAACCTCTCTGCATAACTTACCCGCACATGACGAATTTCGAATTGAAATCCAGGCTCATCCATTTACTACCTCAATTTCGGGGAGTAGAAAATGAAGACCCGCATAAATTTTTGAAAGAATTTCACGTCGTCTGTGTAGGAATGAAACCACATGATGTCTCGGAAGACCAAATCAAGTTAAGGGCACTCCCCTTTTCATTGCTAGACTCAGCCAAGGAATGGTTATATGACCTACCACCGGGGTCGGTCACAACATGGAATGGTCTTGCACGGTTATTCCTTGACAAATATTTTCCGGAGACGAAAGCTTCAAGTCTGAGAAGGGAAATAATTGGTATCAAGCAAGGGAAGAGAGAAGCTTTACATACGTATTGGGAACGATTCAAAAAGTTGTGTGCCCGATGCCCGCAACATGGTATTTCCGATTACCAATTGTTCCGATATTTTTGTGAAGGCCTAACACCAATGGAGAGACGTTTAATAAACGCTTCAAGTGGAGGCTCGTTAATCGATAAAACACCGACCCAAATACGAGCATTGATCGAGAAAATGGCGGAAGAGTCCAAACATACTCAAGGAGAGGACGAATGGTATGTAGATCCACCACGAGGAGTAAAAGAGGTAAACACTCCTTATCTTGAAAATCAAATTTCTGAACTAACCAAAGCTGTGATGCAACTAACAAAAGAAAAAGGAGTTGAACCAACGGTTAGAGCATGTGGAATTTGCTTGCAATACGGACACCCAACTGACATGTGTCCCGAGTTACAAGAAGATCAAGAGCAAGCAAAAGCAATGGGGGGATTTACCGGGCAAAATCAGAGACAGTTTGATCAACCTCGGAGCAACCAAAATTGGAACTACCAGTCCAATCAAAACCGTAACCAATACCAGGAGAGACCTAAACAATACTACCAAAACCCTCCACCACAAAATACAGCAAGCACGAGCATGTCCTTGGAAGACATTGTGAAAAGTCTAGCCACAAGCACGCATTCATTTCAGCAAGAAACAAGAGCAAGCATCAAGAACCTGGAGCAACAAATGGCTCAACTAACCACTTCTGTCAACAAGATGGAATCCCAAGGTAAGTTACCTTCTCAATCTCAAGAAAATCCCAAACATAATGTAAATGCCGTTACCTTAAGAAGTGGGAAAAGCTATGACGGACCAAGCTTGTCAAAAGAAAGACAAAGAGAGATAGAAATCGAAGACGATACCGATTCAAGAAGCGAAGCTCCCAAGGAACCATCCAAAGTTGAGGTAAAAATTACTCCTCCTCCTTTTCCATCTAGACTTAAAAACACAAAGAAGGAAAAGGAAAATCAAGAAATTATGGACATGTTTCGGAAAGTTGAAGTAAATATTCCTTTACTAGATGCAATCAAACAAATTCCTAGATATGCCAAATTTCTTAAAGAACTTTGTACCTCCAAAAAGAAACTAAAAGAAAGTGGAACCGTTACAGTCGGTGAAAACATCTCGGCCGTTTTACAAAAACGATTACCAAAAAAATGTAAAGATCCGGGTGTTTTCACTGTTCCATGTAAAATGGGAAGTCTCTACATTCCAAAAGCCATGCTAGATCTTGGTGCTTCAATTAATGTCCTACCTTACTCTATTTTTAAATCACTAAAAATAGGACTATTAATAAGCACCGGGGTGATAATTCAACTGGCCGATCGCTCTATAGTACACCCAAAAGGTGTATTAGAGGACGTTTTGGTACAAGTTAATGAACTAGTATTTCCCGCCGACTTTTACGTTTTGGATATGGGTGGAGACGAAACATCAAATTCTTGTTCTATACTCTTGGGAAGACCTTTCATGAGCACAGCAAGAACAAAAATTGACGTTTTCAATGGAATGCTTTCCATGGAATTTGATGGAGAAATCATAAATTTCAATATTTTTGATGCTATGCGTTATCCATAAACTGTTTCGTCTTTAAATTTTCTTGATGTAATCAACCCATTAGTTGAAGAATGTTTCGAATTGTCTAACACCGATTTATTAGCTCTAGTCTTAAACAAAAATTTAGACAAGGAGAAGACAAAGGAGCTTATCGAGAAATTCGATCTAAGTCAAGAAATCTTGGAAATCGCATCATACCTAGACCACCAAAAGAAAGCAAGGTATGATTTGCCAAAAGTGCCATTGCAAATTTCTAACGACAAACTTCTTCCTTCCATTTCACAGGCACCAAAGTTGGAATTAAAAGATCTCCCCAACCATTTAAAGTACATGTACTTGGGAGAAAAGGATACCTTGCCAATCATCATTTCCAACAAACTGTCAGAAGAAGAAGAAAAAGAATTGATGGGTCTACTAAAGAACTACAAGGAAGCCTTCGGCTGGACAATAGCCGACATCAAAGGACTTAGCCCATCAATGTGCATGCACAAGATTTTCATGGAAGATGAGTACAAACCGTCAAGAGAAGCCTAGAGAAGACTCAATCCACCCATGATGGAGGTGGTGAAAAAGGAGATTCTTAAGCTATTGGACGCAGGAATGTTTTACCCAATATCAGACAGCAAATGGGTAAGTCCAATCCTGGTTGTCCCAAAAAAGACCGGAATCACGGTGACAGAAAACAAGCAAGGTGAGTTGGTACCCACCCGTGTGCAAAACGGGTGGCGTGTTTGTATTGATTATCGAAAGTTAAACTCCTCTACTCGTAAAGATCATTTCCCACTACCCTTTATCGACCAAATGTTGGAAAGGTTAGCGGGAAAAACTCATTATTGTTGTCTAGATGGATATTCAGGTTTTCACCAAATACCCATTGCACCGGAAGATCAAGAGAAAACAACGTTCACATGCCCTTTTGGCACGTTTGCGTACCGGCAGATGCCTTTTGGGCTTTGCATTGCCCCCGCCACATTCCAAAGGTGCATGATGAGTATCTTCTCCGAGTATGTTGAAGATATTATAGAGGTGTTTATGGACGATTTTACTGTGTATGGAAATTCGTTTAAGGAATGTTTGAATAACTTGACAAAAATTTTGAAAAGGTGCATTGAAACCAACTTGGTTTTAAATTATGAAAAATGTCATTTTATGGTTGACCAAGGACTTATATTAGGACACGTTGTTTCATCAAAAGGGTTAGAGGTTGACAGAGCAAAAATTGATGCTATTAAAACTCTACCCTACCCAAAATGTGTCCGAGAGGTCCGTTCTTTTCTTGGTCATGCAGGTTTTTATAGGAGATTCATCAAAGATTTTTCAAAGATCTCAAGACCAATGTGCGAACTTCTACAGAAAGACATAGAGTTTGAATTTTCTGACGCCTGCAAACAATCCTTTGAAACTTTGAAGAACCTGTTGGTAAGCACGCCCATCATTCAACCGCCAGATTGGAGTCTACCATTCGAGATTATGTGCGATGCAAGTAATCACGCGGTAGGGGCGGTGTTGGGGCAAAAGAAGGATAAAGTCCCACATGTCATATACTACGCTTCAAAAACATTGGACCCCGCTCAAAGCAATTATTCAACAACAGAGAAAGAGCTTCTTGCCATCATATTTGCTTTGGAAAAATTCCGACAATATTTGTTAGGAACTAAAGTCATTGTTTTTTCTGACCATGCAGCGTTGAAGTATTTGATGACAAAGAAAGATGCGAAGCCTAGGCTCATTCGTTGGGTCCTACTACTTCAAGAGTTCGATCTAGAAATCCGGGATAAAAGCGGAAAGCAAAACTTAGTTGCAGACCATCTAAGTAGGATCATCAACAATGAAGATCCAACCCCGCTAAACGATTCATTCCCAGACGAACAATTGCTTACCAACCAGACGATCACACCATGGTATGCTGACATGGTAAACTATTTGGTTACAAAAAATTTCCCATCAGACTACACTCGAGCTCAGAAAGATAAGCTGAAGAAAGATTCAAAACATTACGTGTGGGATGAGCCTTACTTGTGGAAATTTTGTCCCGACCAAATCATAAGGAGATGCGTAGATCTCCGTGAGGTAAGCTCTATTCTAAATTTCTGTCATGCCGAAGCTTGTGGAGGACATTTTGGTCCTAAAAGAACGGCCCATAAGGTCCTTGAATCTGGATTTTATTGGCCCACAATTTTTGCCGATGCTTACAAGATTTGCAAATCTTGCGAGCAATGTCAAAAAGTTGGAAACCTAAGACCAAAGGACCAAATGCCACTAACCTCCGTACTTTTCTGCGAGATATTTGATGTATGGGGCATAGATTTCATGGGCCCGTTCCCATCATCCTTTGGAAATATGTACATAATTCTAGCAGTGGATTATGTCTCTAAATGGGTAGAGGCAAAAGCCACTCGAACTAACGATTCCAAAGTGGTTGCAGATTTTATTAAAGCTAATATTTTCAGTCGATTTGGAATGCCGAGGGCTTTTATAAGTGATCGCGGATCACATTTCTGCAACCGAACGATAGAGGCGCTCTTCAAGAAATACGGAGTCCTACATCGAGTTTCCACCGCTTACCATCCACAAACAAATGGACAAGCCGAGATCTCTAATCGAGAAATCAAGTCCATCTTGGAGAAGACGGTAAGTACGAGTCGTAAGGATTGGAGTATTCGTTTAGACGATGCTCTTTGGGCATACCGCACCGCATATAAAACACCAATAGGTATGTCTCCTTACCGTCTCGTATTTGGAAAAGCATGCCATTTACCGGTTGAAATTGAACACAAAGCGTATTAGGCCATCAAACGCTTAAATCAAAACTTTGTAGAAAATGGAGTTCATAGGAAACTTCAAATCCAAGAATTGGAAGAAATAAGAAACGAATCCTATGAAAATTCTAAAATATATAAAGAAAAGACCAAAGCCTTTCATGACAAGGTCAACACACGAAAGAGCTTTGAAATAGGTCAAAAAGTGTTACTTTTTCAATCCCGTCTAAAACTTTTTCCAGGAAAACTTCAGTCCCGATGGGCGGGACCATTCATTGTAACTAATATTTCTACTTATGGTGTAGTAGAAATAAGAAGCGACACGACTGGAAAAATTTTCAAAGTAAATGGTCACCGGCTCAAACCTTTCTACGAGAATTTCGTCGATCAAAACGTTGAAGACGAAAAATTATACGAGCTGGCCCGCTCCCAATAGTCAAATTTTGGGAGCCATGCGTCGAGCCAAAGACGTTAAACAAGTGCGCTAACCGGGAGGCAACCCGGGGGTATTTTTGTCATTTTTTTAAGTGTGATTTTTTGTGTTTTTATAATTTTTTTATATGTAACTTTCAATTACCTACGTGAGAAAACGATCGGAAATGAAAACGGACTACCGAGGCTCAAGATACGAAAAACGAAAAAACGTCACGGTATGGTACACGACCGTGTAACTTTATACCAAGAAGTTACACGGTCGTGTAACTTATAAAAGGTAAAATTCGTATCGGTCAAAATTCCACATTACACGACCGTGTAATATGAGAGTACAAAAAAAACACGATCGTGTAACTTGGTATTATGGTAAAAATCGCATCCGGTCAAAAATTAACATTACACGACCGTGTAAAATGTAAGGCTTAAGTTACACGGCCGTGTAACTTAAGCCAGGGGCAATTTCGTCATTTTGCACACTATATAAGGCAAACACTTCATTTTATTCATTACAAAGCTGCGATTTGCTTCATATGCTCCTGCCAAGTCCGATAGAACACAAGAACATTTCAATTTCCTCATTTTTTCTCCTAATTTCTTCAAGATTTGTTAAACTACAAAGGTTAGTTCCATTATTCCTCATCTTTTCCATCATTTTGACCACAAGAATCATCCAAATCCATGGTGAAATTCGAAATTCTTGAAACCCTAGAAAATGAGGGTTTTGAATTTTTGATGCTTACTTGTTGAATTTGTTTAGGTTCAAGCTTGGGGAAGGCAAGGATAGAAGGAATCAAGGTCAATATCACCATTGTCAAGCTTCAATTCGGTGAATTCTTTCCAAAACTCAAAATCTTCATAATTTTTGATTTTTGGCTAGATAATTGGTCCTTGGCTTTAAATTGTGAAACCTTTGTGTTTTATATTTGTGTGTTTTATTGTTTGTGTGTTGTTTTTGTCCAAATTCTATTGATTTAAAAAAAAATGGCATCATCATCCCGTACTTACTCTAGGGGTAGTAAAAGGCAAATCGTTTACTCGGCCTCTAGTGGCTCTTCCGATGAGGAGCCCGAACAGCAGGACTATGACATGGGCGATGCGGGTATCTCATTCATGACCGATGCCCAAGAGGCACGTTTTTATAACTTCTTGGAAAGAACTGGACAGGCACAAAAATTTGTAGATATCCCAACATTGCGAGACCTACGAATAGAGGCAGGAGTACGCAAACTTCTGTCCAATGTTGGTTGGGAAGGGTTGATGAATATAAGCGAGAAAAGCTATTCCAACCCAACTATTAAATTTTTATCATCTGTCGAATTTAACGTTCATACAACAGTTTTGTCTTTTAGAATGTTCAACAGGTCATACAAAATCACACAAAACCAATTGTGTGAGCTTATTGGCGCGCCGGTCGCCAACACATATGACCAAAGAGGCAAATCAAACAAACTGTTCCACCGAGAAGTTGGCACTTTCTGGACCAAGATTTCCACAGAAAACTTCTACCGTCCCAGTAATGCCAAAGCCTCCAGCATCATCCACCCCGTCCTCAAAGTCACCCACCGCATCATTGCTTCTATCTTCTTCCCACAAGAAGAGATAAGCAAAGCCGGCCTAAATGAGCTTGAGCTTCTCTACTGCATGATCAATCCAAGGCCTAAAACCCCAAATTTTGGATCTTGGATCATGTACAAACTACTTAAATTAAGTAGAAGTTCATCTGGCCAGCTCCATTGCGGTGGCATTATCACATTAATAGCCAAGCATCCATCCCTGGGCATCAGATTTCCTGACAACCTTGAGATAGTCAGGGGTGAGAGATACCTCACCTCTGATGTTCTTGAGGGTATGAGGTTATTTCGAAGCCCCGAATCAGACGAAATTTGGCAAGCGGACGGACGCGATTATCTGCGGGTAAACAACCGAAATGCCCGAATACTTCGATTAGCCAACCCTGTCTCTAGCACAAATTGGAAACCTCCTTCCAACATGGGCCTACAACTACCCCCTCCTAACCCACCAGCAAGAGAGCCCAGCCCACCACTGAGACAGCCCCAAGAGCCCGGCCCTTCAAGCTCTGCTAGCTCATTTCTTCCAGAGCACAGTCTTTACATGGAGCAATTTTCTAGCATCAACTCCCAGCTTGCGGATCTTCGCCTTGATTATCAAGGCATCTATGATAATCTTGGTGAGATTGATACACACCAAATAGAGCTGCGCCAAGACTTTGAGCAGTTTAGAGAGAACCAATATAAACATAACCAAGATGTTATGTCTATACTCTCTGACATACAAAGATCCGTTGCCTTCAACCCATGGCAACAGCAGCAACCACTGCAGCCACCGCAACAACAACAGTAGCCAGGCAGCCAACCACCCCCGCCCCCTCAATTCCCACCTTACCCATATTTCCCACCATACCCATACCCTCCATTTCCGCCACGGGGACCCTTCCCCGACCCTCAGTAGATTGTTTCTTTCTTTCTCCTTCCCTAATGCATTGTGGACACTGCTTTTATTTTAAGCTTGGGGATGGGGGAATAAATCCCTTTATTTTTTTAAAAAAAAAAAAACAACAAAAAAATTCAAAAATATTTTATTTCTTGCATTTATTTTAAATTTTTGCATGCATTTTTGTTATCTCTTACTTCTCACCTATGTGACACCTTTAAATTGCAACCATAATACATCTCATAGTTAAACTTCTTGTATTTTTGTCCCCTATCTACATGCAACATCACCATCTTTTGAAACCCTAGATCTTCATTAGGAACTTCTTTTTATTAATTTTCTAGCATAGATACGATTGGGAGAATTATAAAACACACATGAAATTGAATCAGAACTATTCTAGCAAAGGACGCTTTATTCACCCGTGAGTTCATCAATGTGTGTAATCGACTAGGAGAAATACTATGGAAGTTGCACTAGTCCCCCCTCATGACCATACATTTGCATATTGTCTATTAAACATAAGGTTTATCTCAAAATCGCGATTTTCCAAAGTCATGGACAAAAATCTTATTTTCTACATTTTTTTTGGTTTTGTGTGGTACTAGGTGTTAATAGATGTCATATGACCTTGTTTATATTATTTTGGTCATTAGTGTGTTTAAATTTTTATTATGATTACAAAAATTGCATAAAAATATTTTGTCTAATCATTTTAGCAAAAATTTTGTGAAATTCTTTTTATGGTGAAAATCCAGAAATTGTTTCACTTGGTTCTAAAAGATTGGTCAAATATAAAAATAAAAAAAAATAAAAAAAAGAAAAGACCGAACCAAGTGATCACTCGAGTCATTTTAAAATGAAAATTTTCCACAAAAGCGGTTACTTGTTTGAAAGCCTCATTTCATCCTTTTTGCTTTCAACAACTAAATCTAATTTTGATCTAGTTACAACTTCATACATTGACCATGTTTTAAAAATCTTCATACATCTTGGGTCAATTTGAAGTTTAAAAGATTTAGTTGTTTCGGTCGTTTAGGTATCTATCCTTTGTAAATAGGAATCGAGTTGTAAATTTTTGTCCCTGTGTTTTGGAAAATCATGTGTTTAATAAATAAATATGCAAATGAGGTCGGTTGGAGGACTTGAGCAAAGTCAACTTAGTATAAGCTTCCTAGATTCGATATCCGAGCGCCCCTCCTATAAAAATGAGTGTTTATAGCCAAATCTTGAAAATGGAGCTTGCAAGGTCACACATCTTGTGACATGAGTGATTAAACACGAGAGGAGTGAACAATTGTGAGCACGTCCTTTGCTTGCGAGACGCTTTGAATAATAAGTGAAGATTTCATGTGTGAGTTTATACTTTGGCCCAACGTGAGTATGCCAAGTATTTGATAAAAATTTGTTCCTTTTAATGGTCTTTTGTTTTAAATAGATGGTCTAACTTATATGTGTATAGGGTCCAAATTGACATGATTTTTAGTTATGATTGATGTTGTCTTGGTTGGTACCTAAGGTGTCTATTCTTTTTCTACTTTGTAGTTTGTTGTCCACATTGTTTAGATCCTTGTTTTCCTTGAGGACAAGAAAAGTCTAAGCTTGGGGATATTTGTTAAGTATATTTTTAGGCATGTTTTCATACCTTTTTATCCTTGTTTCATCTTGCATTTGATCCTACTTATTGCATAATTTCATGATTTTCGGGATTTCAAGAATAGCAATCTACTTTCACACTTTATGGTTGTTTTCAGGTGCTTTTGAGGGTTGAATCTTGTATTGGATAACAATGGGAGGCTACACAAGAAATTTCAGAAGAAACGGAGCTCAAACGAAGAAGTTACAAAATCGTCATCCCGAAGACAGTGTTGTACACGGCCCGTGTAACTTTGTAGGCAAAAGTTACACGGCCGTGTAACTTTGTTTTGCCACATATGATGCCATGTCAGCTCAGGGTAGGGTCCAGAAGATTTTCAGGATTACACGACCGTGTAATCTTGGCCTAAGAAGTTACACGGCCGTGTAACTTTTCCTGGTGACCAGATCTACTTTTTGGCCCACTTTGAGTTGTTTATTCCTTCTTGTGCTGTCATCCTCATGCTACACGACTAGATGCAGATCCAACCTAATTTTGAGGCAATGTGATGAAGAAAGTGGGTCTTGGAATGATGATGTTTGCCATTGTCCAAATTACCATTTTACCCTTGGTGTGTTAGTATAAATAGATGTGCTTGGTTAGCCTTAGAACCATCCCTTATTCCATTAACTTCTGAATACTCTCTAGATACATTGTGTTAGTGTTTGTGTGCAACTTCAAGTGTGGATTATCTTCATTTTGTAAGTTTATTTATCTTTTACTAGTCATGAGTGGCTAGTAACCTTATTTTCTTGTTTTGTATTAAGGATTATGATTGTGATTTAATATAAAGTTTGATGTTTGACTTTATATCTTTCTAGTGATATGATTTTGAGATTTAACAAGTGTTTGGTTTTTATTTATTTCATATTGGCCATTTGATCTCAAATATATTAATCAATCTAGTCATACAAATTATAAAATCCGTAATTGTTTTATAAAATGTTATTTGTGATAATCATCTTTACTGGGTGAAAATCATATCTCATGTTTTGACGCTCCAACGCTTGTTTAGGAGTATTGAACATTGTTGGGAACATTCACATAAAACATAATGCAATCTTTCATTCAAATTCTATGATCTTATCTAGATTTGATTAGTAAGATTAGTCTTAGTTAACGAGCTTCTCTTGACTAAGGTACATTAGGTGAATGGTGTATGTGCGAGCTTTCGGCATACGCAAAGTACCAACTTGGAAAGATTAAAGTTATAAACATCATTCTTATTGTTATTTCCAATCATATGACTACAAATACAAAACCAGAATTTGTCCCCAAATTATAAAAACAATCATTCTATATATTTTGTCCCAAGTTATTTGTTCTTAACATTTACATAATTGTTGTCCAACTATTCAATCAAACCCCCCCCCCCTTTTTGGTTACTTTCTTTACAAGCTTAACTTCCGTGAATTCAAGGTGTAATCCATTAGACCATCGCTCCCTGTGGATCGACCCTGCTTGCCATTTATACTACATAGTTAGTATTTATATCAAGTAGTGCAATCACGAAATATTGGTAACTTACAAATCAATTTAAAACCATATTTCAACTCTTTTATTTTGTTGGTTTCGACACTCAACATGGGTCGGGTAGTTTTTACGTGTGCATTTTTTCTCTTTCTCCCAGCGGGTTCAAATGTAACTACAATTCCAGTGTTAGTTGAAGCTTTGCACTTGGCAATAAAGAGTTTGGCGTAACTCGAGATGGAATTTGTGAAATATTCCTAGACTGTGTATCGATATTTCGGTGATGGAATTTAATTTCAATTGCTTTTGATAGCTCCTTGGTTTAAAAAAAAAAAAGAAACCTCCTCATCTGCTGAAGTTGACTCACATTCATGATGGCTTTGATTTCTCTATGACGTTGAAGTAAATTTCACGTACTAGAAAGTACGCTACTTAGCTGCTTATATATTGGATGTTGGCTAATTCATGATGGCTTTGATTTCTCTATTGACGTTGAAGTAAATTTCACGTAATAGAAGGTTCGCTACTTAGCTGCTTATATATTGGATGTTGGCTATATAGGCTCTTTGTTGATATTGTCTTGGTTCGCTGACCACAATTCTGCACAAGTTTATGCTCATGCTACTGCGATGCTCTAAGGAAAATACTAATGTTTTTATTGCCGGTGAAACCCCTTTCCTGTGGTTTGCTAAAGTTTTGACAGTTTTTCCCGCGGATGATTTTAGGTTCTAAGTGTGAACTCTGGTTGCTGTTGCTTGCTTTCTATTTGGTGTTTTCTTGGTTCAGTTGGCAGTTGGCGTTTTCTGGTCTTTTTCTCTCTTATTTTGTTCTTGTAATGATTTATATTGTCCAGCTTCGTGCTGGCTTCTTTATTTTCAATATATTTATTTGTTGTTCCCAAAAATAAAACTAACACTCAATTATAACAATAATCTTATCATACCTCTGTAGGTAGATGGGTTAAAATCCTTACCTTCAAAATCAAACCATATTTGGTCAATGCGTACATTGGTGATTTGGCTTGTATATAGTCAGTAAATGCATATTTCTTCAATAATTCAACTATGTTCTTACTTTGATTTATGAAAATACCTTTAAAAGACTATTTGACTTGTAAACTAATAAAGAAATTCATATTACCGATCGTATTCATCTAAAACTTGTTTTCAATTAGAGGCTAAAAGTATAGCAGACTTCATCAATTGTAGAATCAAATATGATGTCATCCACGTATAATTGTATGAGATATAATTCAAAATTGACCTTCTTGTATTTGATAGTGTCATCACGACTTCCTACTTTGTTACCTATTTCAATAAGGTAGGATGGGAGAGTTTCATATCGTGCTCTTAGAGCCCGTTTTAAGCTATAGATAACGTTTTCTAGTTTGTACACATGATTGGGATGCTCTAAATTTTCAAAACATAAGATTGGTTAACAAATACTTCTTTATATATATATATATATATATATATATATATATATATATATATATATATATATATATATATATATATATATATATATATATATATATATATATATATATATATATATATATATATATATATATATATATATATATATATATATATATATTATAATAGAACCATATTTCAAAGCACCACATTCATTTGAAACTCCTATGTCCTTTCATATTTCCAATGATTTTTCAAATATCTTCTTATAATGCTTACTAATTTAATAGTTTTTCTTTGTCCCACATTGCTCAACACATATATATCTCATTTCCTCTTTTGCTTATATATTATCATTCATTTGCATTCATGATCCATCAATCTTGATCATAGTATGACTTATCATTTTCAACTATTATTTGTTAGTGGTCATTTTATCAAAATTTGTCAAAGTTTTAAATGATTCTACTCTTTGGTTTTGGATTTCAAAACTATTAGATCTCAAAAATAAAGACTGATATTACTAAAAACTTTTTAAAATTTATTGTGTTACACGTTTAGAGTATGTTGTAGTAAATATGTGACAAATGTGCTTACTTTTTTAGATTCACCGCGATGTATATACATAAAAAAATTTCAGTAGCGAACGTTTCAACATTTATCAAACAACTTAAATTGAACCATTATATGTGTGTGTCTATTATAAAAAAAAAGTAATGAAAACAATGTTTCAAGATAAACAATTTACCTTTTACCACATTAATTTGATGTTTTTTTAATTGTGTCACATTGCTTCACACATCGGTTCTCTTATCATTATATCTTGATCATAACATGGTTTTCAAAGTATATTGTTGATTACGGGTCAATTTATCGTAAAAACCTATTTTCGGCCTCAAAGTTTCAAAGAACTCTACTATTTTGTTTTAGCTTTCAAAAGTATTGAAACTAAAAATATGAATATTAAAATGAGTTAAAAACTATTAAAACCCGATTGGGTTGTAAGTTCATCGTATGTCGTGTATCATATTTCAATTTGATGATGACAACGTTGCAAGCAACTTTTCGATTTAATAAGGTATATATAAAAAAAATTGAATCGTTAATGTTCGAACATTTTTAAAGTTCAAACATATATATCTATGAATATTTATCTAAATCTTATAATAAAATTCTTTTATTAAACATGATTTAATATGCATTGTTATCATGTACCACATTAGTTTGAATATTTTTAAAAAAATAAAATAAAAGGGCGCTGGTACGCACCCATCTAAATTTTATGAAATCGAACTTAAAATTGGAACCAATAGTCTATGAAATGTTGCACCCAATGCTTAAGGTGGTTACAATCAAATACACAGAAAAACAAAGATATGAGAGAAATGATTTTAGACTCTTTACTTATAGAGCTTGCTTTCCCTTAAAATTTATTTCTTAAGCAATGTGGGATGAGATGTGTATTAATCTATTTACTTATAGATGTTTGATTTCCATTCCATTGTGTTTCTTAAGCGATGTGGGATGAGAAAATGATATAAAATAACACAATGTGAAGGATAGTTTGAACCCATATCGCCATGATAAATCAACTTAAGAAACTTTTTATTATATGAATAAAAGTCTCCCTCAGAGTTGAAATAGTTACATAAACCATTAGTCATTTTGTATTGTCAAAAACCTTTCCAAATATTAAACTTCAATGGAATATATAACTTAAAGTTCTATTATTTTTATTTTAATGAAGTTGAGCTTTACATATATTACAGATGATGATGTTTTAACCCTTACGCTAATAACTTTGAGATTTGTGTATTAAATTAAAAGTGACTGAAAATAAGCGGGAAACACTTACATATATTATGTGATTATACATATTAAATTGAATTTAAAAGAAATAATACATATGATGGTGGTTGGATGAGATTGGTAGCAGACAGACATGAAACAAAAGCCAATAAGCTTTGTGTTTTCATCGCATATCAGTAGGTTCATGGAAAACGAGTCATATATTGCATTATAAATGATGGTTTAGTTGATACAAAAGAAAAAGGCTACTTAAGGATAATGAAAGCAAATGAATAGTATTATATAAGAGAAAGAGAAAAGATCATATATGTATGTGAAGCAATGTGGGATAAAGAAAAAAAATCTCAAATTAATATGGTAAAAAAATTTAAATTAATAGATTGATTATATTAAGTGGGAATTTGAAAGGTCATGGATGTTTCAAATGCATGTGGTGAGAGGAAAAAATACTCTTAGTTTAAATTAAATATTTTAAATTGAAACTTGACCGAATAATTAGTTTTAATAAACCCTAAACCCTAAATCCTAAAAGTAAAAAATAAACTGAAATTAAATAGAAATTATATCAATGCATAATCTGTAGGTGGATGCTATTAAAATAACGTGGTTCGACATAAGTATTTTTTTCTTAAATCATATTATTTTTAATTTTATTTGATTGTGTTTATTCATCATACATGTTACGAATTTTTTATCTTTCAGTAATTTGATACATATATTTATCATCAAATAATTGAAAATAATGAGGATGTGTTTATAATCTTTTTAAAAGTAGTATAAGAATAATATGTATTTGTCTATACTATAAATACATAATTTTTCTTCCTGCGCAACGCGCGGGCATTCGACTAGTATCTCTTATAATAGATACATATTTTAAAGCACCACATTCATTTGAAACTCTCATGTCTTTTCATATTTCCATTGATTTTCTAAATACTTCTACAATATTAATTTGAAACTCCCATGACTTTTCATTTTCTTTCTAATAATGATTACAAATTAATTGATTAGTGTTAAATAAGTACAAGAAAATAAATTCTAACCTTTAAATAATATTATAACTTTCAAAATTAGTTAACAATAATAATTAATATAACAAGTGATTTTATAATGAACACATTAAATGGTATTAAAACTTTCTACACAGATAGTTTTTTATAAATTTTTAATAATACTAAGTAATCTTAAAAGTAATTAATAATAATAACTAATACTAAAATAAATTTATAAATTACACAATGTTACATCTATTTATTAAGATAATACTAAATTCAGAATTATATTTGAAACTAATGACTCTTCATATTTCTTAAATTAATAGCATTTACTAAAACCTTTTTGTATTCCTCTCATTTATACATGTTGTTGCTATATAAGTAGATTTTTTCTCATAACAACATTCATGTCTTTCAAGTGTTTTTGATTGAACTATGAAGAGTAGAAGAGATGAGAAAGTACATCTAACATATGTTGATTTTATGTATTCTTGAATTGTTTTTAATTTTTTTTCTTGAAATTGTTTTTACATTATTTGTATGATTTATGAGTGTTTGATGTATTTTTAATACAAATATTATAATAGTTATTTTGGTACTTTTTGTCATTAAAAGTTGTATTATTTATTTTTTCCATAGTATTTGTTGTTCGTAAGATTGTGATATATAATAGAGATATATTTCAAAGCACCACAAAAGTTATTAAGTTGTATTATTTAATTTTTCCATAGTTATTTTGGTACTTTTTGTCAACAAAAGTTGTATTATTTAATTTTTCTATAGTATTTGTTATTCGTAAAATTGTGATATATAAAATCAATTGCTTCTACAATTTTTATGATTTTGGATGGTTTGATGTGGTTTATGAATATAAATATTATTATAGATGTTTCGATGCTTTCATGTTATTATTTATTTCATACCTTTTGTTATTTGTTAGATTATGATATTTAAAATTATATATATATATATATATATATATATATATATATATATATATATATATATATATATATATATATATATATATATATATATATATATATATATATATATATATATATATATATATATATACTAGGTTATAAGCCCGTGTTCAACACGGGTTAACAACTCAAAATTTTTCGTAATATATTTTCACATAATATGGCAATGTAATAAAATTTACTTCGGTTAATAGTAACCTTTTTTGGTTTTAAATGTCAAATAACAATGTACTTTGGTTTTGTTCACGTTGAAATAACATTGTACTTCGTGTCATTTTATTTAGGTTTCTACTTTCTAGTTAGTTGACATAATTTGTCTAACTCATTGATATCAGTCTGAGTAAGAAAAAGTTTATCTAGCTTGTAGCCATGCAATGTGCCAGACTGCAAATTATTTTATTTTAAAGAATAGTTTCCTTTTCAAATTGTGTTCTCTCTGAATATGTAATATTTCATAAAGAAAAATACAATAGAAACGAATAAACATTAATAATTTCTAAAACTACATTCCCAAATAGTAAAAAACCCAACGTAGCGAATACCTTGCCCATTAATTGCATTCCAATTTGTTTCATTTAGCTCCTATGGGCATATGACTTTATGCGTTTAATTGAATAGTCCAGCATGTCTTAACTATACAAACACGCAACCATAATGCTAAATTGGAAATGGGTTTCACGATTTTGACCAAATGACACCATAAACAATAAACTAAAATTGTTGATTTTTCACGGCGTTTATCATAAACAACAAACTAAAAGAAAAATTAACTTACAAAAACTTAGAAAAAGTAAAATGGCAAGCAACCATGTTCTACGACCCAACAACTGAATATGAATAAAGATCATCTAAAGACAATCGGTCTAAATTACACTTTTTGATTGAACCTTGAGAAAAAAACTTAATTCAATGGATCTTCAGATTCGGTTCACCTTAAGCGATAAACAAAATATCTTAATGCACTTAATAAGATAAAAAAAGTTCATTAATATTGTCTATTGCCATTTCATTCAATTATTATTCAATTTTGGTATAGTTTATGATGTGTCCTAAAAAGTCAGAGTTGACACTATCATTTTAACAAAATAAAATGTAAAAAACACCAACAAAAGAGAACGAAAGCTTTAAACAAATGTTCCTGGTCATATAGAAGGAAAAACCGATAAACATAAAAATAAAAATAAACAATAAGAATTAAAACAAAAAACAAAAATATAAAATTACCTTAGCTTCTATTTCAGCATAATACCGACCAAGTGCAGTTTGGAGATTCAAAAGTTCGATATTTTTCGCATCCATTGTGCTTCTAAGGCTGGAAACTTTTTTATTTAAATCATCAATGATTTCTGTTGACTTCAAAAGTTCGTTGCTATTTATCATCTTGACCAACAATTGCCTGATTCAAAGATCTCTCTAATTGTCTTATTTGAGCTTTTAAATTTTCATCATTTTGTCTTAGCCCTTCAATTATTTTGCTGTCTTCGTCCATTTTTTCCGAGTCTTCAGACTCCTAAACAAAATTAAACAATCAGGAAGTGAGTGTAATAAATTTTTATAAGATTAAAAGTAGAAAAAACTAAAAATTTAAAACCTTTTCCAGTAAATGTTGTTTAAGGCGATTGAGTTGTTGTAATGCTTTGTCCCTTTCATGAGATGTTTCTTTTATATGTTTTTCTAGTTTTTCCAAAGAGGACTCCATTTTTTATTTTCCTGGAAAACTTCCTGATACCTGTAGCAATATTGTATGGTAGGGCATAAGTATATAAAAAAATAGCAAAATGTAAGTTACAGAGATTGATGGTACCCCAAAGTAGGATACCACCAATTGATACATTAAACCTCCAAAGAAATACTTCTTTATAATGGGTGAAAGAGACTAATTTTAAACAAAGATTGGTCGCTGACTCCTCCAAACACCACTGAATATCCAAACTACAATCATGAAAGCCTTAACAACTACAGAGGGAAACTCAAATAATAAACAAACAGATCAACATAAACTAACCAGTTTTTCAGATACAAAAAGATACAGTTGAAACCATAAAATAATTATTAAACTAAGAACAATGTTGTGTAATGTGCTTGCTAGATATACAACTAACACGTATATTGGAATGTTTGAATATATATGATAAAAAAGATTGATTTTGTTCTATATGGCATTTCGTCGAACATATGGTGTGCAATATTAAGATTGCCAATAACATTCATCCAAAACGACTTAACCAGACCCACCTAAATACAGAAGTGAGGAGGTAACAAATTGCTGAATTGGTTAGCAACTCGGACATCAATGACAATACCAAAACCATCAATAACGTAAAGAATTGAGAAACAGAGTTAATCTGGTTACCTCCATGATCATCTCTGTTGGTATTGAACAACAAACTCTTGTTAAGGATGATTGTTAATGGCCACGGATGTCACCTCTGCCTCTTTATCGCGCCGACAATTAGTGATGGTGTTTAGGGAGAAGGAGGTAAGAGGTGTGACTGGAAATGGTGGTGATCGTGTATTGGTGGCGTTTAGAGAGAGCATCAATGTAGGTGAGAAAGTTGGAGATCGATGACCGGAACTAATAGAGAAAAACAGAGATGCTAAATTTGTGGGATTGATTAACAACACCGGAGGAGGTGTAGCACCTGTGTAGCAGAGGAAGGCTGAGAGCCTGGAGAGATTTCAATAACGTATTAGGGTTTTGACATAAACGATTAAATTAAACACAGATGTATGTATATAGATATGACAGAAACGATTAAACACAGGAAAATATTACCTCGTCTTTTAACTGATGAAATTGACTCTCATAATAGGTATATTTGAGTTGTTGCCTTAGTTAGAGCATACCAATTGAAATCAGAAGCCAAAATTTACGGAAGAATTCAACTTCCATATAAAGGTGCCGGTATGATTGCCTTCTTAACAGAAATAGATCAATCCAATTCAATTCAGTAGCCATAAATTAAGGACGAACAAATACGTTCAGCAGGAGTGTATAATATGAGCAGGAAAAACAAAAAGGGGGATGCTAAGAGAAGGACACGTGGCATTGATAATAGTGTTTTATTAGTATAGGAAGATATATATATATATATATATATATATATATATATATATATATATATATATATATATATATATATATATATATATATATATATATATATCTATACTATACTATAAACCATATATAAATTACAACACTCTTAATGCACAAAAGTCTTAAAAATTAAGACATGTACAAGTTGCTATTGCACTTCAAGTTATACGCGTATGCAAATTCGAGAAAGTCGGACATCATCCAATTGTTAACCATGATATGCACTTCTTTCACATGGATCGCTGACATGGAGTTGATCTATACCATTAAATATTTTAGCATTCTATAAGACATAAGTAATCAATGGTCCATGAGAAATTTAAACTTTTTACGCGGATAGCAAATTTGAAATTTAAAAGTCCTCCTCGAGAGGTTCTCTTTAAATGTATCACCTTCCTCTTCCTCCTCCTCGAAGCCAGAGCAACCCCTCTTCCTCCCCGTCTCTCTCTTTCAAAACCCTAAATACGTGACCTATGTTTTCTTTGTCTTCACCATTATCGATGTTTTTCATTTTTTCTACCGCGTTTCCTTTTACCACACTCTCCTGCCTTATAGTGATATCCATAAGGTTTGTTCTTTTGTATCCTGGAAGCAAATCAATCATTTATTTGTAATCGTGGTTTTTATTCATCTTTTATACAGATGTGTTTGCGTGTGAGGGAAGAACATTAAATGAATGGAAGTAAAGCAATCAGTTAGTACTATTAAGGTAAGAGAAAAGTTTGTTTTAAGTAAATCATTTTCAATGATCTTAAAAAAAAGGATTCATTTTGAAAATCTATGAAATATTTAACACAAATTTATTGGTTTGTGGCAGAGATGATATTTGGAGACGTTAATTGATTTTTCTGCAGCTATCTTTATTCTTCAGATCTTAAGAGGCATTAGCAAAAAAGTAAGCACTATCGAGTAACCTCTCATTCCCAATAGAAAATTTTATATAGGTTTGATTTTTTCCTGCTCATCATTCTACATGTGTTTGATCTGCATGTATGAAATCGCCCTTCATCCCTCTTTTTATTTAGTTTCTTTTTGATGGTCTATTTTATGAAAAAAATGGAAGAATATCAGGCCAACAGTTTCATCTTCTACAATTTGTTTTGTTTTTCTTGACACAAATTTACGATCTGGGAATGAGAAAATTGAGGTAGATAGAAAAATTAACTATTTAAAACAAATTACTGAAGGTTGAGTTTTGATGACCCAAATGGATTGCTTGGCTTGTTCCTCCACTAATTCTCTTGACATCAAATATAGCACGACCACTTCTTATGTCCACAGTAAGAAAGCACCAGGTCTAAATCTAGCTCTGAAACGACCAGTGGCTACTTCTCCGGCCACCGCCATCAGTAACCGCGAGGTATGAAATCGTTCCAGTAGCACGTGGGATCGGATTCAACTGCTATTGCTCCTCCTCTTCACGTCTTCAACCGTCCACCGCCACCAATAGCTACTTCTCTCTCTGTACCAGATTTTTAGTTTGAAAAATCTCGATTTTGTATATCTCAATTTGGTATATTTCTGTTTAAAATTGTGACACTAATTTTAATCGCTCAAATTAGATGATGGTGGGATGGATCTAAAAGCAGTGCATATTGATTTTGGCTTTATAGACGATAGGGTGGGATAGATCTAGAAGCGATGTACATTGAGTTTGGGTTTTCAGGGTTGCACACCACCTGTTTGTTAAAATGCTTGAGCCAAAACTAATTTATGAGTATTCTAAATGCCCCTGACCGACTCTATGGAAATAATTGTAGGACTACATCTATTCTTGATTAATGATTTGTGTGAGTCGATAATTTGGACATCAAACAAACAACTGATGATATTACATGAACTAAAGATGAAATGGTTTTCAAATTTTTGTAATTACAGGTTGGTCTTTGATCTTGGTGTCTAGACTTGATGTTCTACTTATGCAAGTAAGTGCTTCAACGATCCTTGATGTTATAGAAACAGTAATCAAACATCTATTATCTTACACTTTGATGTTAAAAAAATAATTTTTGTATTAATGATTCCTATGTTTTGATCATTTTTTACATGAGAATAGATTGCTGTCTTTTACGCATCTGGAAAATTTTTTATTTGACAAGTTTTTGTACTTTTTGTTGGTTCCTTTCCTGGATATTTCCTTGTAGGGTTTTTGTGCGATTCAAACCTGGTGTCAGGTCAGCTTTTACTATAGTAATATTATTATATATCATACACTTGGTGACATGTCAGCTTTTACTAGCTAAAGGTGATGTGGATCAAGCTTTTGCAGCATTCAAGATTGTATTAGATGGAGACCGAGATAATGTTCCTGCTCTTCTTGGCCATGTATATTCCTTCATATTACATTTTCTTTTCTAAAAATTGATTTCTTTTTTGTCATCACAATTTTATATCAATAAATCTTTCCGTGTACGCTTGTGTTGAGTTCAACCGTGGGAAATACTCCAGTTCATTGGAGATGTACAAGGTGATAGTCCGAATCTGTTAGTTAGATTTGATGATGACTTAACTTGCTCTTATTTTCTTATAAAAATGTGTTCTCCTTTTTATTCTAATTTTACTTTTCTTTTAATAAAAAGAGGATCTTGCAAGTGTACCCTCAATGTCCTGCAGCTGTACGACTTGGCATAGGTCTCTATCGATACAAATTAGGTCAATTTGAGAGGGCAAAACAGTAATTTGAGCGTGTATTGCAGGCAAGTCATTCTAAGATTTCAAGTACCTTTTATGGCAAAGTACTTTCTACAACAGTGGTAAAGCTAATATCTATAGTATATTATTTTTAACCATTTATAGTCTGGTGATTTTATTACCATGAATCAATTCTATATCTTTACTTTTTCTTGGTACCATACTTGAGATATTTTACTTTTCAGATTGATGATTATAACATTCATAAAGATATGTATCGACTCAGCAACCTAAAATGATTGTAGATGATGGAGGTGGTATGATCACAAGGGAATGTGGAAGTGTTGGAGCTTGCGATGGTCCACACAAAAATCAAACGATTCAATTGGACAATATATGTGAGTATTAATAACTATTTTGATCTTTAAACCGTAGTTACAAAGGTAACGATGATCTAATGTTGTATTTGGGTATTCTTTTTATTTCTTATGTTACTTTTCTATCTTTTATTCTAAAACCAGGCGATGCAATCAATTGGATGTCCTAGATCTGCATTTTCTTTTATCTTAATTAAGCCATGTTAACTCTTGTTCATGGCGTGTACTCAGGTTTGCATTTAATTATATGAATGATTTTCATTAAAGCTTAAAAATCATGGATGCTTAAGCAATATTTTTCTTGAAAATATTGTATGAATCTAACATGTTTACGTATTAAACAGGATGCAGTTCATGATGCATCTAAACAAACAAAAACTCTCTAAGTGCAAGAAATAGCAAGCTAGCAACATACTTTTGTTTAGTTGTTATCAGAACATTCAACTTCCGTTTGTTTCTATTACAACATTAAACTTTCAAATTTTTTCTATTAGGGTTGTATACTTTGAAAATCTACCCAATTATAGCATATAACTTTCATTTTTTTCATATTTGAACACTATATTTTGCAAAGTTTACCCTTTGTTTATAAATGACATTTTTACCCTTTGTCTATAAATGATAAATGACCATTTTACCCTTTGTCTATAAATGACCATTTTACCCTTTGTTTATAAATGGCCATTGTATCTTTTGTCTATAAATGACCATTTAACCCTTCGGCTACAAACAATGTTTATTTTATGAACTGTCCAAATGAGAAAATGACCATTTTACCCTTTGTCTATACTTGATATCTATTTCTTTTTTGAATTGAATGATCTCATATTACCCTTCGTTGAAGCGTAGAAGGTCAAGAACAACATATCTGATGAACACAACAACGAACCAGACAAGATCTGATGACTAACTCGATCTTGTATTCTCATAAAAGTCTGAATCGAAAGAATGGTCACAAAAGAGCTTCTAGCTCTTATACCAAATCAGAAAACGAAAAAATAACTTCTAAAACTTAATCAGTTCTCTTTTATTGCAAAGAACCAAATTCACAATACTTTTACAGAATAAAACTCACTACATAACTCTCGACACTCACCTAGATCTAGCCTAACCTAACTAAATCTAACATTGTTCTAATAGAACTTGAAAAGAAGAGTAGGAAAGAAAGCTCCTATGAGGTTTTCGTATCAGATAGCAAGGGCGAGAGAGAGCAAGAAGGTGAGAGAAAAATGTTTATGAATTATGACAAAAACAGCCTTCTATCATCTTTTTTATATCATCGGTTTAAACTTGACCCGGTACCGACCCGCATGTTGAACCCAGCAGCTCCTATCAACCCGAAATTGAATCAGCCCACTAGATCACAAGCTTATCAGCTTTAAATCCACAATTAGCTCCATCTTAGCCCATCTCCTACAAAGAAACAAACCAAGTTAATTATGAAAAATAAATAACATTTTCTTCGGATTGAATATGACTTAGTATTTGTATGTAGGTTGTTATATGAGAAATGACAACTTTTAATTATTAATTCTTTTGGATAGCTAATCATGTGCAAAAGGCAACTCTAATAATGCAGCAAAGTTGGTCTAATGCAATGATAGATTAATATTAAAATTGGTTCCTACAAATGAAAAGCCATCAACGGGTCCTTTATGTGATGCGTAAATGAATTTTTATACCATGTTCTCACGCACTAATTTTTTCTAATGTTTTTTTATATAACTAATTACCACCAAACTACATCCAAAAAAATATATTTTTACTTTTAACCCTAAACACTCTAACCAAATATAACTAATCGCCATCAAAATAATAACAAACTTTTATTTTTAATCGGTTAAATCGAGCACCAAAGAGTCAACACTTTTATTTTTAACCAAAAAAACATCAACATAACCCAAAACAATAACGTACTTATAAATTGATATATTTTCAAAAAATAATTGTTGAACAAACTATTCATTGAAACTTAAGTATACCTAGCTCCGAGTCTACGTCACCCGTAAATTATTCAGCAAAACGAAACATATTTTTCTTTTTAATTTTAACCCAAGATTACAACATATTTTTCTTTTTATTTCAACACAAAACAGTCTACCGAAAGAAACTAATAGCTATTGGAAACTAGCGGAGTACCCGCGCGATGCGGCTGGAACAAATAATTTTATTCGGCGATTAGTTTCTTTTGGATGTGTGTAGTTGTGAACCGAAACACCAAAAACTGTTAAACTAAGAACCAAGAACACGACATTTGCTAATAGCTGCACGAAAATTATTCATCGTAAAGAATTATTCATCGCCGCCGCATCGCGCGGGTCCACTTTACAACCCGTGTGTTACACGGATTTACAACTTAAAATACATAAATATAGTGCATGAACAAACAAATGTGAAAATTATAAATCATGTATAAATATCAATATAAACTAAGAACATAAATTAAACCTTTATATAGTTATAATAAAAAATAGTAGATATTGAAACTGAAATTAAAGGAAAACGCCCATAATTTTCTTTCAATGATTACTTTATATATATACATATCCGATAAAGTGAGGAATTCCGGAATAACATATTGATAAAGTGAGACGTTACGGGAGGCATGCATCATATTACATCAGTTATGTCTCACACCAGTTATTAAACTCTACGAATATTTGTTCATTTTAGTGAAACATCAAATTGAACCATGTGATGCTTGCCCTTAACAAATTGTGTCCCTTCAACAGAAGCACATACATGAGCTTTTTATTGAGTAATACGATGTAATGGGTTAGTTTTGTGATATTTCTCATGTATTCAATAGTCATCTCTTTATTCAGGTTGTTATTGTCTCAACATGGGGTTGAGAATAACTTTATTTCAGTTAAATTATCCCATATGTCCCTCTTGAATTCAAATGTTTATATTATTCATGTTGTTTTATCAAGGACTTGTTGTTTCCCCTTCAAACAGTTTGAACTTACATACAATACCTCATGTTCTTATACAAAGAACTTTCATACTTCCTACCCCCCACCCCTGTACGGCAAATCTGAAACCCAAAACCTAACTCATGGTTGCCGAAACGAAACAATATGCTACCGCCGCATTGCGCGGGTACGCAGCTAGTATATATATATATATATATATATATATATATATATATATATATATATATATATATATATATATATATATATATATATATATATATATATATATATATATATATATATATATATATATATAGTGTGTGTGTATGTGTGTATGTATGTATATATAATAATAATAATAATAATAATAATAATAATAATAATAATAATAATAATAATAATAATAAAAGATTTATATAATCATTCAACAATCAATAAATAAAGAAAATACAATGTTTTAATTATATTTATTATTGGCAAACAAAAAGCACAAATAAATTTTTGGATGTTTTAACTAAACAATCGCATTAGGTTAATTTTATGGAAGTAATTCTGAATAAAGAAAAAAGGAATATCCTGGTTTATTTTGGATTGAAACGACGTTTGTATAACTTAAAACGCTTCATAATATCATAAACTAAATGAGTTACATGGCCATTTATTTAAAAGTATGAATATTAATAAAACTAATTGGTTAAATAGTTTTTTCGTTTTGTTACTCGTGTAGATTTTTCATGTAGAAATATTAAATAATAATTCGTTTAAATTAACAATATTTTTACTCATTTAAGGTAGTTTATTAATCTAATAACAATATTCTCTTACGTATTATAATTTATGAATTATTAAATAGAAATATTAATTTAAGACAACTTTTTAATCTTTAATGTTAATGTATATTCTTTCGTAAACAAATCAAATTATCGTATTTTCTCATCTATTAAGACATAATGTTAAAGAATAGTAATAATAACTATTATAAGTATCAATTGAGTAACATAAATTAACAAAGTCTATTGAGTTTTAATAGTTAATTAACTTTTATTTGGAATTTAAGGGGTTTTCACATTAAAAGAAAGATTTCGATATAATTAACCAACTTTAAATATTGGTGTAAGTGTTTATTAGTCTTAGCAAAATGTTTAAGAGTTGTAATATTAAATGAAATAATTCAATACAAGTAATCAATTTTTACTTAGGTTTTTTACTTATCGTTGATATTTTAAATAATCATCATGATCAATATTAAAATATGGTTAAATAAGCAACTTTTAAATTAATTAATCATTATAATAGACAATAGTTAAAAATAATACTAAATCAAGAACTATGCTTAATTTAATTAATACATAAGCTGCTGATAAAGTTCATTAAGTAATATTAGTTAAAATAGTTGCAATTGTATATATCAACTTAATATTATAATTATTATTTTATAGTTAATTTTAATGACGTGATCATTTTCCACAATATATTTGTTAAAAATTTAACTATATAACTTTCACTTGCGCAACGCGCGAGTATTCGCCTAGTTAGAAAGTAGTGTTGGCATATTTGGTAGACCTTGAATAGCTTGTACGATACATATGAAAGGAATGGTCTGATACCTTCTAATCCTAACATGATAGCGAAGGTTTCATCATTGTCTAGTCCTTCAAGCCGACGAAAACCTTGAGCTCCCAAATGTGTCTTGCTACTTACAACAACACCATGTGCATCCCTTCTTTATACACACCACTTGGTGCCAACAATTGTCTTATGTGGTGGTCATAGGATAAGAGTCCATACTTATTTTCTCTTAAATTTATTGAGCACGTCTTGCAACACCTTAATCTAATGAGAATCGATGAGGGAATATATTATCATTTTTGGTTTCATATAAGTGATACAAAGCTTACATACAAGCAGAAATTCGTGTAAAATTGATATTTGGTTTGAACTCTAGATTCTAGATTTCTAATAATGGTGATTTGTAAGTGTTTTGATTGTGGATTCTTGATTTAAAAGGTTGGCCCTTCATAGATACATTATCATCTGATTGATCGCCTTGGGTTTTGTCTCATCTTGGGCGAACAATTTACTTATAGTTGAATTAGAGGGTGCAAAAGCAAGTCGAGTGGGACTATTTTCATTAGAGGAAGGCAATATATTTTTTTCAACTATATAAGTGGGATTAACAAGTGACAACGCCTAGTGATATCAAATATTTTAGGCATTGTTGAGCCCTATTCTTGATGAAATTATATCAGATATATCTTGGTATTCTCATTTTTCGTGCCAGGACTTGTTTGGAAGAAAAGAATGAAAACAGGGACTAAAAGCGTGCAAATTGGAAAAGTTTGGAAAGGAATGAAAATTCAAGGAAATACGTATGCGCGCTGCGGGAATTAACAACGCGCAACGCGGGTCAAAGGCGGTGAACCAAATTCAAAGGCCGAGAAAACGGGATCTGATAAGTACGCGCGCCGCGGGATCCTCATATGCGCGGCGCAGCTGCGGTAAATTTCAACTATAAATAGAGGCATTTACAGCCGAAAACCTGAGCAAAACCCTGGTGAAGAATCGACCGTAGAGGCTCTTTGACTCCAAGAATTAGTTTTCAGCAACCATCTTTTGGCATTTCAGGTTTTATAATTTAATTTCCTTTTGGTAGTAAGTAGCATTTGTAGCTAAGGTCTTTGGGAGTGACAACCACTGACTTTGAGCACTTTAGTTTTCTGTTTTGCATCATTGGTTACTGTATTGGACCACTGGAATTCAGTTTTGGTTAATGAAAATCATTTGGTTACAATTAATCTTAGTTTTTCGGTGTTTTGATGCTTGTGTTTGATTGTGTTTGTTTGGGTTGTGTTTGGATGTTATTTTGACCGTGTTTGGGACTGTTTCCCTTGCTGAAATCAGTAGCCAACTAGGTTAGCTTTAGGTATTGAACTTTGGCCAGTAACTGTTCAGTTGGACTGTAGCTATTGGTTTAGATTATACCTTCTTTTGTTGGATGTTTTGGATGCCTTTGATTGCTTCTGATTCAGAGATGCACTTCTGGTTTCAGAAAGTAACTAGGCTTGTTTGAGTTGAGTTTAGCTTATGCTTGGCTTGACTTTGTTTGGTTATTGCTTTTGGGTAGTTGAGAACTTAGAAACTAGGTCCTCCGACTGTAGCGTGACACTACAAGTTGGTAATCTGTCATCTGGTCTAACCACGAAGCTCCTGCGGATCGACCCTGACTACCACTGTGCTAGTGTGTGTGTTAGGTTTTCTTATTTTTGACCGCACGACGACCTAGGCGTGTCAACAAGATCTTCCAACAATATAGGATTAGATGGATCAAAGATTAGAGGAATTGAATGAGAGATTGACTCATTACAATTACATATTTTGAATCCTTACCAGTCTTCCTTTTATTGTTGTATACTCTAAAAGATTTAGATATAGATGAGTATCTAATTAAAGAATGCATTCAACAACTTTTTAGTTTAAATTTAGCTAACTCATCTCTATAATTTAGAATGAAACAAAGGCAACCATATATGTGGAAAACCAAAATCTTTAGTTGTTTCTTTCTGAATCAATTTTAGTACGATCAACCATTTACTTGTTGACTTCAGCCTTGTAAATCTAAATAGACAAAGACAAGAACAATAAAAGCAATCCAAAAACAGAAATGCTGACTTCGCTAACATCTCTTAGTATCCTAATCATGGAGGAGAGGTGGCTCAAGATTTAATGGGTTTGAAACATAAATATCTGATCGATTAATTTGCTTTAACTCCCCAACTGCTTTCTTAGCGTCTTTGTTTAGTTTCTTTAGAAACAAAGCATTGATGCTTAAATCTTCCTTTCGTCTCCTTTGAGCGGATCGAATATCTCATACATGTGCCTTCACTTGTGACACTACATCTCCAATACTACCACAGCTCTCAAAAAGTCTCATTGATCGAGGCCAAGAACTCATCAACTAAGTTTCATGTTGATAGTTGGAATAGGCTTTTTTAGTCAATGGCAGACTTAAAAATTGTCAGCACATGTGTATAATCTTTCCAGGCATGCTAAACCACTGCAAAATGTTTCTGCATCAGGAATACGTGACATAGATGATTCCCATGTTTCAATTAGTGAGTTCCTCGTCAACTTGAAGAGTGGTAAGATCTAGATGGCAAACTGATATACCGAATGGTTTGGCCAGTGATGGAAGACCAACAAGAAGTAGAAAATAATGTATATATGCCATTCCTGTGGTTATTGTTTGGCCAAGCATTCAAATGCTTCTGATTATAACTTAAATAATCTTTGGTTTTACTATTTATACAAGCACAAGATGACAAGCAGGCATGCATATATTAATCTTTTAAATGGCAGGAGCATGTGAAACTCCATGTGCATTATTTCGAATTGCTGAGCTTGCATCCTAATACCAATGCAAAACACTGATTTATTTAATTATTTTGGTACCAAAGAAGCAAAGAGATGGCCTCCCACATGTGTTTGCTGCAGAATATGTCAGGGAGTGGCTCCCCCTTGTGTTCACTCTCGAATGCTTCTTTAATGTCACATTCCTAAATCATTGCAACGTCATTATCCTTGGATTTTCCTACTGTCTCTTCTCTTTCTTGTGACCTATTGATGCCATACATGTGGTTGTCAAGAAACCTTAATGTGTTTGAAACTAACAAAAATAGTGATAAACAAATTTGTATGACCTATTAACGCTATATATTCAAGAGATACGATAGAATAACAAATTTTGATTTTTTAATTAGTTAGCCCATTGGGATCGGCCCGTGTATTTGTCGTATAGCCGGATTTCTATTGTACGTAAGTATATATTTGTTTCGTTAATGGGAAAATAAGATTTATTACATTTACAGCTCCCAGAAAAGCAGATTTTCAAAATGAAATCAAATCTCAAATGTAAGATTGGTTGCAAACATTCTGTAGCAAGAACCCAAACCCAAACTAGTGTCAATATGAACCAGATAACTTGTGACCTAGAGGTATGTTGGTGCCAATCATCCAATTGGCTGATGGTTTGAGTCCCAATTGGGACGAAGGTGTAGATTACTATACGGATGCATTAAGGCGGTGTCTAAATTAGCTGTACAAATTTTTCAAAAGTACCTGATCGGATTGTACAAATTTTTCAAAAGTACGTTTTAAAATAACCATATTTTTTTAACTTGTAGTACTATAAACTTGTTTTCAACGTATGCACGAGATCGGAATATAGAAAGATCAAGGATCTGTTGGGTTTATTTTTAGCCCATGAGTAAAGCCCAAAACCCATTAGCCCACATATATATATTGACTTTTCAGCCATTTTTCATTCTAGTGTGTGCAGATTCACTTCCTCGAGAGATTACAGAAGAAAACAGAGAGCAAAAGAAAGGGTTTCTTCATTTCCGTTTTTCTGGATACCCCTGCAGTGTTTTATCATTTCCCGGAGATCCGTCGGTCCGTTTGCCTTGATTTTCGGACAGCGGCTTCCTGACATCCATACCGACATTCTGTCCGGTTGGCTTGTCCAGATCTGTTCCGGAGCATCGGGAATCGCTGCATCTGTTTGCTGCTGGACAGCAGCACTTATTTGGTGATATCTTTCATTTCTCTTTGTTGTTTGATTCCATATACTTGATGTAATTTGTTTCCAAGTATATGATGGTTATTGTATACCTCTAGTTCATCTAGAGAAGACTTTGTATTGCTCAAATATTGGTGGTAGTGGATTTGAAGCGGCTCTAGTAGTCCCATGGTTTTTACTCTCGTTTTGAGGGGTTTTCCACGCTAAAATTCCGGTGTTATATTTTGGTTGATTGCTTATTGTCTTGGGGCTGATTAGATTGGTTATAAAACTGCATTGGGGCTGTTTTGGTTTTATCTAAAATACCTTATTTGTTATCATCCTCAAAGGTTCATTCGAGTCGGGAAAGTTTACTCAAACGAAGATTAATTCCGCAATTATTGTTTACCGTTTGTGGCTACGTTTTTCCCATCAGTTTGGTATCAGAGCTATTGGTTCTTGTTATTTGGTTACTTGTTTGAACAATGGAAGATAAGACAAGTAGGATGGTTAATTTGAATGGTTCTAATTATCATATTTGGAAAGGCAAGATGGAAGACCTTCTTTATGTGAAGGATTATTATGCGCCTGTGTTTAGTACGGATAAACCTGAAGATAAAACAGATGCAGAATGGAATATTTTGCACAGGAAAGTTTGTGGGTATATTCGACAAGCAGTTGATGATAATGTTTTGAACCATATCAGCGGGGAGACTCATGCTCGTACTTTGTGGCACAAGCTTGAGCAGTTGTATGCTCGGAAGACCGGGAATAATAAACTGTTCTTGATTAAACAGTTGATAGCTTTGAAGTACCATGATGGAAATCCTATTACAGATCATTTGAATTCTTTTCAAGGAATTATTAATCAGCTTGAAGGAATGGGTATCAAGTTTGAAGATGAGATACATGGCTTATGGCTCCTTGGCACTTTACCGGATTCTTGGGAGACTTTTAGGACATCATTGTCCAACTCTGCATCGGATGGTATTATCTCCATGGAATTGGCTAAAAGTAGTATTTTAAATGAAGAGACGAGAAGAAAGTCACAAGCTTCCTCTTCCAGTTCAGATGTCATGGTTATAGAAAACAGGGGGAGAAGTCAAAGTAGAGGTCCGAGTAACAAAGGAAAGCATCGTAGTAAATCCAAAGGAAAGTTTGCTGATTTTGAGTGTTATCATTGTGGTAGAAAAGGGCACACAATACGATTTTGCAGACAGTTGAAAAAGGAAAACAAGAAGGCTAATTACAACCAACAAAAGAACAACCATAAGAAAGATGAAGGTGGCAATGATGGTGCTGAAGCTAATACTGCTACAGAAGAGTTCTTTATCTGTTGTGATTATGATATGGTTAACCTTGCACATGATGATTCGAGTTGGGTTATTGACAGTGGTGCTACGTGTCATGTGACATCACAAAGGGATTTTTATTCATCTTATACTCCCGGTGACTTTGGGACTGTTAAGATGGGTAATAGTGGGCTATCAAAGATTGTTGGCGTTGGTGATGTTTGTTTGAAGTTTGATACTGGGATGGAGTTGGTTTTACACAATGTAAAACATGTTCTAGATATTAGACTTAATTTGATATCCACTGGCTTACTTGATGATGATGGTTACCACAGCAACTTTGGTGATGGAATTTGGAAACTCACTCGTGGTTCTTTGATCGTAGCAAGAGGTAAAAGAACTTCAAAATTGTACATGGCACATCCACAGATCTCTAAAGATAGGGTCAATGCAGTGGTGAATACTGATATGACTAGTTTGTGGCATAAGAGACTTGGTCACATGAGTGAAAAGGGTATGTCTCTACTGTTGAAGAAAAATGTGTTGACAGGTGTGCATGATGTGCATTTGAAGAAGTGTTCTCACTGTCTGGCGGGTAAGCAAAATAGAGTTTCCTTCAAGAGTCATCCTCCCTCTAGGAAGGAGAATATACTTGATTTGGTACATTCCGATGTATGTGGTCCCATGAAGACTAGATCACTTGGGGGCTGCTTATATTTTGTCACATTCATCGATGATCATTCAAGGAAGGTATGGGTTTATATCTTAAAGTCCAAAGATCAAGTATTTGGTGCGTTCAAGCAGTTTCATGCCTTAGTTGAGAGGCAAACTGGGAAGAAGCATAAGTGTATTCGAACAGATAATGGAGGTGAATACATTGGTCCTTTTGATGCTTATTGTAGAGAGCAAGGTATTCGACACCAAAAGACTCCTCCAAAGACACCACAGCTAAATGGTTTAGCAGAACGAATGAACAGGACACTGACTGAGCGAGTTACATGTTTGCTCTCACATGCAGGGTTACCTAATTCTTTCTGGGGTGAAGCTTTGAATATGGCGGTACATGTTATTAATCTTACTCCTTCTGTTCCTTTGTCTTTTGATATCCCTGACAGGGTTTGGAGTAACAAAGACGTTTCGTATCATCATTTGCGGGTCTTTGGATGCAAGGCTTTTGTGCATATTCCCAAAGATGAAAGATCAAAGCTTGATGTGAAGACCAAGCAGTGCATATTCCTTGGATATCGCCAAGATGAGTTTGGATACAGGTTATATGATCCAGTTCTGAAGAAACTTGTAAGAAGTCGTGATGTTGTATTTGTGGAGGATCAGACATTGAAAGATATTGAGAAGATAAAGATAGTTCCTCAATCTACTGATAATCTTATTGATTTGGATCCGGTCTCTCCTCAACATCTTGAGCCACACAATGAAGATAGTGTTCAGAATGATGAACAACATGATACTGATGAAAATGAAGTCCCAGAGCAATCAGAGTTAGATGATGAGTTGCATCCAGATCTACCAGTGCCAGATATACCACCATTTGTCCCACTTAGGCGGTCAGCGAGAGATCGTCATCCTTCCACCCGTTATTCTGCTGATGAATATGTTTTAGTCACTGACGGGGGAGAGCCAGAATGTTATACAGAAGCCATGGAAGATGAGCACAAAAGAGAGTGGGTTGAAGCTATGCAAGATGAGATGAATTCCTTGCATGAAAACAATACATTTGAGTTAGTAAAGTTACCTAAAGGCAAGAGAGCTTTGAAGAACAAATGGGTCTACAAAGTGAAGGTTGAAGAAGATACCTCACGGCCTAGGTACAAGGCTAGGTTGGTGGTCAAAGGATTCAGTCAAAGGAAGGGTATTGATTTTGATGAGATTTTCTCTCCAGTCGTGAAGATGGGTTCTATTCGGGTGATTCTTGGTTTAGCTGCTAGCCTTGATCTTGAGGTTGAGCAGATGGATGTCAAGACAGCATTCCTTCATGGTGATTTGGACAAGGAAATCTATATGGAGCAACCTGAAGGTTTTCAGGTTAAGGGCAAAGAAGATTATGTTTGTAAACTTCAGAAAAGTCTTTATGGGTTGAAGCAAGCACCAAGACAGTGGTACAAGAAATTTGAGTCGGTCATGGGGAAGCAAGGCTACAAAAAGACTACTTCAGATCATTGTGTTTTCTACCAGAGGTTTGGTGGTGATGATTTCATCATTTTATTGCTTTATGTTGATGACATGTTGATTGTTGGTAAGAATGCAGAGAGAATTGTCCACCTGAAGAAAGAATTGAGCAAGTCTTTTGCTATGAAAGACTTGGGGCCAGCAAAACAAATTCTTGGCATTCGGATTACTAGGGATAGAGCTTCAAAGAAGTTACACATGTCACAGGAGCAATACATTGAGAAGGTGCTTCGTAGGTTCAATATGGATAAAGCTAAAGTGGTTAGTTCACCTCTTACTAACAACTTTAAATTGACTGATAAAGACTGCCCTTCTTCTAAGAAAGAGATTGAAGAGATGGATAGAGTTCCATATGCCTCAGCCGTTGGTAGCTTGATGTATGCAATGGTGTGTACAAGGCCTGATATTGCACATGCAGTAGGTGTTGTTAGTCGGTTTCTATCAAACCCAGGTAAAAAGCATTGGGAAGCAGTGAAGTGGATTTTCAGATATCTACGTGGTACTTCCAAATTGGGTATAACTTTTGGAAAGGGGGAGCCAATGCTTGTTGGGTATACTGATTCTGATATGGCAGGAAACAAAGACAACATGAAATCCACTTCTGGATATTTGATGACTTTTGCAGGGGGAGCTGTGTCATGGCAGTCAAGACTACAAAAGTGTGTTGCTTTGTCTACCACCGAGGCTGAATATATGGCGGCAACAGAAGCGTGCAAAGAACTATTGTGGTTGAAAAGATTTATGCAAGAGCTTGGCTTTATGCAAAAGCGCTATGTGGTTCTTTGTGACAATCAAAGTGCTATTCACCTTGCGAAGAATTCTATGTTTCACAAAAGAACAAAGCATATCGATGTGAGGTATCATTGGATTAGAGATGCTCTTGAAGACAAGTTGTTTGAACTTAATAAAGTTCATACCGATGATAATGGTTCCGATATGTTGACTAAAGCTTTGGCAAGTGAAAAGTTGAAGATATGTTGCTCGATCGCCGGAATGGCGAACTATTTCTCATAGGCTAAAAGGGGGAGATTTGTTGGGTTTATTTTTAGCCCATGAGTAAAGCCCAAAACCCATTAGCCCACATATATATATTGACTTTTCAGCCATTTTTCATTCTAGTGTGTGCAGATTCACTTCCTCGAGAGATTACAGAAGAAAACAGAGAGCAAAAGAAAGGGTTTCTTCATTTCCGTTTTTCTGGATACCCCTGCAGTGTTTTATCATTTCCCGGAGATCCGTCGGTCCGTTTGCCTTGATTTTCGGACAGCGGCTTCCTGACATCCATACCGACATTCTGTCCGGTTGGCTTGTCCAGATCTGTTCCAGAGCATCGGGAATCGCTGCATCTGTTTGCTGCTGGACAGCAGCACTTATTTGGTGATATCTTTCATTTCTCTTTGTTGTTTGATTCCATATACTTGATGTAATTTGTTTCCAAGTATATGATGGTTATTGTATACCTCTAGTTCATCTAGAAAAGACTTTGTATTGCTCAAATATTGGTGGTAGTGGATTTGAAGCGGCTCTAGTAGTCCCGTGGTTTTTACTCTCGTTTTGAGGGGTTTTCCACGCTAAAATTCCGGTGTTATATTTTGGTTGATTGCTTATTGTCTTGGGGCTGATTAGATTGGTTATAAAACTGCATTGGGGCTGTTTTGGTTTTATCTAAAATACCTTATTTGTTATCATCCTCAAAGGTTCATTCGAGTCGGGAAAGTTTACTCAAACGAAGATTAATTCCGCAATTATTGTTTACCGTTTGTGGCTACGTTTTTCCCATCAGGATCATGAATATTTTTGTAAGCACATGTAATTTGTTATATTTTATCGTGTGAGTACATTAAGGATTGAAACTCGATAATGAATCAATCGTCTAAAAACTACATCTAATCCAGCCTCTATACAATCTATACTACTTACAAGATTTTCTAACTTTCTATGGGCGGTTGTCATTTCCTCCGTGCCACGAAGAACACAAAAGAGCACATCATCGACACTCCCCACCTCATTCGTGTTCTTCTTTCCCTTCTCGCCTGGCCTCAATTTTGAAATCAACGAGCACCCACCATGCCTGTTCTTGATTGTCGTACCCGATGACGACAAGAACAACAAAATACACCGTAACACGAGAGACGTCATCACATTTACTTCTCTAATCACTTTCACCACCATTGCCAAATTGTAATCTTTTAACGATGGTACAAGCGTAAACTTTCTTTCGGCTCGTTTTAATGAACTAATGCACTTTGATGCCTCTTTCTTCAACTTCTTTCGCAATCTGATGTAACAAGAAATCTCATCTTCAATTCTCAATTCTGCACCTCTCCTACGAAGACTTGACTGAAGGCGTTGCGCTTGTTCCTTCATCTTCTGTTGAGTGTCTCTGACAATCACACAAACGTCGAGTAGTTTGACTGAATGCTCCAATGCGTCTTCCAATACTTTCCCATGGCTAAGAAGGCCTTGTTGTGTGAGGGAAGAGTAAACAAGTTCCTCGACACATCTATACACCTCCGCTAAACCAAATAGGCCCGTTCGAATTGTTTCTGCGGTTAGGGTTTCAGATGAAGAACACGATCTTGCTTCCCACACCCGTAACTTGTTTAGCTCAGCTTCCACACGAAAAGAAGTGGGTTGCAATCTAGAAGGCAAACTAATGGATCTAGTTGGAGGCAATGCCGATGATCTTTCCATCTTTTAAGTGTTCTAAAGCGACTCAAAGTCTAAAATGTAGAAACAGAAGAATGAAGTAATGATTATGGAACATTGTTTGGTTTTTATAAGTGCGGTTTTTTTAATTCATGCGAGAATCTGGTCTCTACAAGTTGTTGAAAATACTGACAAAACAGAATATAATCATGTTATGCCAATGTGGGTAGCCTTAGGCCGCACGGAGTAGGGCTCGCCAAGGGGGTCGCCAAGCCCCTTGGCCGCTCGCCAAAGCCACTCCACTGCCACTCGCCAGCGGCTCGCCATGCTTAACTCGCCAACGGCTTGGCGAGATGCCAAGCCAGGGAAAAGGTTTCAGAAATGACAATTTACCCCCCTGAACGGCTAGAAAATTAATTTGGCAGCTTTCAAAAATTTTACACTTTTAACCCATATATAAAAAGTAGCCGTTTTTTTTAAAAAAAATCAGATTTTTCAAACTTCTTTCATCCCCTATATATATAGAACACACTCTCATTCATTTCACACAATAATCCCTTCCAAAACTCTCTCAAAATGTCTTCAAACAAAAAAAAAGGTTCAAAATCTTCCAAGAACCAATCTTCCAACACTCCACCTCCAAACCATCCATCAAACGTAGATACAAATGTTTATCATCCAATAATGTTTTCACCACAACCCGATGAGCCGTTGTTTTCACCGACACAAAACCAATTCTTAGCCAACTTTGTCTACAATTTATCCCAAAACCAAAATACTTTTCCCACACAATCTCCAAATTTTTTCACCACACCTTCTCCACCACAAGTACACTCTCAAGGTTCTGGAACACAATTCTTCTCAACTCAACCACGACGTCTTCTTGCATCGGATTCGGAAGAAGAAGAAGAACAACAACAAGAAGTTGAAGAAGAAGACGAAGACGAAGAAGAAGAAGAACCACAACCAAAAAAATCATCAAAAGGTCGTGGAAAAGGGAAAGCCCCAGCGAAACAGAGAACCAAGGTAGAGCCTTGGAAAGTTGATGAGGTGATAGCTTTAGCAAAAACTTGGGTGGACATATCGGAGGATGCGGTTCACGGAAACGACCAAGAAACCCAAGTTTTCCAAAAAAGGATTTGGCAATTATGGTGTCAGCGAATGGGTCGTACATACCGTACCCACCAGTCACTATACTCGAAATGGCGTGTTGTAAGTAAAATTGCCAAGGGATTTGAGGCGATTTTTGCACAATGTAAACGAAATTGGCCAAGTGGTGCCAATATGGATGATGTGATGCTGGCTGCTCGGCAACAATATATTGACAAAAATGGCACCAAAAATCCTTTCAATACCCATGCGGAAGCGTTTTGGAGGGTAATTCGAGACAATGAAAAATGGAAGGAACAAACATCCTTTCATCAGTTCGCCGTTGGAATAAATGCAACCAAACGCTTCAAATCCTCCACATCCACACACTCTCAGTCTTCTGATGCAAATGTTGGATTCGACATTAATGAGGAGCCGGAGGCTGACGTTCTTCCGATTGGTCGTGATCAAGCCAAGAGGAAGATGAAGGGAGGTAGTTCTGGCACGAATAGTAGCACAGAATTGCAACAATTGAACGAGCAAGTCGCCACTTTGCAGACTTTACATGAAGAGAAAGTCAAAACCAAGTTGATGGATATTGTGACGAGAAACATATCCGATCTACGAGGGTTCGAGTATCAAATTGCACTTCAAGCGAAGAAGGATGCGGCTAGGAAATTGGGTTACACGTTCGACGATGAGTAGATTAGTTGTTTGTGTTTTATTTTGTGTCTTTGTTTAACTTTTAAATTGTTAGTTGTTTGTGTTTTTTATTTTTAATGAAATGTTTTAATTTTAAGTAAAAAAACGAATTCTGTTTGTACAAGGACTAAAGTTGTAATTTCTCAAATTAATTTGGTTGGCAGTTCCTTGGCCATTGGCCACCACTCCCTACAAAATGGCCAAAACCTGCCAATCATTGTCTGGCCCACAAAAACCCCTTGGCCATCCCTTGGCCATTGGCCACCACTCCCTGCAGCCTTACCGATTTCAATGAAGTTGTAACCTTTTAGGTTAGCAAATTTAGAACACCGACCTTTTTGTTGAATCTTAGGGCCACGAAATGTCCACCTGGTCACATTTGTGACAAATTACTGGTCTCTCCATTGAATGAAGTAGTGTTGTTATATGCATGCATGTAAATGAAAACATGAAATATCCTTAAAGAACAGATTGCAGATCATGAGAGAATTCAAGATTTTGGAAGAATTGGTGACAGAAGAACGGTCATGTGTAAAGGGAACAAGGGAGCATGAGATTGGTTAAAAAAATATGGGCATTGAGGGAGGGTGGGATGGGTAACGTGACAGGAATGTAGACAACTTTTTACAGGTAATTCACATGTTCCATATTCATGAGGGTATGGTACATGGGACTATTGGTTTTCCTATACTATTTTATTTTCGTTTTTTAGTTACTGTCTCGTGATCGTGACCGTAGAACTTCACCTACAAATCAGCTATGACACTAATTATTTTATATAAGATTGTTCTGTGAAATAAAAACAAATTGTCAGGATGGCCGAGTGGTCTAAGGCGCCAGACTCAAGTTCTGGTCTTCGTGAGAGGGCGTGGGTTCAAATCCCACTTCTGACATTTTGCAAATGACCTTTTTTTTTACAAAGACAATAAATGGTTGTATTAAGCATAAGATGTTGCAAAACGAATGTCTACACTATGAGTTGTTTACGAAATAAAAATGTTAACATTGAAATCTTATTTTAAATGTATAAATTATAAATAAGTTTTAAGCAGTTTGTGTATTATTTTTAGAGTGCCTTTCTTTATATTTGTAAATTGTAATGAAGGGGACCGAGTAAGGAACACTTCTTCATCGTGTCTTTGTTGTCGAATACGATTAAGTATTATTATATATAATTTAAACCGTAAATTAATAATCAATTGATGGATCTCTTATATTAATTAATGCAATACCATGGTTTCTAATTATCTAGGAATTATATAATCTTTGTTTAATAATTAAATGTTTGTCGGCTACATGGCTTTATATTTCGTATTACCACAAGAATATGTATACAAATATAACTAGTTCAAAGGTTGTGGTACGGAGTACGTAATCGTAGGTGTGAAGTACACACTCTCAAGCTAAAAAATCCAGGCCTCACATGCCAAATAAGTTAATTACCTATAGGATCTTTACAACATATTTAAGAATAATAACTGATTAATCTGGATTTGCGGGGACAAAGTAAAACATGAGAGCAGACTAACAAACACCATGTTTAGGGGTCTTTATAATTGATACCTAGCAGGTTTATACTTTAACCTTGACTATATTCACGGTATATACAACACAAACTCATACATGCAACATACATACATACATATATACATACATATTGGCGAATCCAAAGTTGAAGCTCACTTGTGTAAAACTTGAATGAGGTAAAAATAAATAGGTCGGATAAATTTTAGTTATCAGGTTCCGTTGTCAGTAATATTATATAAAGTAACTTACACTTTTGGTCCCCATGGTTTGCACAAAAACATAGTTTTAGTCCAACAATTAGAAATTTGATGTGGCTGGTCCTTCTGGCTTCCAATTCTTCCACCCGAGGTTCCTCGTCCATGTAAAATTATCTTCTTACCCTTTCCACTATCTTGCTGTTTTTTCTTTTTATTTGTTTATTCATGTAGCTTCATATATATATATATATATATATATATATATATATATATATATATATATATATATATATATATATATATATATATATATATATATATATATATATATATATATATATATATATATATATATATATATATATATATATATATATATATATATATATATATGAAGCTACATGAATAAACAAATAAAGCCATGAAGAACGTGAATAAACACATAAACCTGCAACATCTTTTTGGATTGGAATCAAAAACATTGATCAATTTCAGGATTAGAGTAAAAGCGTTTCATCAATTTCTGGATTGGAACTTGAAGAAAATGAAGTTATTTAAGAAAAAATCCACATTTACTCAAAGTCGATTTGGAAACATGCAAAGTAAACAATTAATCCAGTAAACCGAATATTTTCATTAAATCTTCGTTAACATAATCAATTTAACCAAAATCTTCTTAGACAAACACCCTTCGGTCGAAACTGAAGTAATTAAAATCAAAAATACAAAACTTACACCATTACCAATTTTTCAGGTCTAAACCTTGAACCATCAATGGATTTTGGAATCAAAATTGAAATAATAACGATTAATCATTTATTTACTATCTTGAGCTAATAACCTTCTTTTTTTACAACATGTGACACCCCTCGCTACGAGTATCTAAAATATATAGTCATTTTTAGTTTATAACAAAAGCCAACCAATTTTATCATCACCATTGAGAACCGTTTTAGGTCCCAAACATTTCATCAAAAGTTAAGTTAAGTAGTAGCAAGGAAAATTGTCATAATTTCTTAACAAAACATATGATTAAGTACCACATATAACGTGGCCTTCAAAATGTCCCCCATTCTTAGCTAAGTCTTATGTAGTTAATAGCATGCTATAGCGGTGGTTACTTAGATACATATATCCCATGGGACACTATAACCTCTACTGGATCAAGGCTCAATTAGGGTTTTCCCCCAAAATCATCGATTCTAGGGTTTATGTGAACTGCAACTTTGTCAAGGTGATTCTAGCTATCCATTGAATGGGTCTTCATCATTTGATGATTGGAAACAAGATTTAAACACTTAGGATCATAGGATTGATCTCTCTCCCCCCCCCCCCCCACATGAATTTTTAGATTTGACTAAAACCCAAACCCAAAAGTGGGTTTTTCTACTAGATTAGGAATGATTCTTACCAAAATTTGCCCAAGAACACCAATCCAATGATTGGGGCATGAATTTCTTCACAAAACCCTCCAAAATATGGAAGATGAAGAACCCTAGCTCCCCTCCTTCCTCTCCAAGTCGTTCCTAAGCTGAATGAGGCTTAACCCCCACTTAAAACTCAAACTTTCAAGAAATGACACAATTGGTCCCTCTAAATTCAATTATTTTCTCTAAGGGTAAAACTTGCTAGGTTAAAGCGTCGTTTTGGGGTTTTAACCATTTTAGTCCAGGAATATTTCCCATATGACATCTAAGTCCCAAATGGGTATCTCAAATTCGAGTTTCACAAAATTGACGGTTTTGAACCCTATGGGTAAAATTATCAAAAAAACGTCCTTAAATGGATTCCAATTCTCATTCTTCAAATAGTTTATGAATCATTTTATTTATTTCCTTTAACTTTTTTTACTTATTTATCATTATTATCATTTATTTAATTTAAATATTTAAATTTCGTCCTAAAAGTAAGGTATTACATTACCTCCCCCTTAGGAAGATTTCATCCTTGGACTCTCGGATGTAGAAAATAAATGCGGGTATCTTTTCCGCATGTCCTCCTACGTTTCCCATGTAATATTGGGTCTCGTTGAATGCTTCCATTTAACTAGTACCAAGTCAATTAACTTTCTTCTAAACTTTTTGACTTTCTTGTCCAAAATCTCTTCCGGTTCTTCAATTAGCCTTTTGTTCTCGTCCGCTCTTATTTCATCCATTGGTATGAGGTCTACTTTATCACCCAACCATTTTCGTAGATAGCATACATGAAAGACGTTAAGAATGTCGTGCACTTACAGGGGTAACTCTAATCGATAAGCTTGTTTCCCAATCCGTTCTATCACATTCAATGGTCCTATATACTAGGGATTTAGTTTTCCCCTTCTTCCAAAATAGATAATCCCTCCCAATTGGGATACCTAGAGTAATACTTTGTCGCCCTCTTCGAAGACCATCGGCCAGTTCTTCAAATTTGCATAGCTTTTTTGTCTACTTTGAGCCGCCTTCATCCTTTCCCTTATTATCTCAACTTTCTTGGTTGTTTCATGTACAAGACTAGGCCCCACAAAGACTTTCTCATCTTCTTGTAACCAGCAAAAAGGGGATCTACACTCTCTCGTATAATGCCTCAGACGGAGCCATCTTGATCGTCGACTGGTAACTATTGTTATAAAAGAATTTGATCAAAGGAAGGTGTTTGTCCCAACTCCCATCAGAATCGAAAATACATGCTCTACGTGAAAGGTTTTAAGCAAACCATGGACTAAATAACCTAAGTTCATAAGCAACCTATGAAGATCTATGTTTTCTTCTAATTGAACATATAACAAAACCTAAAGGCCATAAGAAAATTAACTAAAAGAATAAAATTAGGAAAAACCAACCTTTTAGAATTTTCTGGAAGCTTAGCAGCAAAAATATCCTGCCTCAAATGAGATCACACCCAAGCCGAGAGGATTATGGATCGAAATTCCAGAGAGAAAATAATAGAATGAGCAACTGATAATGAGGTCTAGGGTTCCCTATTTATAGGGAACCAAGTGGCAAAGCTAAAACCCTAGCCGCAGCCCATTTTCCGGATTATCTGTACGCGCGCCGCGGCCAAGACGTTTGCGCGCCGCGCGCCGCAATTCAACTATTGAATTTGTACGACTTTAATCCCTGACCTCCTGATTAATCCAATTAATGTCACAGAAATTAATCCAATTAATTTCTGATTAATTATTAATCAAATAATATTATTTCTAATTAATATATTATCTCCATAATATATTAACAAACAATATCTTGATATATTAGTCATATAATAAATCAACCCTTTCTCTCTACTTAACTTTCCACCAATCCTCCAGCTATGAGGGCAACCCAAATGGACTATGCTACTATTAATTAGGTAAATACTAATTATTAGTCATGGCTTAGACACCTAATCCAACAGTCTCCCACTTGGATAAGTCTATGACTATAATTACCAATTTAACCTCTAATTAACCAGCACTTTTAGCTTCCTAGAAACCGCTGCCAAACTCTGATCTAATCAATTCTGTCCATAGATAAGTGATCATATGATCCTCCGTCCAACAAGATATTTTCAAACTCAAGACATGGATAAAATCAATCCCGGTCTGACTCACTGTTCCTCGATATCCGATTTGCATATGACTCTTAGACTACCAATTTAGTCCCGGTTGGCCAACCATTTTAGTCAACTTTAAATTCATCGAGAGGCCTACAGATATCTGTTCCCCGTTAGGGTCAAGGGACGAATAAGCTTCGACTCATATACTTATGTCTTTTACCAGACAAATCACTCACAACAATACGTTTTATAACACCGAGTTACCGATGCGTTTTCGTATTATCAATGAACAACCATCTAATAAATCATAACTCATATGTCTTAGCTTAAAGATCAAAAAATATTATCGTCTCAATATTGCTCGTGATGTAATCCATGAAGCAATCCATTGAGCGCGGGTTTATCCAATACTCAAATCTCCATTTCCAAGTACTCACAAATGGTGCAGCAATCCAATTGCAATGTCTAACTCCTTAGACAATCTATTACCAATTCATGACAGTCTTACTTCACACTTACTCCCAAAAGTGTAATCGACTGTGGATATTTGAATAATCCAATTATTCAGGAAGTAAAACATGCAAAATAAAACACAATGATAAAGTATTGACAAAAGTAGTAAACCATTACTCATTAATAAATCTCTATTATTAAATCACAAGAGTCAAATACAATACATTGTTACAAGTTTCGAAACCTATCTAATTTACATAAACTTTATATCATCTCTTAATCCAATGCTCCTAGCATGCTGATTATGCTTAATCCTACTCAGAGCCTTTGTCAAGGGATCTGCAGGATTATCTTCCGATGATACCCTCTTTACCACGAGGTGACCTTCTTCTACCTTATGCCTTATGTAGTGGTACTTTCTATCGATATGTCTGGACTTTCCATGGTCTCGCGGTTCCTTTGTCAAGGCGACCGCACCTTCGTTATCGCAGAACAGTTCCATGGGCTCCTGAATACTCGGGACTACTCCAAGGTCACCGATGAAGTTCTTCAGCCAAGCCGCTTCCTTTGATGCTTCACTTGCTGCTATATACTCTGATTCACAAGTAGAATCAGCCACCGTATCTTGCTTGGAACTTTCCAAGTAACTGCTCCACCGTTCAAAAGGAATACCCAGCCCGATTGAGACCGACCACTGTCTCTATCCGTCTGAAAACTGGCATCTGTATATCCTTCAACTCTCAAGGTATCACTGCCACCGAGGACTAACACCATGTTCTTGGTCCTCCGCAGATACTTGAGTATATTTTTTACAGCTATCCAATGCGCCCTTCCAGGGTTACCCTGGTACCGACTGACCATGCTTAACGTAAAGGCCACGTCAGGGCGAGTACACGTCATAGCGTACATGATCGATCCTACAGCCGAAGCGTAAGGTACCCGACTCATTTCAGCTATTTCATCGTCTGTACTCGGACTTTGAGTCTTACTCAATTTTGCATTACTTTGGATAGGTAGTTCTCCTTTCTTGGAATTTTCCATACTAAACATTTTCAGTACCTTTTCCAAGTATGTACCCTGACTAAGTCCAATTAGTCTCTTCTTCCTATCTCTCAATATTCTTATCCCGAGAATATAGGCAGCCTCTCCTAGGTCCTTCATGGCGAAACATTTCCCAAGCCAAGCCTTGACATCTTGCAATGTTGGAATATCGTTTCCCATGAGCAGTATGTCATCGACATACAGCACCAGAAAGGTGACTATACTCCCACTAGCCTTGACATATACGCAGGACTCATCCTCGCTCCTAGAGAAGCCAAACTCTTTGACTTTCTCATGGAAACAAAGATTCCAGCTGCGAGAAGCTTGCTTCAATCCGTAGATTGATCTCTCAAGCTTACACACCTTATTAGGATACTTTGCATCGACAAAACCCTCTGGCTGATTCATGTAAACATCCTCAGTCAACTTCCCATTAAGGAAAGCGGTTTTGACGTCCATCTGCCAAATTTCATAGTCATGAAATGCAGCTATGGCCAGCATAATCCTAATAGACTTTATCTTGGCTACTGGTGAGAAGGTCTCGTCATAGTCAACCCCTGGGGTTTGAGTAAAGCCCTTCGCAACTAGTCTTGCCTTGAAACTGTGTACTTTTCCGTCCATGTCGGTCTTCTTCTTGAAGATCCGTTTGCACCCGACTGTCTTTCGACCCGGTACGTTGTCAACCAAGTTCCAAACTTGATTGTCATACATGGACTTGATCTCGCTATCCATGGCCTCTTTCCACTTGGCAGACTCAGGGCCCGCCACTGCTTCCTAGTAGTTAGCTGGTTCATCCAAATTTATCAGTGTCCTATCACTGACAAACGTGTCCCCATCCGAAGTTATATGGAACCCATAAAACTCGGGTGGCATGCTAACCCTACCGGAACGCCTAAGAGATAAGGATACATTTGTCGGACCAACAGGAACTTCTTCCTCATGTTGGTTGCTAGTTTCTCCTAAGGTTGCGTCATCTGATGACTCTTGAATTTCTTCCAGATCAATGGTACTCCCACTGTCCTCTTTGAATATGAGCTCTCTCTCTCTCGAAAGACCGCTCGTCTAGCTACAAAGACCACGTCCTCGCTTGGTCTGTAGAATAGATATCCAAAGGACTGTTTGGGATAACCAAGGAAGAAACACCTTTCGCTTCTTTCTGCGAGTTTGTCTTGAGTCTCTCGTCTAACGAAAGCCTCACAACCCCAGACTTTGATATGTGCCAACGAGGGAACTTTCCCCATCCACATTTCATGAGGCGTTTTAGCAACCTTTTTAGTAGGGACAAGATTGAGGATATGGGCGGCAGTCTCTAAGGCATACCCCCAGAAGTGAATGGGAAGTGAAGCTCGACTCATCATGGAACGGACCATGTCCAACAGGGTTCGGTTGCGCCTCTCCGCAACACCGTTCAACTATGGTGTCCTGGGAGGTGTCAACTGCGAAACTATTCCGCATTCCTTTAGATAGTCTAGGAACTCGATACTTAGATACTCTCCGCCTCTGTCGGACCTGAGCATCTTTATCTTCCTGCCTAATTGATTCTCTACCTCGTTCTTAAACTTTTTGAACTTTTCAAAGGTGTCCGACTTGTGCTTGATCAAGTAGATATAACCGTATCTACTAAAATCGTCGGTAAAGGTCACGTAGAACCGCGTGCCATCCTTTGTGGTTGATCTGAATGGACCACACACATCCGTGTGAATGATGTCCAGCAGACCCTCACCTCTTTCAAAAGACCCTTTGAAAGGTGATTTAGTCATCTTGCCCAACAGACAAGATTCGCATACATCATCCGACCTGAGGTCGAATGATTCCAACACTCCATCCTTTTGGAGTTGGGCGATGCGTTTCTTGCTGATGTGCCCGAGCCGACTATGCCATAGACATGCCTTTTCTACACCACTAGTAGAATCAATATAATTTACACTATGTCCTAAATTGTCAACATTCAACAGTTTCATACACACCATCACAAGGATAAGCAGTAAAAATCAAAGTACCATTTTTGAAAACAGAAATCTAACCAATTTTATTATCAAAAGAAAATTGAAATCCTTGTCCGAACAATGCGTGAAATGAAATAATGTTTCTTGCCATTTCTGGCGAATAGCAACAATTAAATAACTGTAAGCTAACATCACTACTAAGCACTAAACTATAAACGCCGATCTTGGTAACAGGGGACGATCTCCTATTGCCCATGATCAGGTTCAGTCTACCATGATCCACCTCCCTGCTTTCCTTTAGGCCCTGCAGATCAGAACAAATGTGAAAACCACATCCTGTATCAAGGACCCAAGAATTAGAAGATGGTGAGTTTTTAGAGATAGTGTATATACCTGCTGTCGATGGCTTTACTTTCCCATCCTTGACATCATGCAAGTATTTGGGGCAGCTTCTCTTCCAATGGCCCTTCTCTTTGCAGTAGAAACAGTCGGCTTCATTGGGGTTGGCTACACAAGAAATGTGAGAAGACTTGGTTCTCGAGCCATTGTTGGACGACCCGACCTGAACCTTTTCCCTCCAATTTTGCTTAGGAGGGCCCTTCCTCTTCTTTCCTTTGCCACTTCCAATGGCTAAGACGGGCTGATTGACCGAGGGTACACCTTTACCCTTCATCCCATCCTCAGCAACCCGAAGCATACGATGCAACTCAGTCAGGTTAGCTTGATTGTTGTTCAAATGATAAGCCAGCCTGAACTGGTCATAAGAACTCGGTAAGGAGTTAAGCACTATGTCAACGGCCAACTCCTCAGGTACAGGCATCGCAAGCTTTCTAAGCCGCTCCACATAACCTTGCATTCTTTGCACATGAGCGCAGATGGACTCTCCATCTTTAGGTTTGCTGTTCGTGAAGTCTTTGACCACCTCGCACCTCTCGGTGCGCTCTTGCTTGCGGAACTTTTCCGCAAGCTCCTTGTGCATCTCAAAGGGCCAGTAGTCTTCGTATATCCTTTTCAATTCGAGGTTCATTGTGGCGATCATGATGAAGGCCACTTTGGTTGCATCATCAGAATGTTTTTGGTACAAGGCAATCTCCTCGGGAGTAGCAGTTTCAGGGTCAATATCGACAAGCTCGGTTTCGAGGACATACTCTTTGTTCTCGTACCTCATAGCCATCTTGATATTCCTAATCCAGTCATTGTAGTTTGTCCCGTTCAATTGAACCTTGGAACACAGTGAGAGGATAGAGGGAACACTGGAGTTTGAGTGGGGAGCGGATTGATCAGCAGAAGACATCTATAAAAGAAGGTAAGTTTAATTAGATACTTGTCGGTCCTTATAATAACCCAATATAAAATAAGGCTAGGATCCAACTATAACAATTTGCAACATAGAAGAGGGATGCCGTAATCTATAAGCAAATTTTATAAAGGTAGGCGAATGACGATTCAGCCAATTCCACCGCGAAAAAAATAATCTTATTATAAATGGAATTCCTAGTTTCTTTTGAGATTTATTGAACTGTTCAATAGCATGTTTAATCTCGGATATGCCCCACCGTTTGTGACTGGGATGCCGAGGATCACAAACCGGGTGTGAATAACCATGCAAATTAGCTTGGTACTCTCGGGGTCCATTATCATCTCAAATTGATGTGCCGGTAAACCACACATGCTCCATCAACAATGATAACACCCGAGACACCCATTGCAACTCTTTATGAACCCCCATTGGTGTGCCGGTAAACCACACACGCTCCACCAATGTTTCATAAAGTGCAATATGCAATTTCATGGGTTAGCATCAAATTCACATTTTTCCTAAAGTAACTAGATTGGGATTTTGTAAATGGTTCTAGTACTTTGATCATTATACTTTTAATGATTAAGTGGTTCTGTCAAACCCGTTCGGCTAACGACCCTCCACTGATCAGGCCAGCGGTGGGTGAGAGTGTTCACCCATTAGACTGCCATTTTATAGGCAGTATCCTTATACCCACTTTATAGACCAGCTTCGTGAATGAGGCCTACTATTGATTTGACTAACCAAATTTATCTCATATATATAGTATTAACTTTTAATAACATATATAAGATGTATTTTAAAACCCTTTAAAATATTCAAGGTTTATCTTTTAATTTTACCAAATTTAACAATTAAATTTTAAATTAAATTAAACCTTAAAATCGATTTAACCAATTTTAATTACCAATTAATTAAATTAATTAAATCTAAATATTTTAAACATTTTAAAATATTTTTTTCCGGATTTTTCTATTAATTTTGCAATTTTTTAAATTAATTAAATCCTTTTGAATTATCTTTTAATTAACAATTAATTAAATTAATTCAAATGAAGATAGGTTTATCCAAATTAATCAAATTAATTAAAACCTATCCTTAAACCCCTAAATTTCGATTTCAAGGAAAAGGTTTAAGGTTATCCATTTAATTAACAAATAAAGTTACCAAAAATAGAAAACCTCCTAAAACCCTAATGCCAGATTTCGAAATTAGCAAGGGGGGATTAGGGTTTCCAAAACCCTAATCCTAGAAATCGATCCACATATATATTAGGGTTTATAGGCTTTAAACCCTAAAATAGTTATATCAATTCAACAAGAAAACAAAACAGGCTCTGATACCACTGAAAGGTTTTAAGCAAACCATGAACTAAATAACCTAAGTTCACAAGCAACCTATGAAGATCTATGTTTTCTTCTAATTGAACATATAACAAAACCTAAAGGCCATAATAAAATTAACTAAAAGAATAAAATTAGGAAAAACCAACCTTTTAGAATTTTCTGGAAGCTGAGCAGCAAAAATATCCTGCCTCAAATGAGATCACACCCAAGCCGAGAGGATTATGGATCGAAATTCCAGAGAGAAAATAATAGAATGAGCGACTGATAATGAGGTCTAGGGTTCCCTATTTATAGGGAACCAAGTGGCAAAGCTAAAACCCTAGCCGCAGCCCATTTTCCGGATTATCTGTACGCGCGCCGCAGCCAAGACGTTTGCGCACCGCGCGCCGCAATTCAACTATTGAATTTGTATGACTTTAATCCCTGACCTCCTGATTAATCCAATTAATGTCACAGAAATTAATCCAATTAATTTCTGATTAATTATTAATCAAATAATATTATTTCTAATTAATATATTATCTCCATAATATATTAACAAACAATATCTTGATTTATTAGTCATATAATAAATCAACCCTTTCTCTCTACTTAACTTTCCACCAATCCTCCAGCTATGAGGGCAACCCAAATGGACTATGCTACTATTAATTAGGTAAATACTAATTATTAGTCATGGCTTAGACACCTAATCCAACACTAAGGATATCCTCAAGGGTTTGGATAATCCTCTCGCTTTGTCCATCCGTTTGCGTGTGATATGTCGTGCTGAAACATAGTTTGGTTCCCAATTCTTCTTGCAAGCGTCTCCAAAAGTATGAAGTATATCGACTGTCACGATTTGATACAATGGATAAGGGTACATCGTGCCTTCTCACGACTTCATTCATATACAAATACGTAAATTTCTCCATTGGCCAAGTCTCTCTTACAACGAGAAAAAGTGCGCTCTTGGTCAAATGGTCTACAATCACCCAAATCATGTCATACCCGCTCCTCATCTCTAGTAACTTAGTCACAAAATCCATGGTAATCTTGTCTCATTTCCACTCCAGAACCTCAAGTGGTTCAAGATCTTCATATGGTCATTGGTGCTCGATTTTTACAAAGAAACAAGTCAGACATTTCCTAATGTACCTTGCTATATCCATTTTCATGGCTGACCACCAATATAATGGTTTCAAGTCTAAGTATATCTTGGTGCTCCCGGCATGGATCGAATACTTGGACTTGTGCGCTTCATCCAAAATTAGTTTACTCTTATCACCAAACAATGGTACCCAAAAATGTCGTCAACCCATGCGAATTCTCTTCAAATTTCATTGCCTTCCCCAACATCTCATTCTTAATGTTCTCATTTTTACACGCCTCCACGTGTGCTTCTCTAAGCATTTCTACAAGAGTTGACACAACTTCAATTCTTAATGTCTTCACTTTTCTCCTTTCACCAATCTCTTTTCTACTCAAGGCATCGACCACAATGTGAGCTTTACCCGAATGGTAAAGAATTTCACAATCATAATCCTTGAATATTTCTATCCATCTCCTTTGCCGCATATTCAAATCTTTTTGACTAAAAAGTTATTGTAAGTTTTGGTGGTAGGTGTAGAGCTTACATTGAGTGTCATACAAGTAATGCCTCCAAATATTCAAAAGGTAGTGTAGCCTTGACTAAAAAGGTATTGTATCATGTTGCCTAACTTTATTTTTCTCATGAGTTCATATGGTCTGAAAGACCCAAGGGCCAAAATTGTACCTGAAATTAGATCCAGAAGTTACTTATATTCTTTCTATATTTAAAAATATTTGTATACTAAAAAGTATATATAAATCCGTCATATTTTATACAAAAGTGACTTTAACAATTTCAAAAGTAGCATAGGCACTTTTAATAAACCTTCAAATTGTCATTAAACTTATGACAATTTCCAAATAACAATGAAAAGGGGAAAGGGACAGCCGCCCCCCTAATAATGCCACCACCTGCTGCCATGCCATTCCTTGAAGAACCATCTGTGTTCAACTTCAAAATACCAAAAGGAGGAGGAGCCCATTTGATCCATTTTCCTTTAGGAATCTTAGGGGAGACCATAGGGATATGCATTACTTGGAAACAAATAGAATCATGAAAACCAGAAGAATGAGTGGGATAATCAAGCTGCAATGCAATAAATCCTTACACCAGTGTTTGACTTTATTGATAATAGATGAAGAAGACATAGCAACTGAATCATGAACAGATCCATTTCTAGCAAGCCAAATCTCCCAGCAACCAGAGAAGATAAAACTACCCTAAAAATTCCATTTTAGATTTGATAGAACTGCCTTGCAACCAGGTCTTAGTGAAAGCAGACATACTAGCTTGAACAAAACTAGCATTAAGAATACCTTTCAAATAAGACCAAACCTGATAGGCAGTTTCACCTTGACAAAACAAATGAAGTAAAGAATCCTGTTGACTTCTAATGCAGAAATTCAATTTATAAGGCATTTGAAAGCCCATGTATATGAGCCTGTCATCCATAGGAAGAGCATTCCTGAGGAATCTCCAGAAGAAGAGAATAAACCCATCTTAGGAGGAAGCCACTGGTTCCATAATAGAGACCACCAAGGACTTTTCTGGCCATGAATTCTGGAAAAATGCCAATAGGAAGTAGAGGAAAAAAGACCTAAAGGGGAATGATGCCAAACTAGTCTATCTGGGATGTCAGAATCTAGAGAGATATCTTACAAAATAGATTAAGCCTCTGTGGATAAGCTAGGCAGAACTAAGGTAGAAAAATCAGCAGATTGAATAACTTCTCTAAAAGGAGTCTTAAGATCCATATTCTGCACAGAAAACGCACCAGCACCCCAGTTAGCCATGCTAAAGCTGATGTTACCAGCACCTACCACCCAATGAGAGTTGCCCAGAATGGTACTAACATGAGGGAAAACATTCCTCCAAACATGAGAGCTTAAATCAGAAAGAAATAATGGATGACCCTATTTAGATCTCATAAACTTGCCCCAGAGAAACTGACCAACAACATAAGCCCCCGCAAGTTTGGCATGCAATTTCCTGTCTAATTACCAACCCACCCTCCTTCATGGATTTACAAATGCTGTCCCAAGCAATCTAGTGGTGCCTGTGCTCACCATTGGAATCCCATAATAAATTAGCCATAACACTTTTCATCTTAGAAATCCGGGGGAGACCGCACTGCCAAGGTATGTATAGGAATAGGGGAAAGGACTGATTTTAAGAGAGTGAGCTTACCACCAAAAGAGAGAAACCTGGCCTTCCATCCGTCAATCCTTTTTCTGATATTCATTTCTAAATCATTCAAATATGATGTTTTTCTTCTGCCTTTGAAGATAGGGGCATCAAAATACACAATAGGGGACTCTTGAACTGAAAACCAGTCCAATGATGAATTAAAGTAAAGACCCTATATTTGTGTTTTTTGAAGAGCAGAGAAAGCGAACTTCTTTTGAATCAAATCAAAGCATATAAGAAGTGGCTTGGAGAACACCTTTTGGATTTTTTATAATTTGAAAGGCAACTAGTGCTCTTTGAGGAGAAGGGCTTGGGCTTGTTGTCGAACGAGATGGGGGGATTTTTTCCTTCTTAGTAACGGTCTTACTCTATAAAATGACTTTTTGAATAAGCTCTTAAGGTTAGGAATCAACGAAGAGGTTCTGAAAGTGAATCAGATCTGGGCTGTCCGGGGGAGTTGTGCAAGAGGGAGCTGCTGCCCTAGTCGAAAGTTTAAGCAGTTAGCAAGGAGTTCTTTCCCAAAGAAGCATTTAACCATTCTCCGATCTATGTCATATTAACCGATTCACCGAAATTAGCCTCCGAAGACATGATCCATAGTAAAGAAGTAGACATGGTACGAATGGGATTGAGAAGGAGCTCTTCCGTATTTGGGGTGCATTATAGCACAGTCTGTGACTACGTTTTTCCGTCGGTTGATGCTGCGTATTGCACACTTGTTATATTTGTTTATATAGTGTTAGTTCTATAACGAATTTCAAGCGCCTAAGAATTAGTTCCAAGAAGTTTCAGTAAGAACTAGCACTGGACTTCTTCCCCCTTTCGACTTTTCCTCTCTCCTTTTGTTTGTGCTTCCACCCGGGCTTTTCCTTCTGTTTTATAGAGACCCGAGGAAATTCTTCTAATAATTGATGTAGAAAGGTGAGGCATTTTCCCCGGCATACGGAAAAAAATGAAAGGATGACGCAAAAGACGAGTAAGGGACGGGGAGGGGGAGGCTCTCGAAACCAAACGAGACTAGAAGGAACATGGGAATTAGCACCATTCATATGAGTGCTTTTGTCTCGAAGAGCCAACAAAGGGGCAGCCCTCTCTCTCTATCTCGGTCTCCGTTTAGCATCATATATCGATCTGGAGAACATTTTGATTGGTTGTAGTGCGGATTAAGGAGCTGTTCCTCCATGCTGTGGCTATGGAGGTGGGGGCTGTCGTCGCCTGATAGAGACAGAATCGGGGGCCACCGGAGTTATCTGCGTCGAGTGTGTCGATTGAAAGAAAGAAGAGAGACAACTCAAATGTCAGCGCAGAAATAGAAAGAGTCGTGCCGAAAAAAGTGGAATTCTTCTAAGATCCATTGCTCGCTTTTTCTGCATGCTCTGCTTCCAAAATGCAGAGAGACTTGCGAGGACAGATCCGGGTTGGTTGGTCCGGAAAGTCATGGGAGAGGCAGGCTAAGTGAAATAATATACTGGTTCTATTATAGAATCTTATGAATCAAGCACGGCACACTTTCTATATCTCCTCCGTCTACAAGGTGGACAGCTTAGCTTACAGCACAGCGTGTTCGCCACCACACTGCTGGTGCATTGCCCCTTTGAGTGAAGAAGAGAAGGGCTTTGGATAGACAGTCCTCTTTCGCCATGTTCGAGACAGGGGAGTTGGCTGTAATGGAGACAATTCGGATGGACGATATGGATTTCTTCGAGATGGTTAACCACTTTTTTAACCGTGAGAGGGAGGTCATTCAGAACCTGCTGGCTTCAAAACGGGGGGCGGCTCCAGAGGCGCTGCCGCAGGCGCCAGCACCGACTGAAGTTGCCCACCCCGCTCCCGGTCAAAAAAAAAAAAAAGAGCGTGCGGGACTTCGAAGGGACATTCAAACTTGAATTCGTGAGCAACTGCACGAACATTATGAAAAGGGGAAAGGGCGGCTGTCCGTGCACTTTTAATAAACCTTCAAATTTAATACGGGCTTTTGTAAAAGTTTTCATTTTATGATCTACCTTTTTTCTTGATGACATCGATTTCCTTACAACTTGACATTTCATCTCTCTAAAAAAGAAAGTAATCACACTGTTTCGATTGTTCTAAAAACACTTTTGCAAGTTACATGAGAAGCTTTTAAAGATATTTTGGTAATTTATTTTGAGAATTGTGTGATCATTAAAAGGTTTTAATAAATGAAGACTTGACGAATCCAATTGTACTTATTGTTTATGCTATATTTTTAATATGTACAACTTTGAATATTAAACAATTTTTTGAAACTACTATCTTGAATTTCCCCCTATTTTGGTCATCCCCTGATTGAAACCTAACACTCTCTATGGGGAAAGGGAGGGAGTGGAATTAGAACTTGGAACCTCTTTATGGGAGAAGAGAAAGAGTCCTAAGCCTTATCCACTAGGTCATCGGGGTTGCAACATGCATTTATGGTATCAACGAAACTGCTGTTGGTAAATGGTAAATCAAAATTTTGCCATGGCGCACTTTGTTTAGGACCGAATTGAAGTAAACACTGTTTATCTTATATAAAGGTCAAAATATTATAAAAAAGAAATTAAAGCAAAAGATGGCCATAAATTTGGTAGTTGGATGGGATAAAGTGTCGTCATGAATGCAGCCATGTGACTCTACAACAAATAATGAATTCGGATGTGTAATTTATGGGCTTATGGCCAACTTGCTAGTGAAATTCAGAAACATACTTTGGTTAATATAGCAATGTTCAATGTTTCTAAATATCTATTATTTTTGTTAGATCAAATGTCATGCATTTTATATAATAAAAACATATTATTAAAAATTCTTTGAAAAAGTAATTTTGTAGTTAACAGATTGGCATAAATAAAATTCATATAAATTAATTCGTTTAATTTGTTGGTTTTAAACACAGCTCATTTTATTTATTTTTTTGATATAATATATAAAGACGGAAATCTAATACGATAAAACTTTATATTATGGTTATATTTTATCCTAATTTGCGTCATTTATTCTGGTAAAAAGTATTCTAATAAAAAATTTTATTTTATTTTACATATTTAATAGAGAACATTTGTTAGTCGGAAAAAACACAAATGGTCAATTTTATATTTGAACAAGGAAGATATAAAAAGTTTAAAGTTTAAATGAGAACTTAAGTTATCTTAAAAACCTAATAATACATTATTTAAAAAACTAATGCACTTAATTTTTTCTAAAAATAATGATTAAGAGCTTTATAAAAAAATTTAAAAACCATTTTTTCTAAAAATGATTTTTTTTTTTCCGATATACATATGCATATTTTATCTACATATGCATAGGCATATAAAAAATCATTATTTTATTTTTAAACGATATCACGAATATATACATATACTAGCGGTTAACAGATTTTATTGAAAAAAAACTCAAAACACTAACTTTTTGTGTATATTTATATATGCATATGAACATGTGCATATGTATATAGACATTAAAATTATTTTTTCTAAGAAAATATAATAAATTCCTTTTAGACGCTCAAAATTATATCTTTCATTGTGTTTTTCTTCTGAAAAATAATATGTTGATCATAAAATTCTTATATTCATATATAGGTTAAATTGGCTCAAAATCTATAACAACCCGGTATAAAAAGTTATTAACAGAAGGAATAAATTTACAATAAGTTAAATACAAGGACGGACCTACTATGTAGATTAGGAAAGCATGAACTGCCTTTCAAGTTTTCAGTCAAATATAAATTTAATGTAAATATGTTGGTAATCCGACAATAATCCGCCGGTAATGGTTTTAGCGATGAAATTGCCACATATCAAAGCAACCAAACATTGTTAAAATGCTTGTAGAGTTGAGTTTCCGTTAACTATCAACCCTTACCAAAATTTTCCTACACATGTTTTTTGGTTCGACCCTGGTTAAATAGATTATTAAATGATTAAGAAAATTTAAATGGTTATTAAGAACCTCAAATAAATGATACACTGCAATGTAATAAGCTTCCTTATTTTATATATGTAAAAGCTAAAATAGTTCAACGAAAATGATCTAACAAGTTTATATTAGTCAAGACAACAATGTGATCTTAATACACAGAATTAACCAATGTATATCAAATTTAACCAACTTCATAAACCATATATTTACAAAAGAAGAAAGGACGAGTATATTCTGTATTTTCAGTTTCCTAGAATGTTAAGAAGGAAGACTCGAGTTTGAATCAGTCTCCGGAAAACCGTATGTAACCCGACCTCATAACCCTCGATCTGATGATCAAGATTCAGTAATCTCTCCTTCACCATTCGTACATCAATGGACTTACTATCGTTGTTCTTGATACTTTTTCGTAAAGAATGAAGAGTGACATCTATCATATCAACGTCGGTTGTAATCTCTTGAGTTTTGTCACAATTTGGCCTACTCGTCTGCATCAACTTTGAGATTAACGAGAACCTCTTAACCAATTTTCCTTTGCCTGACAAACAAAAGAAAAGAGCTCGAAACACAGAGATGGTGGCAGTGACGATTTCTCTTAGAACTCCGATCACCGTCGACAAATGATGATCTTCACCAGAAACGGAACATGATTCGGCTTCTCTTTCCATTTTCTTCAATGATCGAAGGTGATGTAGCATGTTCTTCTTTGCTTTCTTCCTGTATAAAACGTAATCCAAAATGTGAGCTTCACTACTTGCATCTATTGCTATGCCTTTTCTTCGCAACGCAGATTGAAGGGTCCGGATATTTTTCTTCATTAGAGCGAGAAACTCCAAGAGACCACTACACGAATCCAGCAATCCAGTTGACCCAACAAGAACATCTTCAACAAGGACTTTGTTCTTACACTGATCAAGATAAACTTGTTGGATTCTTGATGAACCAAGAAGATTATCTACAGAAAGATACAAATCAACCAAACATACGAAACTACTCTGATTGCTTACAGATGAAGATAAAGGTACAAGTGTTTTAAGCTTGTTGAGGTCGTCTTTGATTCGAGTAGGAAATGGGGTTAGCTTAGAAGGCAAACTAATTGATCTAATACGAGGTTTGGTTGAGCTCTCCATGAACGAAGCTTTGGTAAACTATGCTCATTGAGGCAATGAGGCTACTCAACGCTCATATTTATTATGATTTTTTTGAAAAGGTGAACTTTGTCGTTTGCAGATATGAGTTGTCATTTTAGTCGAATTCTCCTTTTCTTCTTAACGAATAGATAATTAAAATATCTAGATGTTGATACGATTTGAAAAAAATATCGGTACATGTGGTAACAAAATCATCAATGTTGTCAAGGCTTGTGTCAACTATAAAGTAACGAGTGGATGAGAGAAATAAAGTATCGAATAAAGATATGGAAAGTAATTATGTTTCAAAAATGTTCAAAATACACCATCCAAGTTTGGTTTTCAAAAAACACCATCCAAGTAAAGTCTTTGTACAAAAAACACCATCCAAGTAAGGCCTTTGTACAAAAAACACTAACGAACTACATGTTTTGTTTAAATTTTACCCGATGGATCAAATATAACGTATACGGGGAGTATATTCAAAACAATTATATTTGCTATCTACTATAGCTACTTCCAAAATTTCATCCATAATCGTTGATGAAATATTCAGACAAGACATAAAAGTCATCGATCCAAAGCATAACTTCATGGATCAAATATAACGTATACGGGGAGTATATTCAAAACAATTATATTTAAGACCATATCAGTTTTCTCACGAGCTTTTTCCACAGTCTGCTGGAATGCTCATGGTATCACTAATCCTTATCGACCGTTCATTTCTTCTTTCCTCCCCGTTCTTTCCTGGGTTTACCCCCCCCTCCCCCCCCCCCCCCCCCCCCCCCCCGTTACTCCACATTTAGCATGTGAGTATTTCATAAGAAAGTGATCTATAATTCCACACTGGAAACACTTCCGTTCCATACAACAAACTCGAGCGATATGCTCCCTTTTCCTGCAATTTCAATAATTCAGCGGTAGAGTCAAAACTCTACAAATTTTCTTAGTGTTTTTCGTGCACTTCTTACATCGCATCGCCTTTTTCATTTTGGTCCCTTCCCTTTAAGGTTGGGCCTAAATCGTGGTAACTTCTCCTGAAGCGTCCACTAACATTTTTCTACTTTTCTTGTAGTCTCAGCTACTTTTCTTTCACCTTGGATATCAGTCAAGGTGAGCAACCAATTTCTTTTTCTGACCACATCAGCTACTGTTGCTTGGTATGTGGATTTTTTGCTACTTGTCTCTTTGCCCCTCGTTCAATGGAGCCTTGAGAAAGGGCTGGTCCACCACTAAAAGCTCCACGCCCTAATTTCCTTCCAATAAGATTCGCTGCTCATACTTCTTATACATCAGAAGTCAGCAACGGTTAGCTTATATTTATGTATAATAACAACTTATATTCACCTAACTATACATCATGTCTACTATCTCAAGGTTTAAGTCCAGGAATCTACTATATAGACACCTAGTTCACTTAAACCATGGCTCTGATACCAACTTGAAACACCCGGCTTTTATAACAAAAACACCCCTGAAAATTTTTCATTTAAAACAAAGGTTTCAATACATAAAACCATAACAAGATGGGTATATTTTATTAAAACGGGTACAAGTGTATCAAGGAGAGTATAAAATATCATAGTCTCCTTTGAAGCCGGGCTGCTACTGACAGCATCTATAAGTACCACTTCTTTAGTCACGGACTCTATCTTTTCCCTTATCAGGATCATGCTAACCTGCAGGGACATTTAACAAATAACATGAGCTATAAAGCTCAGTGAGTAATCGTATCTGCAAATAACATGTATAAAAATACAATCATATATCTGTCTGGATATTGAATCCAAAATCCTAGCCTTACTGGCTGACCCCATATCTCCTAGGATTTCACATCCTAATTTGTAGCCTTACAGGCTGAATCATAATAACCTGTAATTATCAAGCCACGTCAGTTATTTGCACATATAATCATATCTAATCATTTCTGTCCCATGTTTCTTAGTCACAATGGACTGCACCGTATATCATGGCTATATAAGCCGCACCATGTCATTTTCAATATACAAGTCATAGCCCAAAGGCCGCACCAGCTGGGCTCAATAACCCGGTATCATAGTCAAAAGACCGCACCATTTGGACTTAAAGTCAAATATCATAATCATTTATGGCTCACGAGTTTGCCCCGCTTTTGCCTAGACTCACGGCTCCGTTCTTGTCATGTCAATGACTCACGGATTATCCAGTATTGCCTTTTCAAAGGTTAACTCACAGCTCCGTTCTTGTCTAACGTAGACTCACGGCTTATCTGGTATTGTCGCATTGTTTATTCATTTATTGACTCACAGCTCCGTTCTTGTCTTTCTCAGACTCACGGCTTATCTGATATTGTCATATCATTGACTCACAGCTCCGTTCTTGTCTATCATAGACTCACGGCTTATCTGGTATTGTCATATCATTGACTCACAGCTCCGTTCTTGTCTATCATAGACTCACGGCTTATCTGGTATTGTCGCATCTGTCAACTGTCAATTTTGTCCCCCCAAAGCAGTTTCAATCTGTAACAGTTCAATCATCATATATCATATATGATATCAGTGAGATTACTCACCTGGATGCTAGCTGCATTTAAATCCCGGTTGTTTCTTGCCTTCGCATGCACCACAACCATTTGTCCCGTACCTATATATTCATTTACATATCAAATGATAATATGTTAATAACCATTTCAGTTGACTCTAATACATAAGAGTCAAATATTATGCAGCTATAAACCATCCCTAGATGATAAACTTTCCATTTACCATCTTTTCATGAGTTATACACATTCCCGAGGCATTCGTATCGTTCTACAGTGCCCCCGAGGAGTCGAAAACTCAATTTAATATTTTTCCCAGACTTTTCAAACCATTAGGGACTTATGGTTCAAGTTTGAGGTAAATCGGACAAGCTAAACAAAAGTTAGCGTTTTGAACCCCCTGCCTGGAGGGCGCACTACGCCTAGATTGGGGCGCACCGCGCCTGGCGCCTGGGCAGGGTTCCAGACCAGTCGCGATTTTTGCACTATAGCATGCATTTTTGACATTTTAAGTCCTTAATCCAGTTCTTAATCATATGGGGTTTGTTCCTTGACTAAAACCCTCCATTAATACAAGGTTTTAATCCATTAAAATCAATTCAATCAATCAAACACAGGAATTAGGGTTCTTGATCAAAATCTCAATTCATCAAGAATAGCAACCTACTTCCATGTTCTTGAGTTATATTCTTAACTAATGACTTATTGGAAGTATTAACCACTTAAACCACATGATTCATAACTGAAATTACAAATTTCAGTTTCCATTAAAGTTCATCAAGAACAAAGATTAGAACTTGGAATACTTACCTTCAAAGCCTCCAATTCTTCAATTCAAAGGCTATAATCAAAATCCAAGCTTCAATCTTCAAGAAATCCTCAAAATCTGGAAATATCGTTCAAGAAATCCTCACCCGTAGCTCTCAAGAATTCTGCACATGTGGGAAGACTTTCTTGCACTATTTATACTTCCAGAATTTACAATTTTAGTCCCTAAGTTCACTTTCTTGAACTTTTGGCACTATAATCAAATTTTATCACAATAAAACTTTCTTTTCTTATGTTTTTGCCACAAGCAACAATATTTTTACATAATTGGTCCTTCACATGGTCAAATTACCAAATTACCCTTTTATGGTAAAATGACCAATTTACCCTTTTTCTAGTATTAACTTTCTAATACTTAGAACACCGTGTTAAATCATAAATACACTATCATTAACATTTTAATACTTAACAAAAGTATCGTGGTGTTACATATATATATATATATATATATATATATATATATATATATATATATATATATATATATTGAAATCATTAGGAAATATGAAGCTTACCTAAAATCGCCTTCGTTTCCTAGTGAGGGGTAAAGATAGAGAAGAGGAAAAATATTGGGAAATAAGTAATAGGGTTTGATCGGATAACGGAGGGGGTAACATAAGAAGGGTCTGAAGAACAACAAAATTATCTTTTTGGTGGTACAAAAAACGATTATTAGGGATTTGATTATTCCCTTTGCAGCGTAGATGTTGATTTTAAAGTCATTTGATAAAATCGATTTAGGAATCTAGGGGTCTTCCAAAAATACCCTTATTTTTGCTATCATCAAATCCTAGAAGAAATAAGATGAAGGGATGAATTAAGATGCAAAGGAAGAACATTCATGACATCCCTGTGACGTAGATGGAGATAGAGATCGTAGAAAGACAGAAAGCACGAAATAGATCACGGAGAGAGAATTTGAAACGGTATATGGAGAGAATCTGAAACGGTGGTGTATTGGGAAATGTGGGGCAGGTGGCAAAGGAGAAGGCAAGTGTCATACTCTCTGAAATGTCGAGTATCTAGAACAAAGGCCATCTGTCCCATACCGAGCTTGATCAGATAAGAAAAAGTTCACTTAAATTTCTAGAAATTTTAAGACGATGCAATTAGAAGGAAAATTAAGAAATTATACATGGGAGTTTCATCGAACGGAGATAAAGGGATGCGGTCATGTAAAGCAATTTGGGGTGTTCGATGTTAGGTGAATCGAGTAAGAGGAAGATCAGGGACTCGATTGCTAGAAAAATACATCGATTAACTTTAAGATTCCTATGTATAATCAATGAAGCATAAATCATCGAACCTTTAATCCCTTCTATCTTGACCAATCTTGACCACCGCCATCCATTTGTAAGAAGAAACGCGATTATCTCAGTAAAGGCAATCTACAAACTTCCACAAGGGGAACGAACATCTTCTAGTTGATGCCCCTGAAATGATTCAAAAAGTTCTCTCAACAAAAGCCGACCAATCAGCAAAACTGAAACGCGTTCCTTATGTTATACACATGTCAGAAAAAAAAGTGGGTTAGATGGGGTGAAGTTACAACAATACCTGATATAACTGAGATGGTAGAATACGATTTATGTATGAGAGAATTGCAGCAATAGAGCAAGAGAAGCATATGTTAGCAACTGTAATTCTAAACATCTCTCATCGACCTTTGGCTGTATTTCAGAAGGAAAATGAAAAGCATCAACCGCGAGAAGAAGGAAAAACGATTCTTATTATCTATAGAATGTTAGAGAGAGGGGGAGGGGAGTTTTCAATATTGAGGCAACTGGAAGTATCGTTATTGGGAGAGAGCAAGGAGGAGGTGTGACAGTGTATTGAGAAAAGGAGAGACGGTGGTAGCGGTTCAGGAGGGACGGTGGTAGCGGTTCAATACGCGTGTCCAAAACGTGGTATGCCATACAGTCCAATTTAATGACTAATCCAATTCTTTTATTGAATACAAACATTCTTGGTAAACACGTATAAACGGGTTGATTAATAATGTTTTGATTCCATTTGCTCAAAATCTAGGAATACACATGATTGTATATAATAATGATATATATATATATATATATATATATATATATATATATATATATATACTAGTGGTAAGACCCGTGTATTACACGGGTTGATTAAAAGGAAATGTTAAATAGAAATATCTAAGTACTAATATATATTCATTTACATATCAAATGATAATATGTTAATAACCATTTCAGTTGACTCTAATACATAAGAGTCAAATATTATGCAGCTATAAACCATCCCTAGATGATAAACTTTCCATTTACCATCTTTTCATGAGTTATACACATTCCCGAGGCATTCGTATCGTTCTACAGTGCCCCCGAGGAGTCGAAAACTCAATTTAATATTTTTCCCAGACTTTTCAAACCATTAGGGACTTATGGTTCAAGTTTGAGGTAAATCGGACAAGCTAAACAAAAGTTAGCGTTTTGAACCCCCTGCCTGGAGGGCGCACTACGCCTAGATTGGGGCGCACCGCGCCTGGCGCCTGGGCAGGGTTCCGGACCAGTCGCGATTTTTGCACTGTAGCATGCAGTTTTGACATTTTAAGTCCTTAATCCAGTTCTTAATCATATGGGGTTTGTTCCTTGACTAAAACCCTCCATTAATACAAGGTTTTAATCCATTAAAATCAATTCAATCAATCAAATGCAGGAATTAGGGTTCTTGATTAAAATCTCAATTCATCAAGAATAGCAACCTACTTCCATGTTCTTGAGTTATATTCTTAACTAATGACTTATTGGAAGTATTAACCACTTAAACCACATGATTCATAACTGAAATTACAAATTTCAGTTTCCATTAAAGTTCATCAAGAACAAAGATTAGAACTTGGAATACTTACCTTCAAAGCCTCCAATTCTTCAATTCAAAGGCTATAATCAAAATCCAAGCTTCAATCTTCAAGAAATCCTCAAAATCTGGAAAAATCGTTCAAGAAATCCTCTCCCGTAGCTCTCAAGAATTCTGCACATGTGGGAAGACTTTCTTGCACTATTTATACTTCCAGAATTTACAATTTTAGTCCCTAAGTTCACTTTCTTGAACTTTTGGCACTATAATCAAATTTTATCACAATAAAACTTTCTTTTCTTATGTTTTTGCCACAAGCAACAATATTTTTACATAATTGGTCCTTCACATGGTCAAATGACCAAATTACCCTTTTATGGTAAAATGACCAATTTACCCTTTTTCTAGTATTAACTTTCTAATACTTAGAACGCCGTGTTAAATCATAAATACACTATCATTAACATTTTAATACTTAACAAAAGTATCGTGGTGTTTTATATATATATATATATATATATATATATATATATATATATATATATATATATATATATATATATATATATATATATATATATATATTGAAATCATTAGGAAATATGAAGCTTACCTAAAATCGCCTTCGTTTCCTAGTGAGGGGTAAAGATAGAGAAGAGGAAAAATATTGGGAAAGAAGTAATAGGGTTTGATCGGATAACGGAGGGGGTAACATAAGAAGGGTCTGAAGAACAACAAAATTAGCTTTTTGGTGGTACAAAAAACGATTATTAGGGATTTGATTATTCCCTTTGCAGCGTAGATGTTGATTTTAAAGTCATTTGATAAAATCGATTTAGGAATCTAGGGGTCTTCCAAAAATACCCTTATTTTTGCTATCATCAAATCCTAGAAGAAATAAGATGACGGGATGAATTAAGATGCAAAGGAAGAACATTCATGACATCCCTGTGACGTAGATGGAGATAGAGATCGTAGAAAGACAGAAAGCACGAAATAGATCACGGAGAGAGAATTTGAAACGGTATATGGAGAGAATCTGAAACGGTGGTGTATTGGGAAATGTGGGGCAGGTGGCAAAGGAGAAGGCAAGTGTCATACTCTCTGAAATGTCGAGTGTCTAGAACAAAGGCCATCTGTCCCATACCGAGCTTGATCAGATAAGAAAAAGTTCACTTAAATTTCTAGAAATTTTAAGACGATGCAATTAGAAGGAAAATTAAGAAATTATACATGGGAGTTTCATCGAATGGAGATAAAGGGATGCGGTCATGTAAAGCAATTTGGGGTGTTCGATGTTAGGTGAATCGAGTAAGAGGAAGATCAGGGACTCGATTGCTAGAAAAATACATTGATTAACTTTAAGATTCCTATGTATAATCAATGAAGCATAAATCATCGAACCTTTAATCCCTTCTATCTTAACCAATCTTGACCACCGCCATCCATTTGTAAGAAGAAACGCGATTATCTCAGTAAAGGCAATCTACAAACTTCCACAAGGGGAACGAACATCTTCTAGTTGATGCCCCTGAAATGATTCAAAAAGTTCTCTCAACAAAAGCCGACCAATCAGCAAAACTGAAACGCGTTCCTTATGTTATACACATGTCAGAAAAAAAAGTGGGTTAGATGGGGTGAAGTTACAACAATACCTGATATAACTGAGATGGTAGAATACGATTTATGTATGAGAGAATTGCAGCAATAGAGCAAGAGAAGCATATGTTAGCAACTGTAATTCTAAACATCTCTCATCGACCTTTGGCTGTATTTCAGAAGGAAAATGAAAAGCATCAACCGCGAGAAGAAGGAAAAACGATTCTTATTATCTATAGAATGTTAGAGAGAGGGGGAGGGGAGTTTTCAATATTGAGGCGATTGGAAGTATCGTTATTGGGAGAGAGCAAGGAGGAGGTGTGACAGTGTATTGAGAAAAGGAGAGACGGTGGTAGCGGTTCAGGAGAGACGGTGGTAGCGGTTCAATACGCGTGTCCAAAACGTGGTATGCCATACAGTCCAATTTAATGACTAATCCAATTCTTTTATTGAATACAAACATTCTTGGTAAACACGTATAAACGGGTTGATTAATAATGTTTTGATTCCATTTGCTCAAAATCTAGGAATACACATGATTGTATATAATAATGATATATATATATATATATATATATATATATATATATATATATATATATACTAGTGGTAAGACCCGTGTATTACACGGGTTGATTAAAAGGAAATGTTAAATAGAAATATCTAAGTACTAATATATATTCATTTACATATCAAATGATAATATGTTAATAACCATTTCAGTTGACTCTAATACATAAGAGTCAAATATTATGCAGCTATAAACCATCCCTAGATGATAAACTTTCCATTTACCATCTTTTCATGAGTTATACACATTCCCGAGGCATTCGTATCGTTCTACAGTGCCCCCGAGGAGTCGAAAACTCAATTTAATATTTTTCCTAGACTTTTCAAACCATTAGGGACTTATGGTTCAAGTTTGAGGTAAATCGGACAAGCTAAACAAAAGTTAGCGTTTTGAACCCCCTGCCTGGAGGGCGCACTGCGCCTAGATTGGGGCGCACCGCGCCTGGCGCCTGGGCAGGGTTCCAGACCAGTCACGATTTTTACACTGTAGCATGCAGTTTTGACATTTTAAGTCCTTAATCCAGTTCTTAATCATATGGGTTTGTTCCTTGACTAAAACCCTCCATTAATACAAGGTTTTAATCCATTAAAATCAATTCAATCAATCAAATGTAGGAATTAGGGTTCTTGATCAAAATCTCAATTCATCAAGAATAGCAACCTACTTCCATGTTCTTGAGTTATATTCTTAACTAATGACTTATTGGAAGTATTAAACACTTAAACCACATGATTCATAACTGAAATTACAAATTTCAGTTTCCATTAAAGTTCATCAAGAACAAAGATTAGAACTTGGAATACTTACCTTCAAAGCCTCCAATTCTTCAATTCAAAGGCTATAATCAAAATCCAAGCTTCAATCTTCAAGAAATCCTCAAAATCTGGAAAAATCGTTCAAGAAATCCTCTCCCGTAGCTCTCAAGAATTCTACACATGTGGGAAGACTTTCTTGCACTATTTATACTTCCAGAATTTACAATTTTAGTCCCTAAGTTCACTTTCTTGAACTTTTGGCACTATAATCAAATTTTATCACAATAAAACTTTCTTTTCTTATGTTTTTGCCACAAGCAACAATATTTTTACATAATTGGTCCTTCACATGGTCAAATGACCAAATTACCCTTTTATGGTAAAATGACCAATTTACCTTTTTTCTAGTATTAACTTTCTAATACTTAGAACACCGTGTTAAATCATAAATACACTATGATTAACATTTTAATACTTAACAAAAGTATCGTGGTGTTATATATATATATATATATATATATATATATATATATATATATATATATATATATATATATATATATATATATATATATATATATATATATATATATATATATATTTAAATCATTAGGAAATATGAAGCTTACCTAAAATCGCCTTCGTTTCCTAGTGAGGGGTAAAGATAGAGAAGAGGAAAAATATTGGGAAATAAGTAATAGGGTTTGATCGGAAATAAGTAATAGGGGGTGAAGTTACAACAATACCTGATATAACTGATATGGTAGAATACGATTTATGTATGAGAGAATTGCAGCAATAGAGCAAGAGAAGCATATGTTAGCAACTGTAATTCTGAACATCTCTCATTGACCTTTGGCTGTATTTCAGAAGGAAAATGAAAAGCATCAACCGCGAGAAGAAGGAAAAACGATTCTAATTATCTATAGAATGTTAGAGAGAGGGGGAGGGGAGTTTTCAATATTGAGGCGACTGGAAGTATCGTTATTGGGAGAGAGCAAGGAGGAGGTGTGACAGTGTATTGAGAAAAGGAGAGACGGTGGTAGCGGTTCAGGAGAGACGGTGGTAGCGGTTCAATACGCGTGTCCAAAACGTGGTATGCCATACAGTCCAATTTAATGACTAATCCAATTCTTTTATTGAATACAAAAATTCTTGGTAAACACGTATAAACGGGTTGATTAATAATGTTTTGATTCCATTTGCTCAAAATCTAGGAATACACATGATTGTATATAATAATGATATATATATATATATATATATATATATATATATATATATATATATATATATATATATATATATATATATATATATATACTAGTGGTAAGACCCGTGTATTACACGGGTTGATTAAAAGGAAATGTTAAATAGAAATATCTAAGTACTAATAAATTTTTATAACAAATTGTCGACAATATATAATGAAATTTTGGATAATATGTTGTTAAATAAAACACTACAACATAATTGTTGATAAAGTTTGACAATTATAACAAATTACAAGTTTTGAAAGACTTTTTTGAATACAACATTTGTTGTTCTATTGGTAAGTTACCCTCGTTGTCTAAAATTAACATTTTTAATCCATATATACTTTTAGCTGTGGACAATGCAACATTGTGTGAAGACTGACTGTCTCCAAAACAAACCCACCTCTGATATATATTGAATATCACAACAATGTTACATAATATTAAGATGTAGTTGTTACTTATCAAACCATTCTAATGTTGTTCAATTCTTATAATGTTTTACGAGTTAATTTCATATTTAATGATAGAAAAATTATAATAAAATATGGAAATAAATGACATTTACATTAAACTTCTAAAGTGTTTTTAATGAAAAGAATAAGATATAAAAGTTAATATAATAAAAATATAAATTAAAAAATTCATTTGTTACATGTCACTAATAATACCTAAAAAATCATATAATAGCAAAGTTTCTTGCTCGTAATCCAGATATACAACCTCCAATATGTGATGAAACAAAAGCTAACCCTATTCCCGTATTGCCACTTGTAGCCTCAACAAGAAGCGTCAATTGAAAAACATGAATCCATTTATTAAGAATGGGATTTTTCCAATTTCTCCTGTTCGCCTCTTCGAAACCTCGTCTATAAAACTACAGAGTACAAAAAAATTAGTTAGATCAATCTCTTGGACCATTGTATCGATTTTACACTTATAAGATCCATAATTAACTCGTTCTGATTCATTATTGACTTGATATTTTTTCTTATAACAACATTGTACTTCTAATTTTTTCTTATAACAACATTGTACTTTACATTCTTTCTATGATAACAATATACTTTAAACTTTTTTCTGATTAGGACAATTTACTTTAAAAAAAACTCACCAGGTATAATGTTTTCTTTTAACCTTTTTTTCTTAAGTCGGTGATTTCTTTTCTTTCAATGGATAGAGCAGTTCAGTTCATAGAGCATAAGGGACTGTTCCATGTCTACCTTCACTTACTCTTAGAGTTAGATGACTTTTAACATAACTGGACATCTTTACCCCTAGCTCCTTGGCACAAGAATCAAAGTTAATCTCTGATTCCAGGTGGCCACTTAAGCCTTAGTGCATGTTCATATTTAGAGGCTTGGGAGACTTTTTACCTACTATCTAAAACATTAAGACTATCTTTACAGGGTTTATCTTACATGTATTCAAAATTTATACAAAACATAAAATTAATATACACCTAGAAAATAAAGCAAATGGGAGCTATTAAAAAGAACAAAACATGTGTAGGATACATCGGCGAATGTTTTGATACAGTTCCATTTTGACTTCTAAATCAGCAAGAAAACGGTTCTTGGTAGTATCAAAATGTACAACTTCAACAGACCGTTTTCCAAGCCCGTTATAAGTTCCTTTAATTGCTCCATCACTTTCATTCCATTCAACAATGTAAGAATCACATTCTTTATTTGTCCACATGAGAATAACCTATTAGTTTCACAAATATTGTCACAAGGGTATTTTTAATATTTCCATGTAGAAAAATCAGATTAAGTTTTGAACCTTGTTCCATCAGCACTGTATGCCTAGTTGTGGATGAATGACCAGGTGCACCTCTTGGACCCATGTTTTCATAAAACCATGACTTTATTTTTCCATCAGTTGCTGTTGAATAGATAAACTGGTACAAAAAAATTAATATTATGGAATGGTGATTAAATTAATGAATTTGAATAAGTGTATTCTGTATTCATATTTCATATACCTGGATATTTTCCTTGAAATGTGGACATACAAAATAAACAATAAACACGTGCTTCATGACCCTCGAATGTGTACTGTTTTGCCTATGTTACTGCATCCCACACCTGTAAAAAAGCTTCATCTTTATACAAATAAATTTCAAAACCATTTTATTTTAAAGAAATTAATAGAAAAAACATTTATTAATCTATCTTCTCCGCATGTTACAATTAAAGTTGTTTGTTTGGGTAAGAGAATGCAAGATCATTAACACTGCCGTGAGCTTCAATCTGTGTAAGTAACCAAAGAAATTTTATTAAAAATGTATAAATTAACGAAGAATACAAACAGTGAAAACATACACAAACCTCCAAGTGGTTTTGGATATGATCACCACCATGATAATATTATATATGTACAAAGCAAATGGGAGCAATTAAAAAGAACAAAACATGTGTAGTATATTCAACAAAATTAAAAGAAGAGACGAAGATACTTATAGGGTTTCTTCAAGTTCTTTTGATTTATGTTTATTCTTGTTCAATTATTCCTTGTATTTCCTCAATCGCTCATCTCACTTCCCCTGTAAATTTAAATTAAACGATTATAGTGGATAACGGGTGGGAAATACGTGTCCGGCCAAGAAGAAACGTATTAATAGATACGATAGAGGCATAGAGATAAGAGCCTACGATAATGAAGTTATAGGAACTAAGAATGGTTACAGAAACACACAGATACACACACATGCATATGTACACTTACCAAGATGAGTGCACTTACCGAGATGACTGTTTGAAATACCTCTGAAACATAACCGCTTTTCATAAGATCAAAAATATCATTCCTCAAATACTTCTCCATTGCCTTTCGTCTCAGCAAATGCTACGAGCCATCCATTTACATCAACCTGTGGTCAGTAAACCCATTAAAATCAAAATTCAATCCGATGGATCATCCATAAAAACACACTACCATACATAGACCTTATTGAAATCAGATTTATGGGGAACTTGCAGACTCGATTTGAGGAAAAGGGTGGGTTACGAACTTATGGGGAGAGATTAGGGGCGAGATCGGTGGGTGGCATTGAAATGGTCTACTGATTCAAAAAAGTGATTTTGAATTTTATTGAACGATCATTAAGGAGATAAAAGTAACTGATAAACCAATTAGGTTTTTTTAAATTCAAAATTACAAGAAAATGACATGTGTCAAAATCAATAAGGAGTTGACATGTCGCTTTAAGTTACTTATTTATTAGGAACAAGTTGGGGCTAGCCCACTTGGCTAACAATGTGATATACTAACAATGAGGTCATGGGTTCAAACCCTGACACTAACATAACAAGGAGTAGTTTAGGAGTAGGAGTAGGATATATATATATATATATATATATATATATATATATATATATATATATATATATATATATATATATATGATCCCGAAAAGACACAAAAATGAAAAAAATTGTAAATATATTTCTCAACGTCGATAAAATACAAACATAAAAAGTATTTCTTCAACGTGATGCAATCGCGTGTGACATGCGTCTGTCGTATGTAATACGAACTCGAAGATATGATCAAATGCAACGTACGCCCGTGAAACGTGATTATGTAAAAATTTTCATTTTTTTATTTTTAAATTTTATTTAAATAAACCTATACTATGTTTTTATTATTTTATTATTCTATTTTTCTAATCTATTTTTAGCGTTTTTTGTGTTTTTGAATCATATCATTTTGAATTATAATATTTGAATAAATTTTGGATCATAACATTTTGAGTTTTTTACACATAAAATCTCCAAAATGTATGTTTTTATGATTCATGTTTTACGAAAAAGTATAAAAAAAATTATTCGCATCCAACTAAAAGAAAACAATTTTCCGAAATGTGGAATATTTTTCCTTCAATATATGAATAATTACTTATGCATAAACATATATGGTTGTGATGGTCGGAATAGAGGTAGAGGGTGGCGATGATGATGGTGATGGTGATGGTGGAGGCGGTATTAATGAGGTGGTGGTGTTGGTGGAGGTGGCGATGGTGGTCGAGGTGGTGGTGATGGTGATAGATGTGATGCAGTTGGCAGTGGCGGTGGTGGTGGTTGGAGGCAGTGCCGGTGGCGGAGGTGGCGGCGGTTGTGGTAGAGATGGCGGTGGCAGCGGTAGTGGTGGTGGCGGCGACGGTGGTGGTGACGAATGAGATGCAGGTGGTAGTGGAGTTGAAAATCATATATGAATAACAATATATCTATTTCTTCGTTAGAACGTCAACGCTCCGACGACGCCGAAACACTAGAGCGTCAAGAAAAAAATATGTCTTTTTTTTTCATTTTTAACGGAACTTTTATATATATATATATATATATATATATATATATATATATATATATATATATATATATATATATATATATATATATATATATATATATATATATATATATATATATATATATATATATAAACACACACTTATTTACGTATAGCGGAGGGAAACTTTTGTTATTAATGAAAGGGTGATCTTAAAAAAAACTCTTTCAAAGTGTGATGCTGTCTTGCCTTTCCTAGGGTATGTCATGGAGTTGTTTTGCTGACGTAGCGACTGTCATGGAATATTATGGATGTCTTTGACACCCCATAGCCTCATAGAGTTAGTAATAAATTTCCAAATAGCTCTTTTAGCACCCAAAACCCGAGGAGCGTACATGTGACCATGAAGCAATTGAACTTAAAAAACACCCATTTTTTTCACAATATATACATTGGCCGTACATAATATAGAAAAAATACCCTATGATCTTCCTCTAGCACTAGAAAAAGCGAAGTCAAAATTATAGTTGCCCCAGATGTTTCTAACTTTAAGAAGATTTAAATCTTTCATGTGTTTCTTGAATGCCAATAAAATTAGGGAATGGCTAAAGAGACACCTATTTTTACCAATAAGACACCTTTAATGATTACTTATTTGTTTTTTGATGGCTTAATGATTAGTTGTTAGGTATAATGATTAAATAATAATTAAATATTAATAATAACATATAATAATTAAAGTTTAGTGATGTGGTAATTATCTCATTTTTTTCTAATTTAAGGAAAATGCCACTAGATCGTTAAAGACGTACATAAATTCTAGTTTTGTACATAACGGATTAAGAAACTAGTTTGTAATTCAAATTAATAAAAAAATTGTTTTATACAAATATTTTGAAACAAAAATATGAGATAAAAAAAACATTCATTTTTTGTTTATAAATATTTGATAACACATACATTTTTTTTTAATTATCGAATACATAAACACAAAAATTTTGAAACAAAAAATCATATCACTTTAACAATCCTCTATAGTTATATGTTCGGTTTCGGGATTACGAGGTCTCAGTTGACGGTATAGCTCTAGGCGTGCCCTATACTCGGTTTCCCATCTAGCTGCACACGGGGCTCTGTGATGAATCCAGTAACCCGAAATGGTAGGCATCGGAAAATCTCCTTCTAATTGCACCATCACGTAATGACCATCATATACTAGTGAAACGGTAATCATTCGATGGTACAGAAATTCTTCCGGACCTTTCCAAAGAGGAAAGATAGTCACGGAGCCCCGCTTGGTTAACAAAGTAACGATTACACCGAATCTGTTCGCAATCAAGAAACCAGATGTAGGCATAATCATCCAATGTTGTGGTGGTGCGTTCTTTTCAAAGAAAGACAATGATGTATGCAGTTCATTGATTCCATCCTCGAAAACTCTAGCATAGGCTTCGTAGTTACTGTATAACTCATCTAACAGTTCTGTTCGGATATCGAGCCACCGATCTTCGTCATGCCCAAGACAAACAGCTACTGCTCGAAATCCACAATTTCCATCACCCAAAACATTTTGTATATGCGAGATGTAAGGATGAAACATAGATGGAATTTCATTCATCAGTGGATGCATGTAGCATGATTGAGGCTCTTGGTTTAAGTCTGGAATCTCATTCAAGTCTGGAATCTCATTCAAGTCTGGAATTGAGGTTACATATGAGCTATGCCTTGCCGGTTCCTTGTTCAACTCTCTTTCCTCCAACCCAACAGATTTAAACGCGGTTGAATAACTACGTCTTCTAGGAGCTTCATTATCCATGCGTTTTTGTTGTTGTTTCTTCAAGCTTGGTCGTCCACGCGTATTTTTTTGAACTGCGGGTTCCTTAATGAATGTTTTGCGTGGTATGACTATATCTATCAACCTTCTTAACATGTTTTTTTTCACGGGGTCTGATTGTCGAGTGAAGTTTTGTTTAAACATTTCTAATCCAGCATCACAACAAATATCCTCCTTTTCCACAGAAGTTGATGGTGTTAAATCAAGCTTTCTCCAAAATACATCTATCGCATCCAATGGAATACACTCACCTGCATGACTAACTATTAGTTTATTAAACGTAAATATATAAATTAAAGATAAAAAAATTTTCGAATATACATACCTGAGTTCAAGTAGAATGATAGACTACAGGCGCACGGTAAGCCACAACTGTTACGTAGCTTACAACCACAGTTTGAAGAATCAAGTTGAAGTCCTCTCGCCCGCTGAAGTTCCCCTACTAGCATATCCAAAGCTTCATGTGCCACAAAACCCCGCAACAATCTGAAACACGATACATTGTGTTCGTGTTTGATGACGATTCTACTCTTTTCAAAACTCTCATATATTGTTGTAAGTTGAGACCTTACAAACCCTACAAATTATAACTTGTTTTCATTCCAGTTATCTTCGTACCACATTAATATTTTTTCGATAAACCCTACAAATTATAACAAATTAAATGGTTATAAAACTAAAATTATATAAAAACAAATTAAATATATATATATATATATATATATATATATATATATATATATATATATATATATATATAATTTGTTAAAAAACCAATTAAAATTATATAAAATAGTTGTATAAAAAAGATATATAAAAAAATCTAAAGTTTTTTAAAAAAACTGGGCTCAATTAAAAAATCAGCTCATTTTAAAAAAAAATCGGGCCCAACTAAAACCCAGCCCACTCTTATAAAAGAGTTAGAAAACCCTAATCCTCCCAAACCCTAGCCGTCACATTCCCTCATTCTCTCCCTCTCAACGATTTCCGGCGGCCAAACTCCACCGCCATCGGCCAAGCACCACCGGCCAAACACCATCGCCTCGTCACCGGGAAAACGTCCCTCGTCACCGGGATCCTCATCTCCTATTATGTCACCGGGAAAACGTCCCTCGTCACCGGGATCCTCACCGGGAAAACGTCCCTAGTCACCGGGATCCTCATCGGCCAAGCACCATCGGCCAAACACCACCGACGACTGCCATTCGACCACTGCCATTCCCCATCGGTGGTGACGGTGGTGTTGTTCCCGGTTCCACTGGTTCCATTTCGACCACTGCCATTCGACGACTGCCATTCGACCACGGCCATTCGACCACTGCCATTCCGCCGACCACCCACTGGTTCCATTTCTATCTCTCTTTCCGGTTCTCTCTCGGTGGTGACGGTGGTGTTGTTCCCGGTTCTCTCTCGTGTTTTCTCTCATTCTTTCTCCTTCTGTCTCTCGGTATCTCTCTGCATTTTGTTCCATCTCTTTCTCTCTGTATCATGTTCTCGGTATGGTGACGGTGGTGGTATGGTGACGGTGGTGTTGACCGGTGATAGTAGCCGGTGGTATGGTGACGGCGGTGGTGAAAAAAGAAGGCTGTAAATTCTTAGCTGTAAAATGTACAATATTTTTACCTGATTTGGATTTGATTTTGTAACTGTTAATTAGGATTTGATTTGTTAATTGTATTTATATGTATACAGTAAACATTGTGTGATTAATACAAAATTAAATTTTAACAGTTAACAGTTAGCTTTAAAATCAAGAAAAAAATAGAGGTTTAGGCTTTAAAAACATACAGTAAAAAACATGCAGTATTAAAAAACGAAAAAGGTGCTGACAGTAAAAAACATGCAGTATTAAAAAACGAAAAAGGTGCTGACATTCCTGAAAAAGCTGATATTGTCATGAAATAATAAAAAAATCTGACATTCAAGAGTTGACCTTCTAGAAATAATGTATTAAGGTGTCTAAAAGGGTGTCTTTTTAGCAGCACCCTAAAATTAACCCCATGTTTGATACAAATAGTTTTAATCGAGTAACATTTCTTCCCGTTCCTAATACCAATTATATTATTAAGCATTTACTAACATGGTTCCAAATATACCGTAGGATCGAAGCCAGATTACAACACCAAGAAACCCAACCTAATGCCCTCATAGGACTCTCACTATTTTTCTAGATGGTTAAGTAACTCTTGCAATACCTACCCACTAAAAGATTTTCTGCCACCAATATGGGACAACACCATTCTTTATTTTCAAGTTCCAAATTTTCATTTCAAATACCTTACTATCATGGCTCTAATTTGGACGTGTAATATATCGTTAGAAATGGTTTTTTTTTCAACGAGAAATGGACCCAATTGATATTATATAAATAAATATAAATATACAGATTTCCACATAACTAAAGCCAGCATAATATCATTTTTTTCTTATTATAAAATAATGTTTTTCCAAGCACATTTATAACAAAGTAGATTTAAAGCGAATAAAAAACTATAGCAGGATACAAATATTATATGTTAAAAAAATTACACTTAAATCATATATAATCAAGTTTAATTCCCGAAATCACATTGTACTCTAATTCAAATATATACGCTATGTTAGGTCAATTCAAAATAGTTAAAAGGAAAAAAGAACCATCGATACTAAATTACATATATGACGGATGCCACAAATAAATTACATATAAATAGAATTGCGAGTGTGCGGGTTAACCATTCTTTATAAAGAAGATTAAAAGTATATTGCAACACCGGGGAGCAGGGCCGGTCCAAACTTTTTTGGGGCCGGGGGCGATAGGAGAAACAAAGGCCCCTAAAAAATTTAGGAAAACTATTTATAAAAAAATATTATATATATATATATATATATATATATATATATATATATATATATATATATATATATATATATATATATATATATATATATATATATATATATATATATATATATATATATATATAGCTATAACAATTACAAGTAGTCGTTTTTAATACCTTAGTGTTTTCCTTCAATATTTGGAACTACTATTATAACTTTGATCCCTTATATAATTCATATTAAGATGTAACAATTTCAGTGCATCTAATAATTCATTAAAAATTCTTATCCCCGAAGTACCATTTGCTTTTAAAAATTATATAAATATTCAACAACGTGTATTTGTTAGAAGACAAATATATACATATATATTATATATGACAAACAATTTTTAGGCCTCCTAAGACGATGGGCACTGGACGGTCGCCCGTGTTGAACACCCTCAGGAACGGGCCTGTGGGGGAGTTTTTAACAGTTCATCCCCCTTTTATATATAATGAGAAGTTTGAATATATAATTAACTTTTAGTTATCATCTATTAACTTATATCATAATTTTTAAACCAAACAAATTTTAGTATGTTATATATGAATACATAAACAAGACTAATAACTTTTAAACGGTTAAATGCAAAAAATACAATGTACTTTCTCCTTTTTACCAATTATGTAACTATAAATTTCCATTTTACCTAATTAGGCATTGTGTAAAAGGATGTTCTTTCCTATTCAAAGGCTTGCACTTTTTCTTTATTTCAAGAATGGAATGGGGAAAACTTTTGTTTTATTTTTTATACTAAGATTGGAAGTTGGGCTGATGGGACACCTAATATGTGCGCAAACCTAGAAAGATGCAACATAAGGAAACTATGCCACTGAATCCTACAAAGCCCACTCAACATTAAATCCTATCTGCGATTGGCCTAGCCCAAATAGATCCGATAATTTAGTTACTTGGTCCCACACAAGCCCATATCCTTACTAACTCGTTAACGGTTAATCACGAAGAAAGTTAATTGCAAATTTGCAATCATCATAAATCCCTATCCAGGTTTTTTTTTTTTTTTTTTGAACCGGCAATTTAGTGGTCTCACCAGAGGGTACTCGACCCCGCCATTTAGGGCGGTTGGCAATTACCTAAGGCGCAAGGCCTTTTCCCTCAACCATGCCTCGACTCCAGGTGGACCAGGAGTTTTTGACCAAAACATAGTGTTTTCAAATAATATTTACTTAATCATTGTGGTTTTAAATTTATTTACTAAAATATGTTAATCTAATTTTCCGACGGCTTTATTTTTTTTCCGATGTCTTTATTGAAAGCTTTTCTTAATTTATTATTTCAGAATACTTATATATTATAAAATATGTCATTTAACTAGTTTTTTTAGTAGTTTGTATACCACGGCCGCTGATACATATTTTTCTAATCAATTCCTTTACTAGGCGGTTGATATACAAATGTAATAGCAATTAGTAAATATTTATTTTTTTAACTTTATATTTTACAGAACTTGGTATCCTAGTATTTGTTCAAAAGTATCTACACTGTTCACAAACAAATTCTAATATAAAAAATTGATAAAATTTCGATACAAATATTGACGATCACTGATAAAACATGAAACTTGCATTCATCCGAAATAATCCAACATCTTTAACATAAATCAAATAACTGTGACAATGTACAAAAAAGTTGAACATCATGCTATAAAGCGAGTAAATTTATATATAAAAAAATACTAAAAACTTGAGCAAAATCCAATCCAACAAAATAGCAAACACCATTACGGATCAGCAGGCCTTTTTCTAGGTCTCGCATGACATGTCTTTTGATTATGACCAGACTGTCTACAAATTCCGCAAAGATTATTTTTTTCCCTTCTTTAATATCCATTCCATTTCGTAGTCTTGTAGATAGATGGCGATCTTTTTCTTTTCGTTTTAACTCTGAATTTGGAAGCATTCCACGAATAAATGTCTCGGGCCAATATGCTTTATGAGGAATTAGGGAAAACTCAGATCCCCAAGTAGCAGAATATTCAAAGATTGAGTAATAATTTTGAATATACTGACAACTGTTCAAGGAAAGGTAAGTGCATGCACTCAATACATGAGAACAAGGGTACTTATATACCTCCCACTTACCACACGTGCAAGTTTTTTTTCTCCAAACCAACTACTTGTACATTTTTTCCTTTTTGAGTAACTATTTCAAATATTTCTTTTGCTTGGTTAAAAGATTTCATGGTATGTGCACTAGCTTTTGACATTGACGCTGCTTGTTTTGCAACAACGTGAGGAGTGAACACATCTACATTACCTTAAGCAGTGGAACCCAAACAACGTCTCACGTCAAAGTAATGAACCAATATAAGATTCCTCCCGGTTCCCAAATATTTTTTCAATTGCCTTTTTGCTTTCCCAACCAAACCTTCTTATATGAAGGAGTATAACCTAATTTATCTATTATTTCAGCTTTCAATGCAGGAACACTAATAGATGGTTGTTCCTTTATAAGGTGCATAGTTTCTTGAGCGATCATGATTGCATCTAAATTTGGATGATCTTGAGTAATTTTATAATGTACACATGTATGTGGACCAGTGTACCTTGTGATCTCAAAATATCCATTATGTTGACGTTTGCATGCACGTAATTGCCATTTGCAACTACATTGTAAATATAACTTGCATCGGACCTTCCAAATTGTTGGACACGTTTTAACCACTTCATATTGTCTATGATTTTTTATGGCATGGAGCTTGATGGCTTTAATAAGTTCTTCTTTACTCTTGAAAGAATTCTCGCCCAACTCTCGACTAAAATCATTTTTACTTTCAGAATTTGACACCATCCGATTATCAGCATTAGCCATATATATTCCTTCTAAATTAGTAAAATTAGAAGGTACCTCAATGCCATCGTCATCTCCAATTTCATGTCCTTCATTGTTTATTTCATCACCGTCTCCAATTTCATCTCCTCCGTTATTAACCACATCATCATCTTCAATTTCGAAACCACTATCCATTGCATTGTTCACTAATGCAAATTGTGATATTGTTCCAAAGTCCTCATTTTGAATCATGTGTGACACAACAATATCATCACTTGTACTAGGTAATAATGGAAAGCATTTTTCTTGAGTTCTGCAAGTAATGTAGCAAACAAAATCAACAAAAACCAATATAAGTAATATTTTAAAAATTGACGTATAACATGAATTTTTAGTACCTGGGTGCTACCTCTATATGATTTTTGTTGCCATTCATTTCAATCTCTAAATATAAATCAATGTTACTTAGTTCATCATGGAGACTAAACACATCAAATACGATCTCAACGTCGTTATCGTCCTTTATCGGAAAAGGTATATATTTCATTACTTTTCCAACAACTGACGGATATCTACAAATTACTTTCATATGATATTTTTTCTTATCAATTGATGTTGCAATATGAATTTGGTTGACGAGGTCTTCAAATTTTATTCCATATTGAACCTTGATTGCTTTATTTGGAGGCTTATTATAAGTGAGTCCTTATTCTCCATCACAAATTTTACCTCCCCAGTAGCATAGCAATGTAACAAACTTTGATGTCATAAGGTTAGAAGATATATAAAACCTGTAAATAAACACAAAAATTAGTATTTTAAATAAGCAGCTAGCCAAAAATTAATTAATTAATTATAAAATATATACACATATGTAAGACATCTCTGCAGACTTTTTAGCATGTTTCATTGATCCTATAGAGGCATCAAGTTTGAAAAAGAAAAGCATAATTACGATTCAGTAATAATTTTATAAAAATAAATTATAAACACTTTAAATAACAATTTTAACTTGGGAAAATGACTTATAAGGGTAATTATGTTTCAAAACTGTTCAAAAAACATCATCCAAGTTTGGTCTGTTCAAAAAACATTATCCAAGTAAGGCCTTGGTACAAAAAACACCATCCAAGTAAGGCTTTTGTACAAAAAACACCAACGAACTACATGTTTTGTTAAAATTTTACCCGATGATAACCGGCTCTTCCAGGTTAAAGGATGACTTGGCCTAATATTTAGTGGCATGGCATAATAACAGATGAACAGTTTAACCTGCAAGAGCCGACTACCATCGGGTAAAATTTAAACAAAACATTTTGGTTTTTTTTTGTACAAAGACCTTACTTGGATGGTGTTTTTTGTACAAAGGCTTTACTTGGATGGTGTTTTTTGAACAAACCAAACTTGGATGGTGTTTTTTTGAACATTTTTGAAACATAATTACCCTTATAAGTCATTTTCCCTTTTAACTTAACCTAATGCAAACCACATGATGAAACTTTTTTGCAAATACAATGGAAAGTGTCAACGGTGATACAGAGTTAATGGAAGACGCATAACAAAAAAAAAGAATGCAAGACGCATAACCAAAAAAAAGGCTTACCAGTAAAAAATTCATGAATGGAAGAGAAGCTTTAATAGAAGAGACGGAAACCCAATACAAATTCGCCGTGGATGAAATAAAGTTCCGGTGGACTAGTTAATGAATCGTTGACGGAAGGAATAATAGATTCATTAGGTTAATGTGAGCAAATGAGGAACAATAGATTCATTAGGTTTTTTTTCCCTTTTTCAATTACGGCTGTTATAATCAAGTAAATAATACTTAAAGTACTAGTATATGGTAATTATTTTTTGCGACTACCACCTTTTGGGTAAAAACTCGGTGGACCAGGTAGTATCTTTTTCCACCGTCAAAGTTGTGGACTTGGTGAATGATGAACATTGTGATACCCCCTAAACCGGGTGACCACCGGTGCCTAAAATAATCAAACGATAAAAAATATATATAAATAAATAAATAAAATCAATGAGAGAAATTTACTTATAAAATATTATTTAATTATAAAATAATAATAACATATTAAATCCCATAAAAATAGAGATTTTATTAAATCTAACTAATATCCAACCAAACATATCACAATCTTATCCATTCAATACAAATCAGATCGCAAAATGATATCAGTTTCCTAAATTATACGTAAATATTAATAGATGAACATTGTAAAAATAAGAACATTCATAATAGATTGTTCATAATTGAACATTGTGAAATATATGAGCATTCATACATATTCAGTACCTAAGATGTATCAACATTCATAACATATTATCCTTCATAATTGAATATATCGTGAAATATACGAAAATTCATACATGTTCAATACTGAACATATATCAACATTCATAACTAATTATTAATCATAAGTGAACATAGACAATTAATGTTGATAGATGAACATTGAAAAATATATGAATATTTATTACAAATTATTGCTCAAGAAATTAGTCATTTTATAAATATGCAAACTAAATATGTATGTTTATAACTGAACATGGATGAATATTTATACAAAAAATGTGATGTTTATAACTGAACATGGATGAACATTTATACAAAAACTCAAAAATAAGTCATTTGTGAACATATATTCATAATTAAACATGGGTGGACATTTAAACAAAAAATCAAATGTCAATAACTGAACATTTATACATTTATACAAAATCTCAAATATTCATAACTGAACATGAATGAACATTTATACATTTAAAAAAAAACTTAAATGTTCATAACTGAATATGGATTAACATTTAAATAAAAACTCAAATGTATGAACATTTATACAAAAACCATGAAATTTTAGTTAAAAGTATCAATGTTCATAACTGAATATGGATGAAAATTTATAAAAAAACCAAGGGTTTCAGTCTTGTTCATAACTAAACATGGATGGACATTTATAAAGAAACCATGAAATTTCAGGCATCGTATAGCTGCAAGTCCAATCTCTTTTTCTTACATCCCTTCTTCCTCATACTCTTTTCGACTTTAATCGAACAAGATAACCACCATCATCATCGAACCATTGTTGTAGGCAGCCACCAGTGCAGATGATGACAACAACGACGCTGTCGACGATGAAGACAACAATGATGTCTTCCTCGTTCTCTATTCTGCTTCCTCGGTTCCTATCGTCGGGTTATATATTGATTTCATGGAAGGAGATAAGGGAAGTAAGATAATTATGAAATATTATTTATTTTGAATTTGATTTCCTAGAATAACAGAAAATATAAATGGCATTTAATTGTAATATGGTTTTTACCGCTCCAACATTATTTAAAAAAATAAAAATAATTTTATTTATTCAAATAATCATATCCATTGATTCAATGATCTAATGACTTAAAATAAGGTTCTATATTTCTATGGCTAAAAAGGGTTCTATGGTTTTCTCTCTCTCTCTCTCTCTCTCTATATATATATATATATATATATATATATATATATATATATATATATATATATATATATATATATATATATATATATATATATATATATAGGGAAGGGTTCAAATGAAAACCACTAAAAGATTGAGAACCGTAAAAATCTCTAATTCACAGTTTAATAATGTTGTATTTTTTATTTTTAACACTTGTCTTTTATCAAAATAAAATTACCAAACACATAAAAATATACAATTATTCTTCCTTTGCTATTAGATATCAATATTGATGTGTTTTAAAGAAAAAAAACTACGTTATAGTATTCATAGTTTAATACTAGAAATTTTATTATATTGTGAATATGGTAAAACATATTAAAAAATAAATAAAATTATTAAGTTTGATGCATTTTCACATAATAAACAAGTGCGAAAAAAAAAACAAAAAAACATGATTGTTAATGTGTGAATATCGGATCTCACGATTTTTAACCTTTTAGTGGTTCTCATTTAAACTCATTCATATATATATATATATATATATATATATATATATATATATATATATATATATATATATATATATATATATATATATATATATATATATATATATATATATATATATATATATAAGAAGAATCTTGTAGGAACCCAAAATCCGGAAAGAACCGTGAGGACAAATCTTGTCTTTTAGTCTTCAAATATGGGTGGATAAGATTCAATGTGAATAAAATGTCACATCTTAAAAGCTTGGGGGCTACTTGTCTAAAAATCCAAACTATTGGGTGGATAATACAAATTAATAAGGGTAATATGGTAATTAAAACAAGACCCCCACCAGATTGGGACACCTGTCGCCATATGGTTTGCTGAGTTTTTTTATTTCCCCCCGCTTAGTTTTTGGGCCATAATTTTTTTTTCTTTGTAAAAAAGATTCTAAAAAAACCAAAGATCTTAAAATTTAATTCTCTACAAAACAAGCACCATTATGAAATTTTGAAAAAAATATATTTTTTATTTTTTATTTTTATAAACAATCAATAAATTCAAAAAGTTATCCAAAAATTATGAAAATTTAAGAGATCATTCTAGACATCATATTAGTAAGTTTTTAAAAACAAAATTTGAAAAAAAGTTTTTTTAAGTGTTCATTTTTATATTTTTAAGTAAAAACTCATCAAAATAGCAAAAAAATATACTTGATCCAAAAATATTAAAACTAAAATATGTTTATGATTCAAAACTTATGATCCAAGATTCAAAATTCGTTATGATCCAAGATACTAAACTCGTTATGATCCAAAATGAGTTAAAAAAATACATACAACAGCAAAATTATTTAAAACTTGTGATCCAAGATTCAAAATTAGTTATGATCCAAGATCCAAAACTAATTATGATCCAAAACGAGTTAAAAAAACATACAACGAAAAAAGTGAAAAAAAACTGGAAAAATAACGAAAAAAAGAAAAAAAACTGAAAAAAAACTAAAAGAAAAACAAAAAACTAAAAAAAAAACTAAAAATAATATTAAAAATAATAATAACGAAAATAAATAATAAAACCTGGTTAAATTATGTTGTACGGACGTGAATAGCATATGATCGTATCCTCAAGTCCGTATTTCGTTCCGTGGCGTGCGTCGCACGTGATTGCGTCACGTCGAAGGAAGACGTTTGACGTTATTGCCCTTAGGACAGTGATTGGACAAGAAGAGTACTCGCGGTTTTTACCGGATTTTGGGTTCCTACCGGATCCTAACCCTATATATATGGTTAGGATCCGGTAGGAACCCAAAATTAGGTAGGAACCGCGAGAATTTTCTTGTCAAATCATTCTCCTAAGAGCAATAACGTCAAATATCTTCCTTCGACGTAACGCAATTACGTGCGACGCACGTCCACGGAACGAAATACGGACTCGAGGATACGATCATATGTGACGCATGTTCGTCCAACGTGATTTAAGTGGGTTTTTTCTCTTTTTTTCCTTTTTCGTTTTTTTTTTGTTTTTTTTATTTTTTATTTATTTATTTTTCAAAAAAAATTATTTTTTTTCAATATTTTTTATTTTCAATTATACTCGGTTTTTAGATTTTTATTTCTTTTATTTTTTATTTTTTTATTTTTTTTGAATGCTACAGTACTCGATTATTATTATTTTTTTTTGTTTTTTTCATTTTTGATGTATATATTTTAATTTTTAATATATTTTTAATCTTAATTTTAATATTTTTTTTCGTATTTTTAATCTAATCATTTTGGATCATGATATTTTTAATCATAACGTTTTGGATCATGTATTTTTGGATCATAACATTTTGAATCATAGTTTTTTTGTATCTTGGATCATAAGTTTTGAATCATTTTGTCGTTGTATGTTTTTTTAACTCGTTATGGATCAGAACGACTTTTGGATCTTGAATCATAACGAATATTGCATCTGGGATCATAAGTTTTGAATCATAAAACATATTTTGGTTTTAATATTTTTGGATCATGTATATTTTTTTGCTATTTTGTTGAGTTTTTTACTTAAAAATATAAAAATGAACAAGAAAAAAAACATTTTTTTTTTCAAAAAATTCTATTTACAAACTTACTAATATAATATCTACAATGAACCCTTAAATTTTTATTATTAGAATTTTTTTTAATTTTTGATTTTTTATAAAAATAAAAAATAATTTTTTTTTTTCAAATTTTCATGATGGTGCTTGTTTTGTAGAGAATTAAATTTTAAGAACTTTGGTTTTTCAGAATTTTTTTTCAAAGAAAAAAAAGTTATTGCTAAAATACAAACTGTGTGGAAAATAAATAAAATCCAACCAATGAGAAAGTGACACGTGTCGCTGAGAGAGAGAGAGAGAGAGAGAGAGAGGGGCATGAGGGCTGCACGTGGGTTTTGTAGTTTGACCAAAATGTCCTAAATTTCTTTAACACTCTCTCTTAGTTTTTTACTTTTACAAGAATAACCCCTTAATTTTAAAACATGATCATTATTTGCACATTGAATCTAATCCACCCATTTTTCAAGATTAAATGTTTAGATTTGTCCTTGCGGTTCTTACCGGATTTTTGGTTCCTACACGATCCTCCTTCTATATATATATATATATATATATATATATATATATATATATATATATATATATATATATATATATATATATTTATATATATATATATATATACATATATATATATATATATATATATATATATATATATATATATATATATATATATATATATATATATATATATAGTTGGGATTTTTTAGTACCAACTATGCCTCGAGAACCCGAGAACTCTCAAATGGTCAAAATTTTCGAAAAACCAAAAATATAAGGGCCTAAAACGTATATATTTAAGCATTTTTGATAAAAAAAATCGGAAAAAAATGACTTTTTTTTTGAAAAAAAAATTGCACATGTGCAAAAACAAACAATTTGCACATATGCAAATTTTTTTATACGTACACTTTTTTTCAAAAATTTTTTTACAGAACGCCTTAAATATATGTTAGAAAGACATCCATAAAAAAACTTGAAAAAAAGTGTACGTATTTTTTTTGCACATGGACAAATTTTTTCAAAAAAAAAGTCGCTTTTTCGGAAAAAGAATTTTGCGCCCCGGGCCCTTTTTGAGCGTCTAAGAGGCCTATGGGGTCGGTTTTTTGAAAAAAAATATCGGTTTGGGAGATATAGGATTGATCCAAAAGGAGTTGGGAGTTCTCGGGTTCTCGGGATGAAGTTGGTTCTCAAAAGATCCTGTGTGTGTATATATATATATATATATATATATATATATATATATATATATATATATATATATATATATATATATATATATATATATATATATATATATATATATATATGTATATGTATATATATATATATATATATATATATATATATATATATATATATATATATATATATATATATATATATATATATATATATATATATATATATATAGGGTCCGGTTCCGGTGAGGACTCTTTTTTCGGTGAGGACTCGCGAGGACACCTTAAAAAAATTTTAAAAAAATTTAAAAAAAATACAAATCGTAAAATCAAGAGTAGTACTAAGTCATTATCAAAAAAAATTTTGAAAAAAAAATTTGCATCATTGCAAAACGTAATGATGCAATTTTTCTGTTTTTATTTTAGATCATTATTTTATTATAAAAAAAATAATGATCGAAATGTTTTTTTTGAATCTTTTTTTTTTTTCCGATATAGTAATATGATCCATTTTATTATTTATATTTTTTAATATTTTTTTTCAATTTTTTAAGGTGTCATCGCAAGTCCTCACTTTAAGAAGAGTCATCACCCGATCCGAATTATATATATATATATATATATATATATATATATATATATATATATATATATATATATATATATATATATATATATATATATATATATATATATATATATATATATATATATATATATATGACTTTATAAACCGTCGGACACCCTAAAAATATACAATTAGTTTATTAAATAAAAATAGGATGACACTGTCATCGCCATTTGCCAAGAAATTCCCATATCAAACTTGGAATATACATTTGTTTTTTATAATTGAAACCGTGTAGCCCAATTTAGAAGTAATGGACTTTCAATATCGATTTAAAAAAAATACCATATTGAAGAATTTTGTATTGGTATAAATCTGATTATGCAATATACATATAAGAGTAACTTACACGATTTATGTGGTTTGGCGAAATTTACTTATTTGGTTCCTAATTTTATTTTAACCAGGATCATCCTTATTTTTTCTTTTTGTTACGCGTTTGGTTCTTGCTAGACAAGAAAAGATTATATTACCCTTATTATTATTATTTTTTGTTTTTATTATTATTTAAAAAAATGGAAATTAAAATTGTGTGACTCACTCCCTCTTATCCCTTCCCCCTTTTCCTTTCTCTAATGTCAGATCGTCTTTCCATATCTCTCTCTTTCTCTGAAAATCGGAAACCCACAATTACTACCTCTCCGTGAGGGGTGTGGAGGTGAAATCGTTTATCGATTTGCGAGATTCATAGCCACTCTCACTCATGTCGCTCCTTTTCTATGGAAAATCAATTGAAAGTTTGATGTTTAAAATGCGGACCAATTAGTACCATTCACGCCTTCTCGTTTTTATCTGATTTGAAAATCGATTAGGGGGTCCAAATTAATTCAAATTGCAACATGAGGTAGAATAAAGACCTCCATTCAGCACATTACACTTTCAACGGGATTTGAATTCTTATTTCAAAACCTGGTCACTTGTCCAAATAGATGCATACTATTAGTCAGATTATTGTTTACAAGTTTTCATTTGACCTAGTTGTCGGAGGTTACATGTGGAACTTTGGTGGCTCCAAGGTGATGTGCATGTGGTGAAGGGAGAGTGGTAGTTTCAGGGGTGTCGACGGTGGTAGCTTCAAGGCGACAATGGTGGTGGCTTCATGGCGGCTTAGATGAAGTAGATGGTGGTACCGGTTGAACTTTCATGCATTTGAATGGATTCAAGGTTTAAAGCGGGGTGGTTAACTTTTCTTAGATGAAGAACATCGTTAGCTTTTCTAGAACTTCATGTTCTTCGATTAAGTGGAAGTGGTGGAGAGAGAGGAGAGAGGAGGGTGGTGGTGGTTTTGCAGATCGAAAAAGAATGGGATCGAAAGAGAGAAAAAGTGAGGCGGTTGAAGGAGAGAGAGATTTTTCTTTTTCTTTTTAAATTAAAAAACAATAAATAATAATAAACAGTAAAATTAAAATTAAAAAAGAAAATGAATAAGTGTAAAATTAACTTTTTATGTCAGTTAGTGTAACGCAAAGACACTCTTTTTATGTAAATATAATAAAAAGGGTAAAATGGTCATTTTACCTTGGAAGGGTAAATTGGTCTTTTGGACAGAAAAGTATTTAATTTGAAATAATATTTTGAGTTTTGGACTTAAAATGTTATAAAAACGGAATTTTGGTCGTTTTACCGCAAAAGGGTAATTTGGTCATTTGACCATGTGAAGGACCAAAAATGAAAAATATTGTTGTTTGTGGCAAATGTATAAAGAATGGAAGTTTTATTGTAATAAAACTTGATTTTTGTGGTCAAAGTTCAAGAAAATGAACTTTAGGACTAAAAATGTAAAAATTGATGTATAAATAGAAGAGTTGACTCTCCTCTTTGACTAGCCATTTGTGCAGCAACGGGAGAAGGCTTGGAGATGCGATTCTGCAGAAAATTGAAGGATTCTTGAAGGATTGAAGTGTGGAATTGGAATCATAGTATGGAATTGATGATTCCTAAGCTTGAAAGGTTAGTTTTTCAAGTTCTAGCTTGTTTGTTCTTGATGAGTTTTGTAGAACTCAAAAACTGCATTTGCAGTTATGATTATGTGTTTAAATTGATGTAATACTTCCATTAAGTCATGCTAATAAGGACTTAACCAAAGATTTTGGAATTAGATTGCTATTAGTGATGAATTTGAAGTTTTGGGGTTTTGGGACTAAGAACCCTAATTCTTCATTTTGATTGATTTAGTTGTTTTGATTGGTTGAAAACCTTGTTAAAGTATAATGTTTTAGCCTAGAAACAAACCCCAAACGATTAAGGACTGGATTAAGGACTTAATGGGCCAAAACTGCATGCTACAGTGCATAAATCGCGACTGGCCAGGAGGTCTGCCCAGGCGCAGGGCACAGTGCGCCCAGGACCAGGGCGGGGTGCGCCCAGGCGCAGTGCGCCCAGCCCTAGGCGCAGTGCGCCTCCAAGCAGGGGCCAGGCAGGGGATCAAAAATGCTAACTTTCGTTTGGCTTGTCCGTTTTAGCTCAAACTTGAACCGTAGGCTCGTTATGGTCTGAAAAGTTTGGGAAAATTTTTATATTGAGTTTTCGACCCCTCGGGGGCACTGTAGATCGATTCGAATGCCTCGGTGAATAGTAAAATTCAATAAAAGTTAGTAAACGGAAAGTTTATTAACTAGGCATTGTTTGTAATAATATTGTATTGAACTCTATTGTATTATAGTCAATTGGAATGATTATTAACCTATTATCATTTGGTATATAAATGAATATATAGGTATGGGACAAAATGGTTGTGGTGCACGCAAAGGCAAGAAACAACCGGGATTTAAATGCAGCTAGCATCCAGGTGAGTAATCTCACTGATATCATATATGATATATGATGATTGAACTGTTACAGGTTAAAACAGCATCGAGGGACGAAAATGACAAGTGTGAAGATATATGAAAATGACAATACCAGATAAGCCGTGAGTCTGATAAAGACAAGAACGGAGCTGTGAGTCAACAATATTGACATGACAATATCAGATAAGCCGTGAGTCTATTATAGACAAGAACGGAGCTGTGAGTCAGTCGATATTAATGGTACGACAATACCAGATAAGCCGTGAGTCTTTAATAGACAAGAACGGAGCTGTGAGTCAAACCTATATATAGACAAGACCGGATAAGCCGTGAGTCATTTCGATGGCAAGAACGGAGCCGTGAGTCTAGGCAACAGCGGGCTAACCCGTGAGCCATGGTTTACTTTGATGAGCCAGACTTATATAGACAATAGCGGGCTAACCCGTGAGTCTAGGCAACATCGGGCTAACCCGTGAGCCAAGGCAACAGCGGGCTAACCCGTGAGCCATATTTGATCGTGAAAGAAACTGTTAACAGATGGTGCGGCCTCTCGTGGCTATGATATTGGATGCTATATCCAACTGGTGCGGCCTATATGGCTATGATATGATTATACAGAAATGGTGCAGCCTGATGGCTACGATACAGGGTCGTTGAACCCAAACTGGTGCGGCCTGCGGGCTATGATTCACATGCTAGAAATGATTTGGTGCGGCTTATATAGCCATGACAACTGATATGACTTATATAGTCATGATATATGATACAGTCAGATATGACTAAGAAACAGGGGACAAAAACGATAAATGAGAATTTGAATATTATTCTCTATTATATACATACGGCCTTGACGGCAAACAGAATTGATATGATCGGTATGCAAATAACTAATTAGACATGATAAAGTGATTTGATAATCACATGACATATGATTAGCCGGTAAAGCTAGTACTTTGGATGCGATATCCTCAGATACACACGGTTAGCCAGTAAGGCTAGTAGTCTGGATTCGATATCCAGACAGTTATATGATTGTATTTTGATACATGTTATTTGCAGATTTGATTACTCACTGGGCTTTATAGCTCATACCATTTGCTAATGTCCCTGCATGTTAGCATGATACTGATAGGGGACAAGATAGAGTCCGTGACTTCGGAGAGGGACTCATAGATGCTGTCAGTAGCAGCCCGGCTTCAAAGGAGATATGGGTATTATATACTCTCATTGATACGCTTGTACCCGATTTTATTTAAAATATACCCCTTTGTTATGATTTTATGTATTGAAACCTTGGTTTTAAATGAAAAATTTTTCAGGGGTGTTTTGTTTTAAAAAGCCGGGTGTTACAGTTAGGGGCCAAACGCGCAACAAAACCAAACAGTAGGGACCGTCCGAGTTAAAAAAATTAGGGACCAAATGCAGAAATTATCTCAAACCACAGGAACCATCCGTGTAATTTACTCTACATATAATTATTGATTATAAACTTAAGACAAAACTTCATAAACTTCATTTACATTTTCTTTAACAAATTTAACAAAAATTTATTTTTTATTGAAAGATAAAAACCTATTTAACCCATACCCACGACCTAAAACCCACTACCCTAAACCTAACCTGTTTCAGCATTTCTTCCCTCTTTCCCCTTTCTCCCTTACGTGAACACACTTCCACTCTCCAATCATCTTCAACGTCTCCGGCCAAGCCGCCTGCACCAGTCACCACCGCTGCTGCTTCCTCTCCTCCGCCACCTGCTATGCTCCTCCTTCTCCCTCTCTTCTGTCGCACGAGCTCAAGAAACCGCCGACCACCATACAATGTCGCATACAATCACCACCGTCGGTAACTACTCTGATGCCGCCAACCGAAGCCGTCCTCTGCTGTCCACCGCTTCCTCTCTCCTGTTCGCCATCTCTCTCTCTCCACTCGTGATCTGCTTCCCCACCCGACGAAGCCAAAACCCAGCCTCGATCGCGATCTCACCTTTCCCCCATCTCCGATCCATCACCGGTAACCGTCACCTCCTCCACCTTCGAACGTCACCATCACCGCTGCATCTCCATTTTACCCCTCCTGCTTCCCCATCCGACGAAGCCAAAACCCACAGAGGACCACCTACAATTTACGATTCACCACCTAAACCATCGATTCCGACCACACCGCCACCGGTTCCAAGCTTAGGGCATTGACCGGTACAAACCCCTGCCCTCCAATCTCCGATCCGCCACCGGGTGAGTCAACTCGATGAGGTCATTTCAGCGGGTGGGGGTGGGGTGCTGGATATTTATTTTATTTCTTTATTCCTTTTGTTTTTCAGGTAATTAATTTTAATTAAAAAATGCTAAAAGAAAATAAAAATGGTAAATTAGTCATTTAATATGGCTCAGGGACCATTTTTGATCTAAAATGAAACCATAGGGACCATTCTTGAGGATTTTTAAAGTTAGACACTAAAGTTGATATCCTGTGAAACAACAGAGACCATTTATGAAGTTTTGTCTAAACTTAATATGATTACAAATATGCTTATACGTCTCCAGTTACTTCTAAAAAGTTCTGGTGGATGATTAGTTCTCCATTCGAATATATAACCTTTAGTTAATAGTATATATTAATCGATATTAACGCGTATCTAAACATGATTAAAGCGATTCGTCTCAAAGTCAAAAAAAGCAATTGCACTTAATATCATTCTAATTTAATTATTTATTCTGCATTTTGCCACTTACATATTTTTAATTGTTTATGTCACAAATTCTCAAGTTGACTACGTCATTCGCACTATGCAGTGGTGACCTCAAGACTCAAGTCCTCACGCACATTGTGCCTATAAAATTATGCAGCTTATTGCAAGAGATCATGACCAAAAACATCCATCTTCTACTTCCAATGGAGTTGGAGGGTTTTTATCAATGTGAAGCAAATTATGTGCCTTTGTCACCAATTAGTTTTCTAGAGAGAGCAGCATTCGTTTATGAGAATACAACATCTATTATTTACGGTGATATTACGTACACATGGAAAGAAACACGCAATAAATGTCTACAACTGGCTTCTGCTCTCTCGATTTTGGGAATTAACCGCGGACAAGTTGTAAGTTTCTCGATCTAATTTGTACCATAATGGTTTTATGCTTTATTACAGTTTCGATATTATTAAACCGTTAGTTAAGTTTACATGCTTGGACAATAATGTACATACCCTGCATGGGGCAGGGAAGTGAGGTGGGCACCGCAAGGAGTGGGGATACACTACCCCTGGTGAAAGCCCCACACCTTCCCCTGCAAGAAGTGTTCACTGCACCAATCTCTCTCTCTCTCTCTCTCTCTCTCTATATATATATATATATATATATATATATATATATATATATATATATATATATATATATATATATATATATATATATATATATATATATATATATATATATATATATATATATATATATATATATATATATATATATATATAGACACACACACATATATAAGGGGTAAGGGTGGCAGTTAATGGCACGACACAAGACGAAATTAAAATTTGAATTCGTGTTCGTGTCAAATGCAAGAAACAAGGTGTCGAGTCATGTCGTCTCCATGTTCAAAATTCAACATGAAATTGATACAATAGTAACATATGCTTGTTGTGTTTATCGTGTTGTGTATAATTAATTATGAATTAAGTAAAGTAAATGTTTATTTTACTTTTTTCGTGTTTGTCATGTTGGTTGTTTTTATCGTGTTTTAATTAAGCCGTATTTGTATTAATAAATCAAAATATGACGTCGTGTCGTGTTCGTGTTACATAAAAAATTGTCTATGTCCTGTCGTGTGGTGTCAGTTAAAAATCTGATATGACAGCCTAATTCGCCACCACTAATGAGGGGTGACCATTTTTTTAAATTTAGGAGAGCGGAATGAAAGTGATAGGAAGGTAATGTGACGCTTTGGTAGCAATAGAAAATGAAAGAAGTAAGGAGGATGAGAGGGAGGTACTCCCTTTGAGCTTAGATAGAAACTATAAGAACTTTTCGATTTTGCTAGAAGGTAGAAATTTAGAAACGAGTTTGAATAATCCACATGGATATTATTATAAAATACAAATCATATTCTCTCTTGGTATTCTATTATTCTAACCCATCTTATAGTTACCAAATAGTTGGGAAAACATTTAAAAAGTCAACGAAATTATGAGAATTTGGAAAGTCAACTCCCTAATTTCTCAAAGAACAACTATCCGCTATAATGTCAAGTCCTTTCTAAAATCATATTCGTTAAAGGATGACATGTACAAGATATGTAGAAAATTAGAAAGATCAAATTTTAGACGTAACATGATTATTTAATTGAATTGTTTTCTAGATTCATCGATCTTATCTTGTTTTTTTCCTATTCGATCTTGATCCTAACTATTATCACAATCTCAAATTTGGCCATTCTGTGAGGCTCGAGGGTGTCTACCCTTCCTAACTCACTTAATTCACATTTCACGTCAATTTTTTTTTATCTCCTTTCACTTTTAACCCTCTCAAAACAAATATCTCACTATCTATCCCACTCAGCCCATACAATTTTATTATAAAAAACAACATGAAAGGTGCAAGTAGAAAAATAGATAGTACAAGTCCTTAAAGCTATGAGAGAATCGGGTTAAGGATGATAGCCAACCCTCCAAGCCCGATTTCACCCAACCCAATGGAACCCGATGGGAGGCGGGTGTCCTTCCCACATCGATACCGGCAGTACTGGGAGGAGCTCGCCAAACCCCCACCACGATACCGTCCACCCTAATAACCATCTCACACTCTTTTAGATTCTAAGTTGATAAACAATATCAGTCCTAATATGTCCCGATTCATTTTCTCTATGGATTTGATTTTTTAGAATTTTTATATGTTACTTGGTCAATAGGTTTTGAGAGTGGAAAAGGGAAAAAAGCATTTGTAGAGATGTATTTCCATTTCACACGTCTTTAACTTTGAGTTATTTAGACTATGGAGTGGGAGGACAAACTCAAGTCAATCAAAACCACCGCCATATCATCAGGACATACTAAATGAAATGTCCGACAGTTCTAGACTTTCTTTTTTAATTTCCACATCACATTTTTTTGTAATTAAAAAAATTATTTTTTATTGGCTAAATTTCACATTCCAATACGTTACTAGACACACCTCATAGCCTTACACCTTATTAATTTGACCTTATTTTTGAGTTACTTAGACTCTACTAATTTGGCCAATCCCTCATAAATCAAATTCGATTTAGTGTGATATTATTGTATAAGAATCATTTTGACACAACTCAAATTTTAAGTTGATCTGTAGCCTGTAGGGCCATATATGATCACATGTCAGAAAATCTATAGATATTTCATATTACTATTATAATAACAATTCTACACAACCGATCGTTTAGCTAAAAATATTTTATTTTTCTAATATTCGATTCATTCATTTTTATTTTGTTTCTTTAATAAAAACCAATTCTGATTCAATATTTTATTAAAATTTATTTCCTAATTAATTTATATTACTCTTAAATTATAAGAATAATAAAAATATATTTTATTCAAATTTTACTATAGCATTAATTTTTGGAATATATAAAAACAAATTAAAAATAAAATATAAAATCATATAGTTTGAGATCGGATATAAATGGGTTTAAAACAATTTATGCGAAACAAATTATCATGATTGTTTTAAAACATCAATATACAAAATTTATTATAATAATAGATAACCAACTATAAAATTGTTCTCATTACGGGATATATTGTATCAACTTCCAATTTTATAAATTTTCCCAAATATTATTGTTTGAAAGGAATTTCGGGTCAATCTTTTTTTTAATTAATTTTTCCAATTTATTTTTATATTTTAATGTTGAAACAGATTATCTTTCTCTTTTACTTTCTAATAGCTTGTTACAACTTTTTTTACAATTTTTTTCAACTTATTGTTATATTTTAACTTACAGCGTACATGCTTATTTAGGTCAATTACTTCTAGATCGAATAGACAATTACTAATATCGATACTATAAAATGTTCTTTTATTTATATAACAAAAATGCATCTATTAATGATCTCGTAATTTTAAATTTTATAACAACATTTTGCAAATTTTGTAAAGTAATTTTTTTTTTCCAAATTTGATAACAACTCTCACTTTTTTGCGGTGTTTAATATAAAAAAAATGCAAATAGAAATGTAAAACGAAAGTATCTCGAATGTACCTAATAAGTACTTTAAATGGGTATAATAGTTGTAAAAAGACAAAAAATATAAGTTCATAACACGAAGATGAAGCAATGATTTAAAATCCGGTTTTTCAATTGACCTGGTGTGGTGATCGGGTCCCGGGTCAATCGGTTTAATCATCGAGTCAACCCGATTATTACAATGCTCATATATTTCATATTTTTCAGTATAGTTATATATTTATAATATATAAATAATGTAATTTCACGTTTTTGTTATCAAAAATTATATCTTGTCAACTTTCTATAAATTTTTTTTTTTAAATTTAATGAACCAATGGTGAACTTATTTTAAAGCATTGAAATCTTTAACCAAGTTTTTAAAACCCAAATCCTAATTTTTTGTTCCAATCGCTGGATCAACTCTGTTACGGGTCACCGGTCCAACTGGTTTTTTCAAAAAACCGGCCGGTTCAATCCGAATCGGAAATTAGCAAAAAATATGGTCATAATTGAACCGCTCTTTTCACCGGGTCACGGTCCAACCGGTTCGACCGACCGGGTCAACCCGAGTTTTAAAACATTAAGAATAACCTATTTTTGAGCAAATTTGTCAAAAAAAAAAAAAAACAAAAAACAAAATAAACTTTAAACAAAATTCTAAATAAAACTTAATACTTGAACCAAAATTATAAAATAAAAAAATTATTAATCGGTTGTATCAGGTAACAAGATATCATGAGTAACATTTTATTGTTTGATGAAGTCTTGATGTAACGAGGTTTATATATTCTTTGTTTCGAAGACAATCAAGATAGTGTTTTCTCTATCAATTATTAGTGATTATGTTAGGCTAATACCCATTAGTGTTTATGTTAATTCATTAGAGTTTAGGTTAGGCCAAGAACCTATCTTGTGTCCTTATTTATATGAAGTCAAACCCACATTATTATTATCAAATTATTTGATATTATAACATGATATCAGAACTCTAGATTAAAACCCTACCACTGACCACAACCCGTTGTCGCTGACCTCTACCACCGGTGACCTTCTAGTCGTCGGAGACGCGTTCGATATTTTTTTATTTCCTCTTTCTTTTCATAAATAATAATACAGCAGCCAACACTAAATCAGAGCTCCGTCATCGGCGTCTTTTTCTATCTCGTCTGCTATGGCCCCTCTCTTTGGATACCCTCTTCTTATCTGGACATTCTTCATCGGGCAGCCTCTGGTTTATAGTCGTCTCACTCTCCCTCTATCAACACTGCAGTCGTCGATCTCGTTGGAATTAGTTCCGTTTGTCGCAGCTCGAGCCCTCTCTGTTTGCTCGATGTCTTTCTCCAGACTCTTCTGTCGTCAGCTCCATGATTGCTATCATGACTCTCTCTTCTTATTCAACGGAACCGCATCTAGCCGCCGCTCCTCTTTTTCTTCTCCGACGAGTAGTCATTGTTAGCCGCCATTGTTAGAGCTCTACCACTGCAACTACTGCTGTTTTACAATTATGTCTTTTTTATGTTTTGTTTATTTTTCCAGTTTAATCATCTCATCCCGATCAAACTGAGAGGGGATATTAATGATTAGGGTTAGGCTAATACTCATTAGAGTTTAAGTTAGGCTAATAACTCATTTTGTATCCTTATTTATATAATGTTTAACCCTTATTATTATTATCAAGTGATTCGATATTGTAATATCAATAGTCATAATCCTATATAGAAAAGAGAAGGATTATTTGAAAAGAAGTAATCTATATATATTTTAGTTTTCAATAATAATAAAATATAGTTTACAAGCAGAGAAGTTTTATTAAAATTAAACCAATTCTAATCAAGTTGAGCATGAGAAACAAAAGAATGAATCAACCCAGGATGATTGTTTATGTACATTGTCTTTTTTAATTATTTATTATAATTATTTATTTTGTCTTATTTAACCATTAAGACATTAATAAATAAATATATCCCAAAACCATAACTACTGCCAAGCTTAATCGATCATGAATCAACCCAGAAAAGTTCTACGTGGTGGAGCCAAGTCGTACAGTCGTACTACACACACTGACACAAGTACAAACGCGTAATATTGAACGGCTCACTTATTCCTCCAGTGGGACACCATATTGAAGAGTTTTTGATAAAAATGGAGTTTTTTTAAAAAATATTTATTAAATATGTTGTTTTCAAAATATTTATTAAATAAGTGTTGTTTTTATTAAAATAGTGTTTTTGATAAAATTTATATTTTTTTAATTATTTTATTCTGGTGTTCTTTTGTAATATATTTATTTTGACTTTTTTTCTAAACTTTTTTTTTAATAAAGCTCTCTAAGTCGACACAAAATAATCACAATATTTTTTAACTTGTTTTCAATTTCCTTAAAGTTTTCTTATAGGATTTCTAATGTTTTCAAAATAATTTTTTTTCACTTCATTATAACCACAATTTTTTTGAATCTAAATAATTGTACTAAGTTATTTATGTTTTAGGTAATCTAAAACCAATATCATAGTTACAAAACCAACAACCAATATCATAGTTATATTGCTTTAAGTACAAAACCATCCATGTTTGCTTACAAAAACAAAAAGAAAAAACCACTTTTTTGAATAGCTTGATTTGATAACCACTATCGGCAGAAAAACAAAAAAAAAAAAAAAAAAAAAAATAAGAGAAAAAAAGGTTCAATTTGCATCAGAACCAAACAGCCATAAACCCAAAGATGATCAGTGAAGGCTTAGAGTATTTGAAAGAAGTCGTTACCTATATAAGGGTGAAGACAAAGATGATCAGTGAAGGCTCTTTATTTATAAACAGGAAATCCAAAAAAAAAAAAAAAAACTAATAAATTGATGATAAGATTTGGTAATCAAACTTTTAGGGAAAATTTAGATAGATATAGCAAAAACTCAATTCTTAAAATATGATATTCCAAGCTGTCTCGAGGCATTAACTTGTATACTATCGATCTATGGTCATCCTCTGAACAGTAACCAATCCATTTCACAATATTTAGATGATTTAACATCCCTAAATAATTAATTTCGGCCTGAAAGTTCAAAAAGAAATAAGCTTTATGACTACCAATCCATCATATCTGAAATCGCAATATTCAGAAATCAGAAGTGGGAATCAGTTTTTGATTTTGTTTTTTATTACATAATCTGAAATCCTAAACCATATTTTGAAATCCTAATCTGAAATCGGAATCAGTTTTTTATTTCGTTGGCAAACCTGAAATCGATTTTGATTGACTTACAAAAATCTAAAATCGTTGGCTTACCTGAACTTGAAATCGCTGGCATGAAATCGACCTGAACTCGTTGGCGCTGACGCCGGCGTGGCTGGATTGGAGGTCACCAGCGTCGGCTTGGTCGGAGACGACGGAGTGTTCGACGGGATGGCGCCTGGCGGGAAGAACTGATGGTGTTCGTGTCTGATGTTTGGAGGGTTAGGGCAAGTTTACGTGTTTACGACTCATGTTAACGTTAAACCACCTACTTTGGTAAATATTTTAAAAACAACACCATTCTAGTAAATACTTTTTTAAAAAACCCCACTTTAGTCAAAAACTCCCATATTGAACTACAAATTTGTTTAATGCTACGTGCAGTAGGAAATCAATTTGGTGTTATGAGTATTCAAACCTCCATATCTCACAATTATATATTATAATACATATATACTAAACATTATCCTATTTCCAATTTTAATTAACTTTTTGGTTTTCAGAACTATTATAATTGAAATGGTGGTTGATAATGATATTCAATTTCAATAATCCATTTAACCACATAAATTTTAGTTTATTTTTTATATAAGTAATTTTTTAAATCAATTAATTAATTAGTTAATGCTATTATTATTACTAATTTAGTTATTATAATAATTAAGTTAAATAGGATCATATAATAATAATATATTGTTTTATTATAATATTATTAAATTACATTTTAGTGTAATTTTGTAAGGAACAAAAACTGTATTTTAATATTAGGACCTATGATCAAATGTAACTTTATAAATATTGTGTAACATTGTAATTAAATATGGACAAATCGTTTTGAATCCGGACAGTGGCATAATAGTAATTGACATATAAATCAATTAATTTTAAGTAAATAAAATCATATAAAATCTGGTAACGTATTCTATAATTACGAAAAATGATTTTTTCTTGAATTTTAATTGGTAAACACAGTCACAAAATAATTATCAGTTTTAAAATAACCTAACTCTTAATATTAAAAAATAATTTTAATATTTTTGATGTTTTGTGGTCAGAGTTAGGTGGTTTACGTCTCTATCGATACATATCTTCATGTTTTTCATGCATTACATAATCAATCAATATCGTCTTATAGTCATTGACAATAGCCTCTTCAATAAATATTGTGCTTCTCGAAACTCAATATTCCATAACAACCACTATCAATCACACTTGGTCATCATAAATAAAATAAGAGTAAGTTACATTTTTAGTCTCTGTGATATATAATGTTTTATATGTTTGGTGTGGAAAAAATAAATATTATTGCGTTTTAATCCCAATCCCTTTCCTAGCATTATATATATAACATGTTAAACGGTGGTGTTATTCTTAAAGTCAAGTCAAGCTATAGTGTAAGAGAATTAAAGTTTTTGTCCTTATAGTTTTCAAACAGGAAAAATAACAAAAATAGTCTATATATTAAAAAATTACAGAAATAATCGGTATGTAATAGAATTAAAGAAGCGATCTATGTCTAAAAGATAATTACAAAAATGTTTCGTTGTAGGAAATAATAAATTAAATAAATGGTTCGTGTATAAGAGAAAATTACAAACATGGTCATTATATAAAAAAGTTGCAGAAATGTTCTCGGTAACAAAAAAAGTTACAGAAATTGCCCATATGTATAAGACAGAATTAAAAAAAATGACAATTATGTAACAAAATTACAAAAATGATCATGTCTAAGATTCATGAAAACTGAACCCAACTTCCCATCATTCATGTCTCTTCTTTTCTCACCACTACACATATCACATATTCCTTTTTCTGATAGCCTTATTGAATCCGTGTTTGGTGAGAGGAGCTAGGGAAGGAAAGAAGAACATTGTTGGTGATTTTAGTATCACCGACCAATTTGTTTAATTGAAATAAACAATATTATTAATGGGAAATTACAAGTATGGTTTAATACAAGGTAGGAGGTGGGAGTGAACACTTGTATATGAGGCGAGTTTAATCCTCGACACGACAAAATATAAGGGTCAAGAGGCGGCACCCTTTCCAAAGTCCAATGGGCAAAGCCTTTAGCGATGGTCGGTAGAGCTCGTGGAGTTGGAATGCAATAGGAAATCATGTTCTAAAGTAGTCTATTAGTAGAGAACGTAGAAATTTTACTAAGGCAAAAGGGCTATTTTTGAAACCAAATTTACTGCCACCGAAAGGACTGATTCCACTAGGGATGTAACCGGTTACGAAACCGGACCGAACCGAACCGGAGCCGGAATAACTGGTAATCGAATAAACAAGGAATCGAGAACCGGAATGAACTCCCCTATCCGGTTTTAACCGGTTCCGGTTCCAGTTCGATTTTTTAGTCCAAACGCCCATCCTTAATCCCGGAAGCGGACCAAACCGGAATAACCGATAACCGAATAAGTAATAAATCGAGGACCGGAACTGATCGGACTTCCCCTATCCGGTTCCGGTTCCGATTCAGTTTTTCGGTCCAAATGCTCATCCTAGATTCCACAGCCAAATGTGTTGTTGCTGAAGGAGCTTCTTCTGCAGACAGCTATTTACCAACAAGCAACTTACTAGGCTTCTTGATTGACTGCTTCCAAAATTGCTTCATGAGATGCAGTGTAGCCATTAATTAATAACTTATGAAAAACCATTTTTATAAACCTTCTCTACTTTGTGGTTATACATATAAGTCAAACTTTAGAATTTGGACTCACGGATTTAAGCAATTATTCCACTCTCTGTAATTTGCTTTCTTACCGTGCTTGATTTTAAATTATGTTTGATAAATTTTCTTGGATAAATATTTGTGTAACTTAGACAATTAGGGTCAAAATATTCATTAAGGAAAGTAAAACTCACACGATCTGTCAAACAATCCAATTTTATATCACCATCCAATTTTTAACCCTATTTTCTAACAAACATAAAGATTTTTGACCATTGATAATCTTAAAAAATGCATTTTTCAATCATCAATTCCTTCACTCTATAATAATAACAACAATGACAATAATAATAATAATAATTACTATTATTATTATCCTTATTATGATTATGATTATTATTATTATTATTATTATTATTATTTATATAAATTACAATATAGAAGGCAAAATGATCATTTAGCAAGGGTTAACGAGTGAAAATAGTCTAAATGATTATGACTTATGAGGCACTGAAAGCATAACATGATACGATAATGACAGAGGATCTACATGATTTCTTAGATCAAATAAGAAACCATTATATGGATAATGTAATTTATCTTAGAAATAAGGGTTTATGACATGAAAGTCCTTTAAATTTGTCAAATTTTATCGATTTTACCCCTAATACGATTTCTCCTTCGTTTATACTCAATAGTTGCAAGTTTTTTTTTTTTTCTATTTTTACAAATATATCTGCTATCACAAGTTTCTAGGTTACTATGAAATGAAATTCACTAAAAACCCTTAAGTTTACAATTATTTTACATTTTCACCATAAATTTTTTTTATATTATACATGTTCATGAAAAAAAATACGTACCTTTATGGTTTTAGAAGTATATATGTGTATGTATATATATATATATATATATATATATATATATATATATATATATATATATATATATATATATATATATATATATATATATATATATATATATTGCATATAAACATGTATGTATCAGTCAAAAGAGTATTATGAAACAAAAAAATGTTTATACTTCTAAATATGTAAAATATACATCTTTACGTTCTTAGAAGTATTAATATGTTTTTTTCGTCTCATAATACACTTTTAACTGATACATACATGTTTATATGCAAAGAAAGCTATATTTGTACTTCTTAAAACGTGAAGATACATAATTATACTCCTAAAAAATTTATTATACTTCTAAATACGTACTTTTTCATAAATGCGTATAATATAAAAATAATTTGGGTAAAAACATATAAGAATTGCAAACTTAAGAGTTTTTTTCTTCTTCTTTTTTTTTTTTTTTGCGAATTTTATTTTATGGTAGCTTGAAAAACTGTGATAGTAGGTGAAATGGTAAAAGTAGAAAAAAAAAACTTACAAATATTGGACATAAACGAACAACAAATCATATCAAGGGTAAAATCGATAAAATTTTCCATCGCAAAACATAGAAGAAGCATATGAGAAATAAACAAGCGTATAAATATACTTTTCTTAAAACATTCTTCAAAGAATATCATATTTTTATAGTTTAATTGTTAAATAACATATTTATCTTCAGAAGTTTTTAAAATATCAAATTTGCTTAAACTTTTTAACAATTTTAACTATTTTTAAAAAAAATTAAATATTTATTTTTATCAATAGACTATTACCCTCCTCTTATAAATTTATGTTAAAAATATTATATTTACTCAAATGATCATTTTAATAACTTTTATGTCCTTGTAAACACACATATCAACACCCACAATGTTAAATGAGTAATTATAGTCTTAGGCTGGGGGAGTGGCTCTCGCCAAACATCTCATCCCCTCGCCAAACCACACCACCATCATCGCTCTCGCCCTCGCCAAGATTTCGACGAGCTCGCCATCAACAACCATAGCAACATGACTTGTACCTTTTAGCATGAGAGTTGTACATTTTAGCATGGTTAACACATGCTGACTGCTCCCACCAAATTTGGTCAGCATGTGCTAAGCTGATGTGACAAGTTTAGCATGTTCAGCACATGCTAACCACTCCCTCTAGCCTTATAGCCACCAGGGTGGGTCTAACACGATACGAAATGTGCGACTGCACAAAACCCATGTGGTTTAGAGGGGCCCAAATATGGCATGATGTGCTTGTAAGAATCTAATTATTATATAACTCATTTAAGGAACCAACCAAGTATCGATGGCCTAAATAGTATATAATTGAAATTGTGAGCAGACTCTCGACATGAGTCACACCCATCTTTTTGAAGCAATACAGTTTGTTTTAACTTATATATTATAAAAAGAATGTTTTACATGAAGTTTTTAAATTATTGTATTTGAAGTATAGAAAATAAATAATATCATCATGTCGGTGTATAGGTTTTTCATTTCATGAGCAAAGAGACTTAATAACACTCGGAACCTATAAATAATGTTAATTTTTTAAACAAAAATGCAACATATACATAATTGTTAGAACACCGACAAATTTAAGAGTAAAAATTTTATAAAAAAAAAAACCCAAAAGTAGCTTACATCTACCAGTTTTGCGAATATCAAACTTGAGTGCCTTCAAAATCTTGACTTTATGGATGTCAATATCACAAGATTGAGCACGGCTCAGAAGTGTCTACATTATCTTCCGACACTACTAGAATAATAGGGTAATACTGACGACGATTTTGGTAGCTATTCGGTAGCTATCTCAGTTTACCGACGGGTTTCTGACGGAATTGGAAAGGAGGAAAATCCCTGGTGGGAAATTTTTACCTACCGAGTTTCGACGACTCCGTGACAAACTAGCGACGGGATAACAGCGTCGGTAAGCTTCGACGAAATGCTGACGGGATTTGTTTTGTCGACTTTAGCTACCGAATACCGACGAGAAGTATTACCTACCGAATATCTACCGATTCATGTTTTTCAAGTTAGTGACCGAATTACGACGGAAAGCTTTACCTACCGAATAGCTACCAAATCCGCCTTTTCAATTTTGTGACGGAATACCGACGGATAGCTTTAACTACCGAATACCTACCAAATCTGATACTTTTTTTTGTGACAGAAGTTCAGTCACTAATCCGTCACTTCTACTTTTTTAATTTAAAACAATCAAAAAATAAATAAAAAATTTCCAGCTTTTAATAATGTAAATGTAGCAAAAAAGAGAGTACATGAAACAAACAATAACATATATATTTGATACAAAACCTAATAACACATCCAAACAATATCATTCGAATACAAAAGCTATTCAAACATCGTGCTTCAAGACGCTAATTGTTTCATACACAAAAATTACAATTGCTTCACAAAAGCTAATTAAGCATCACGTTTCACGACGCTAGTTTCATACACAAAAATCACAATTGCTTCACAATATCAAACTAAGGATTTGGATCACTTGATGGGTTACCGAGTGGTCGAAAAGAATTTGGACAACTTTGCATAAAAGCCGCCATCATATCTTGCATTTCTTTTTGTTTTCTTTCCATTTCCGCTTGTCTTCCGATCGACAAATATAACAATATCAACTAAAAAATAAAATCAACAACTAAAAGCTTTAAGATATATGAATTACGACCACTATAATTTTTTAAATATATATTTGTTGATTTTTGCTAGGTTGTGTGTAGCAAGTCCATTCACCTTGGTTTGATCGCTTTTTAGTGAAGTCAATGAATATCGAATTTCTTCTGTTTTCTCCAATTCATCACCAATGAACTTTTGTCCATATAAAAACCTCACCTGCAAATTAGCACAATTAATAAAAAGTTGATGTACACACACATTACATACATACATAAATATAAACAAGCTTGATTGATACTTTCTTGAAAATAGTACTTGTACCGGATAATGAATATGTTACAAGTGTCAAAAAGTAATTATTTGAATCAATAAAAAAGACTTTGATTCAATTTTGGGATTGTTGAATGAGTATAGCTTTATGAAGCATTTATGATTATTGACTCCCAAACACGGATTGCTGGTCTGGAAATAGCATCAAATAGTTGGTGGCCATCCTAGGATTGTCCTTCTCTGTATAATCATCCTAGATCGTATATAGTTGGCCTTCTCTGTATAATAATCATTGATCATATATAGTTGTCAGATATCTCATAAATCTTACAAAAACACCATAAATTTAAGGTCGAATAGTATTACAAGTACATAATTGCCAATGGAGTAGTCAAGTGGATATCTCACTTAGCTCTCTGCTGAAAACACACTCACAAGGAGAGCCATCACATGCTTAAAAATCAACCATTTAGAGTAGTTGATTCTGGCTTTCTTAGAAGCATCAGTTATTGACCTCTTACCTTGCAGTTTCCTAAGTTCGGCTAGCAATCATCACCTTCGGGTTTTTAAAGCTTGTAAAAAGAAATATTGTATCAACTAGAGGTTACTTACAGGGGAATTTATATTAATACAATATGCTTATAATAAGTATTTGTACAAAAATTCAACTTGATTTGGATCTCGTTATAGGAGACCTTCCTCTCCACACATAACAATAAGAAAAATGAACCAAAAGAAAAGAATAATGTGAAGTTTAGTCTAACCCTTATCTAAAATTTACGTTCAGCATCTTCAATTAAGAAGAATATACTAGTCAATTGATATAAGTAAAGATTTTAAATTGATTATAAATATTTAAAAATGGTAAAAGATGATTTGGATAAATTTGATATTTAGAAATTAAGTTGTCCATATTTTTATTTATAAAAAAAAAGACATACGATATTTTGATTTCTCCAACAACCAGTTACAGACAGGAAGTGATCATTAGTTTAAACAATTTGATTTATCGTACGTAGTTAAGACTTTAGTATGCAAGAACTTAATTAATCTTAGACCAAGCGGAGTTGAGACCACACAGTGTGCGGTGTCCGAGCTTGAGCCCCAACCCCGCGTAGGTACACCGTCTCGGTTGATGGGTGACCGCAAGGTGTGGTTTGGGATGGGATTGTGAAGCCGCACTGTGTTATACACTCCCCACACACGTAAGCATATATAGATACACATATTTGTGTGTGTGTGTATATATATATATATATATATATATATATATATATATATATATATATATATATATATATATATATATATATATATATATATATATATATATATATAATTGAGTGGTAATAAGGATATACAATTTCTAAGAATTTAAGGGTGTTGGGTTAGTGAGAGTAAAGTGAGGTCGCGTCTACCTGGTATCAAAATCCTTTGGGGTGAGTAGTTACCACATCCCTTGATCTTATAGTTTATGTTTACTCGATATAGAAATTAATTGAATAAGTGAATGAATCGTGCCCAAAGAAACAAGTGTAACAATTAGGGAGCTATGAAGTTAAAACATTTGTATAATTTCGAAATTTGTAACTTTTCTTTGAAGTCTATTGGTAGCTTTCAAAAGATGAAGGGCGGTTCATGTCATTCTTTTTAAGTGAACGATGATAATGATATATATATATATATATATATATATATATATATATATATATATATATATATATATATATATATATATATATATATATATATATATATATATATATATAGGGTCCCGTTCCGGTGAGAACTCTTTTTTCGGTGAGGACTCGTAAGGACACCTTAAAAAAAATTTTAAAAAATTTAAAAAAAATACAAATCATAAAATCAAGAATAGTACTATATCATGATCCAAAAAAAATTAGAAAAAAAAATTTGGATCATGGAGAAACAGTAATGATACACAAAAAAATTTATTTTGTGGATCATTGTTTCATTATAAAAAAAAATAATGATCCACAAGTTTTTTTTCGAATTTTTTTTTTCTCCAACATAGTACTATTTCTATTTTATTACTTATATTTTTGTTTTATTTTTTTTTCAATTTTTTTAAGGTGTCCTCACGAGTCCTCACTTTAAGAAGTGTCCTCACCGGATCACTTATCTATATATATATATATATATATATATATATATATATATATATATATATATATATATATATATATATATATATATATATATATATATATATATATATATATATATATATATATATATATATATATATATATATATATATATATATATATATATTGAACGGCAACTTATGATAATGATATTGACATTTAGATTGAATGCTTTTTGAAAACAAGTCAGAATTATTTTAGGATATTATAATTAGTGTGTGGCTAGTGATCGTTGCCACGTCTCACACCGTCCCATACGTCACGAATGTCGCGTAATAAAACCATGAAGAGGATATATATAAACCAACTTCTTGATGGATACGGTTTGACTAAAAACATGAACAAGTCGTAAAAAAGTGAAGGACGTGTTTGCAAATGTGGCAAGTAGCTAAACAACGATAGCTATACGTTTTTATTTATGTAGAAGTATTTTTTAAAGCTAGTTGTTAGTATATTCAATTTTAACTTTTATGTGATTGCATTAATATATTCAATTTTAACTTTTATAACCCACTATAACTTCAATTTTGTAACATTTACTTATACTTTATAGTTTTTTAAATGTATTAAAATCGCACCTGAAAGTCGTTTTAAAAATAGATATGAGATTAAATTATCGAAGAAAATATGGAAACAAGATGGTATAAAACAAATGTTAAAGTCCCCAAAAACTTTTAAAAGTGTAAAATCATATAAAAATTAAAAGTTAAAAGCCTCGGAAAGGTAAAATCTCCTAAAAGTTATTTGCAGTAGCTTTTGTATTTGAATTTTTTTATTTAAACTAAAAGTTAAAAACTTTTAATGCCGAACAAATTTTTTTACTTTTTCGATTTTTTTTCAATAAAGTTAAAATGTGCGTATCCAACACGCCTAGAGTTCTTAAACCCAATATAGTTTCAAGACAATAGGCATTTTTTGTGATTGTATTCGTATATTCAATTTTAGCTTTTATAATGCAATATAGTTTCTTTTGTGTAATATTTACTTATATTTTATAGATTTTTAAAAGTACTAAAATCTCACACAATAAAAAAAAGTCGTTTTAAAAATAGAAGTGAGATTAAATTATCAAAGAACATTAGAAAATGAGATTGTATAATAGCAAAGGTGAAGCAGACAAGAAAGATGAACATAAGGTGTGGGATAGGGTTAGAAATCGTTGGTTGTCATCCCTACTCCTTAATATGGTGACTTCAGATAATTATAACCAAAAATCCCTAACAATCATTTGTTTATATATAAAAGTACAAAATTGTTTTAATATGCTCTAACCATATTAACCTTTTAAGAAACCAAGAGTTATAATTCTATAGATAATAAAATTATATAATATTATAAACGTCTATTAACAGTCATTGTCACTAACAAATATTCGATGGCATGCGTTTTACTCTATTGACTATTGGCAACCATTGACCAAAGAAAAGTGACGAAATTTGTCTCACATGTTAACATGGAAGAACTAAACGGTCAATAATTTGTACGCATGTTAAGCCCGTCTTCATTACGTACAAAATTTCACATAAAAGCAACTTGTTTGACACTCTATCTTAGCACAATATTTATAATTATCAAATAAGAATAATACAATAGGAAAATAGAATATTACTTGTACTTGTAAAATATATATAGCTTACTTATATAGTAGCAATTATCTTTTGTTTTGAGTCTGGTTTGGTCATATACTTTGACATCTAGGGTTCAATGGCTAAATTACACTTGGGTTAGAGGGTAAATAACTAAATATACGACACCGTGTCGTTAGTTTGTTTATCGATCATTGGTTATAGGGTGAATATAGGTCACCATGGTAGAAAGGCCGTATGTTTACAAGACATTTGTCTTGACTTCGACCCATATATATATATATATATATATATATATATATATATATATATATATATATATATATATATATATATATATATATATATATATATATATATATATATATATATATATATATATATATATATATATATATATATATATATATATATATATATATATATATATATATATATATATATATATATACACCATAACTGGACGATTTAAATTAATGGTCGCTATTGTTTGGTACATACGTATTAGGTGCTTATTTTGACGATATACTAGAATTTATCGCATAGGCCGTTAGAACCAGTAAAATCAAGGGCAGACCTAGGGGGCTCCCGTAATAGGAGGTGCTATCTCTCAAAATTTCCAACATAGTGTAAATTTTTCGGTGTATTACAATTAAAATCATGTGTGTTACCCTTAATATTTCGTTATGGGTCCGCAACTAAGTCAAATAAAATGTCAAAACAAGTTCATAACTAATAGACAAATCATTTTGGATGCAACAAAACAAGTTGGGATGATCTATCCAGTAAAGACATATTTTCCCACTTCTTATGAATTTTATAAACATTTAATATATAGTATAATTGAACAACATAGTAAAAATTATTTAACCATAAAAAATAAGAAGATTTGATCATAAGTTGTAAATATACCTGGGATATTTTGAACTTTGTGACTCGTTTTAATTTTAGTTAAATTTTAATTATACTAATCAAGTTCTTAATTAGAAAAATATAATCCAAATTAAAAATGAGCCTTTACGATATATCCTAATTTTCTTAATGCTCCTATAGGTTGCTGCCATGGCCCCAAATGTACCCGCACTCTACGAGCTTCATTTTGGGGTTCCTATGGCCGGTGCGATCCTTTCTGCACTCAACACAAGCCTCGACCCACCTACACTAGCAGACACACTCCAACAATTGGAACCCAAAATCATCTTTCTTCATTACCAACATATTCAAACTGTTCTTGAAGCATTTCAGCTACTATCGCCGGAAAAACAAGCACCACCCCGCTTGGTTCTAATAAGTGAAAGGAACTCAAGCACCGTCCCATCAAACACTCTTTATTACAACGACCTTCTTTCTTTAGCAAAACCCGATTTCAAGATCATATACCCAAATGACGAATGTGATCCAATTGCCATAAACTTTACTTCAGGCTCAACCGGGAAGCCAAAGGGAGCTATATATAGCCATAGAGCGGCGTATTTAAACTCCTTGGCGGTTATCTTTAGATATGATATGAGAAAAATGCCGGTTTTCTTATGGACAGTTGATATGTTTCGCTGTAATGGGTGGTGTTTTCCATGGGCGGTGGCAGCATTAGGTGGCACGAATATTTGCATTGCAGAAGTGACATCAAAAGTTATATTTGATTCCATTTTGATCCACAATGTAACACACTTGTGTGGCCCGCCAACCATATTAGACAAGATGGCAAGTTCCAAAACCAGTATACAATGTCAAATTCCATCCGTAGTTGATATAATTGTGGCCGGGCCTTTGCCACCAAAGGAAGTCATTTCGAAAGTTCAAAGTTTCGGATTCAACATCCACCATGGCTATGGAATGACAGAAGCTCTCGGGCCCATGACTCATAGACCTTTAAGAACTAGAAACAAAAAAGATAATGAGAACATGATAAGATGTCGCGAAGGAACTCATAACATTTTAATGGAAGATGTCGATGTGAAAGACCCAAAAACAATGATGAGTGTGCCTTTAGATGGGAAGACGATTGGTGAAGTAGTATTTAGAGGTAATGTTGTCATGTCGGGGTACCTTAAGAACTTGGAAGGAACACAAAAGGCGTTTAAGGGTGGGTGGTATAGGACGGGAGACCTTGGGATTAGAAACCCTAATGGTGACATAGTAATGAAGGATCGTGCATTGGATAGCATTGTTTGTGAGGGGGAGACTGTGAGCACGATAGAGATTGAACGAGTCATTAGGAGTCACCCGTTCGTAGAAGAGGTTGCAGTTGTTGGTAAGCATGACCACGTTGTTGGTCAAACTCCTTGTGCATTTGTGACATTGAAAGACCATTGTTCTTTAAGTAGCAACGATATCATCAAGTTTTGTGAGGAAGAAATGTTGCCTCGAAATATGATCCCTATAAACGTTAATTTTGGGTTTTTGCCCAAGAATTCGACAGGTAAAGTTCAAAAATTTGTTCTTAGAGAAAAAACTAAGGCCATTGAAGGTGGGGGTATTTGTATAAATGGGCATTGAGCTTTTACGATTATCATAGTTGATATTAATGTTTGTATGATCTCATGGTTATTCAATTTCAGTAATTGTTTTCTTTCAATTGTAATGTCATAAGTGTTATTGTTGATTTGAAACCCAACAATGTTCCAAGATCCTTTTATTGATAGTATATTAACATAATCCAAATATTAAATTTGGCACACATCGTGTTTTGGGATCCTGATCATGAAAATGAAATAATGCAAAGATCTATTTTTTCCATAGTGCTCGAACTATGCACATTTTTGCCCTATAGGAAATGGGTGGGCCGTTGACTACACAAATGAATGGGAGGATTTTTGCAGTTTTGTTTGGTTTTTCATGGTTTTTACTTAAAGCTTTTGCCAATATTAAGCCAGATACTTAAGAAATCTCCCTAAATAACCATCGCATGAAATCATAATTGGTTGATGTCATCTATGAATTTAGCAACAAAAATTGCAATTTTGTATTCTGTATAAAAGAACTTGAATTTGTAATTTTTATCAATGAGAAAATCGCGGTTGGCAAAGGCCATCTGCGATCTCCTCTGCCTCAAGTGCGATTTCCTTATTGGAATTTCCCATTTCTTTCTTAGGGTTTAAGGTTTAAGTTTTAGAATATGTTTTCTGACTGTTTGACTATGATTTATGACAGGAGGACAATGATTTCTGATTGTTTGACTATGGAAAAAAACTAATTGACTATGAAAAGATGCAAAAAAAATTTATAAAATGTATGTAAGAACCAAAAATCTATGAGTTATTATGTTTGCAATTTAGAGAAAATGGTAATGAGGTGAATTTAACCATAAGAGCAATTTGATCATTTTGGACGAAAACTATACAATTTCCATGTTTGATGGTGCGGCTGTGTTATAATATGTGTTTGGACTATGGTACTTGAGTTTGGTGGCTTGAAGTCAAATATTGGTGATGTAACACCCCAACTTTACATGACAGGAATTAGCAAAAATATGACATCATTAGCCGTGATGTCAAAGTCCAGCGGAAATACTGTCTAATTTTTCGCTTTTAAAATTATAGCACAATACAACTTAATGGAGGTTACAATAGAAACCATAGAAGCACTAAATAAAATTATACAAACAATATAACATGAATATCTAGTTCCATGCTTCTCTCTTGCTAATCCCCGATAAATATCTAGTCATGAAAGCTATCTATCATGATGACCTTGATCCAACCGAGTACACTGAGTACCTGGCACACATGTCATTTAAAAATAATACGTAAGATATTGAATGTCTCGTGAGTACATGAGTTTTAGACCCAAATTATAATTAAAAAAACTGTGCAGGTGGTCTAGTTTGTTGTTGTTGCTGATTTCCCTTGCTTAATAGCAATGGACACTGAGACTTCTAATGATTTTTCTTCTTCAGAAGGCACACTCATCAAATGCAACTTTGGGTCGATTCTAGTTTGAAGTCTAAAGCCGTTGGGGAACAACAAAGACAGCAGGAGTGGCGGCTGTCTTGGGACCTTTGTCAGCTTGGGATTTGATACGAATCTCTTCAGCAATCAACTCATGAATAATTGAATCAACAGTAGGAAGGGGGTGTGTGATGAAAAATTGATCTACACAAGCCTTCAAAATCTGAACGTAATTCCATTTAAAATTGAACCAAACGCTGCTCTTCCATTCTATCAATATAAGGCTTGAAGGCCTTCAAATCAGCAGCATCTGTAAGTGCTAACTGATCCCACAAATCATACATAGAAGCATAGGATTCCTGAATACTGAGATTGTTCTGTTGGAAGGCTCGAATATCAGACTCTAACTGATACTGCTGTGCAAAATTAGATTGAGTATACAACCTATCCAAGTGATACCAAACTACCTTTGTTGTGTCATACTTTGCCAACTGAGTACCAACAGAATGAATAACATAATTATTAATCCAAGTAATAATCTTGGAGTTATCAGTCTCTCACGAATCTAATAGGGCTGCATAACCTTAAGCACATGTTGTAGGTTTCCCCTTTGTACCTGTTACAATCCCCCACATATTCTTCCCACGCAAAAAATTCTTCATAACATAACTCCAATAGGCATAGTTCTTGCCATCGAGTTGAGTGCTAATAGACTAAAGAGAATCATCTCTTGGAGCCGTATTTCCAATAACAGATACAAATCAACAAAAACGAAATAGCAGCAGAAACAAACCAATAACAGGCTGAAAACCCTCGAAATCAGAAACGATCGAAACCCTCCAAAATTACCAAATCAAAACAAACCGAACACATAAACAAGCAAGAAAATCATACCCAAAATCGCCAAAATTTCCGATCCGTGGATTGCCACAGTGTTATATATAACTCACCCCAACAATCATGAACAAATGATCGAAACAACTCTGATTCCATGCAAACTAACAAACAATAGACTAAGAATGTCTACGGTTTCATATTATCATCAAGAAAATTACAAATACAATGAAATGGAAAGACGAAGTATATAGGAAAGCTAATTAGGTTAAACCTAGCTAAATGGCTAAACATAAAGCCCAATAAACTTATTAGGCTAAAAACATCCATGATTAATGAAGGATCAAAAGTTATATGAGCAGTGGCACTAAAGTCTGAGATCCGAGAATCAACTATTTGAAAAATATCATATAAGGATGTGTATGTGAGAAATGTTAAATATCCCGTGTTGTGACTGTCTAGCATGGCGTTGGTGGAACCCGGGTGAGGATGTTTGGGTAGTAGCTCATGTTGAAATGTAATCCGGCCCAAACTATTGTCCATGAGAAAAATGACCAGGCCCATACTGCATAAAATGGCCCAGTAGAATTCGATGATCTAATACAAGTTACAGTGGTTCTAATAAGAAGTTCGTCCACTGTTGACAACGGTATACATATGTGGGTCAGTCGGCCCACATAATGAATCAGAAGTAGGCCACGAAGGAGCATACACTGCTGTAGCATTATTGAAGGTTAGGGTGCTATGGAGTTTCCGCATTTGATGGCGTCTGTGGGTGATCAACGACGTTGCTGTGGGTTGTGCCGGTGACCGGACGCGGTTGTGGAGGGCGTCAACGCCACCACAGGAATAACTACCACGTGCGGTAAGCCGAAATTGCTTCGATTAAGGCAAAAATTACCCCTTCCATACTATCCTCAACCACGATTAATCGGAAAGCCATGAAAGTGGTAACATGTACTGGCCTCATTGCCGGATTTGTGACAAATTTGACAATTAGAATTTGATTTTTCCGTCATGACGTGGTGTCGTGGTTTTTGAAGTAATCAAGGCATTAAGGGGATCAAAAACACGATTAGATTGACTAGCTAGCCTTTGTTCATGAAGTCTGGTGGTGTGGCTTGGTTCTTGATTACAATAACCAATATGTCAAATGAGGTATCGAGACTGTGGAGACAGTGTAAAACGACATCGAATTTAGGTATAAGGTCACCAATAACCTTGAGTTTCTCATGGAGTTGCTTGATCTTGTCATGGTAGATATTAACAGTTTGTCCACTTTTTTTAAAAATTTGACAACATGAGTATGGATGTATTTAGGATGCTTGTTTCATTTTGAATAGATTTTGTAGTTTTTCTTTTTGGAGATACTATTGTTGTTTATCTGGAACATAATTGTTGAGTGACAAAACTGCAAAATTGGTCCCTATGATTTGTCAAAACCGTGGTTTGGGTCTAAATAGTTTCCAACTTGCATGGGATGTCAAAAATCAGGAATTTCCCGTGGTTTTGGTCCCTGACTCACTTGAAAAGACTAAAATACCCTTTTAATTTCTTTTTTCATTTTTAGTATCTTTTTAGGATTTATTTTAATTAAATATGTAACACCCCAATCTCACACAAATTTTTTTTTTTCAAGACTTTAAAATACAAAATATTTAGTTATACACACGGGGTATTACTCTTCTGTATCATTACCACAATTCAAGCAGCACATACTTTGCACAACGAAAGCTACCGTCCCACACTCGACTCTTCTAATTCCTTGTTTGATTACCTGAGTACATAGCATTTAAAAAAAACATACGTAAGACATACGTCTCGTGAGTAATACGGGTTTTAGACCCAAAATAATTTCTCATATCTTAAACATTCCAAATTTCCATATTATTTAATTTCCTATGAGCGCACCCATAGGTATTCCTTTTCATTTGTGAGCACATTCCTACGAGCGCACCCGTAAGTTTTATACGAGACGCACCCGTATAAATTCTTCCTCAATAGCATGAAACGGATTCATCTACCAAGGTAAGACAACTACTTCGCGACGGGAGGTACCATCCCAGTAGTGTCTTTTTGCCACCCCTACCGCAGCAGGCCGTGGTCTTTATCCGGATACTTCTCAACTCATCAATAGGGCTCAATCACTTTATTACTTTCTTGTATTTCTCATTTATCTTTTGTATACATTATACTTACTACTCCATAGGAATCATTTCCAATTTCACAAAACCATTTCCAGTTCCATTAAATCATTTTCATTTTCATTAAATCATTTCAATTTCCATAAAACCATTTTGACTCCCAAAACGTTGTATATAAAATTCATTTCTTTGTATAAAACCCATTTTTGCTATGTACTCAAAAATCCACATATTACTCACCTTAGCTAGTTAGAGAAGTCTAACTAGGATTACTCCACTCGATTGCCCCTTCCATTCCACAAATTTACTCCTTAATTACCTAAGGAGTTCATTAAGATTTTATTAAAACATTTAAGTCTTAACAACATGTAAAGACCACTTAATCCCCCTAAATATACTTATTTTTTTATGTTTTCAAACTATATTAAACATATACCAAAGGTTAGGGGGTCAAACTACTCAAATCGGGTCATAACGGGAGTGAATTGCATGAATTCGGGTCACACGGGTCGTGTAGGAATCACACGGGGTCGTGTAAAGCTTCTAAGATGTCCAAGCTACTGCCTCATTTCACACGGGGTCGTGCCAGATTCACACGGGTCGTGTAGAATCCTGCAGTCCCATTTTCAGCTTCCAATTTTTCACTAAAAATCATGTATCGGGCTCGTTTTAACTCCAAACTTCACCAAATTTTGACCATAGGTTCTATTGACCCTCTATTATGTGAAGGAAATGTTTTCACTTCTATTAAGTCCTTTTAAGTCCATGACTTAATGATTAAGACCATAGGATGGCACAAGAGCTCTAAGGAAGCTCATATGCACATCAACTCGAATTTTAAAGTCCAGTTTTGTCCATTTTATATACATACATTTATATAACTAGTGGGTGACTTAATTTAGGGTTTTACAACCCAAAACATATCTCAAATCATTACCAAGCTCATATCTTCACTCACTAACTCCTATGGGTTTCATCTATGGAATCATCAATTCCATTCCACTCGGCAAAAGTCCAGTTTTTATTCAAACTTCCATTTTATTAATTGGAATTCTTAGGAAACCACTTCCAATGGTTTATTCATACATAAACATCATTTATGACTCATTACATGACTAAAACCATCATCTTAAACATGATTTTAAATCCATGGAATCATTCGATTCCAGGTTTTTCCCAAAAACCTCCATTTTTAACATTTTTATATAAAAACTGAATTTACTCAAATTTATCAACTAAGAATGATTTATTAATTCTATTATGACATATTAGACTTATCAAGAACCATTAAAACCAACTTGTTCTTACAAACCCATTAGTTAGGGTTCTTGAGCTCAAATTCCCATTTCTTGATTTTTAACACATTGAATGGTTAAACTAGGTTTATATGATGATTAAGACACAAATTAAGGCTAGGAATCATAGGATAATCCTCCTCTAGCCACTGAAATTTCGAAGCTACAGTAACCCATCTATGGGAAATGGGTTAAACAACCCTAAAAACATGTTTACTAACCTTATAAGGCTTGGAATTCTTCAATTCCAAGTGGAATTGATTCAATTCTTCACAATCTTCATGAACCCGATCACTGGAACTCTCTCTAGCTCTCTCACGATTTCTCTGGAATTTCTGAACATTAAGGAGATATTTTCTCCTTTATATACTTAGCCATTTTACAATTTTGATCCCTTAAGTTCCATTTATCCCAAAATGGCACAAGAATTCGTTTTTTATAACATTACAGGTTTATTTTATCTCATTTTGACCCCAACATTACATTTTCTTGACTTTAAAGTCATTTGCATGCCAAATGACCGTTTTACCACTTTTTACCATTTTTCTCAAAATAGCACATAACATGCTTGGATTGTAAGAACTTCTACATTTTATAACTTTTCTCCACTTATAAACTTATTTTGCACTTTAAGATATGTTAACACTTAAAAAATCTCATTCTTACCTTATAATTAAATTTTCTTTACATAAAAGTCATTTATGTACCAATTGACCATTTTACCCTTGTTCAAACCCAACTTTACTTATATTTGTTTTATGACTTTTACAAAAAATTTCGGGTTCTTACAAAATAAAAAACCATCCACCCACCCCAGTCCCCCTCTCTCTCTCTCTCTTTCTCTTTCTCTCTCTCTCTCTCTCTCTCTCTCTCTCTCTCTCGATATAAGAAAATACGCTCAGAGCATGCATCCTTGAGACAATAAAGAGGGGAATTCCGTTGTCCATGGTGATTCTCGCCGGAGTTAACCCGGCTACGGATACAATTACTTCAAACAAATACAATAACGAGGATCACCATACTGGAGTCGCCTATCGAGATCGACACCAGAATCACCTATCGAGATCGGTCTTCATGTCTGGAATCGATTACTCCTCCGATCAGTCTTCATGTCTGGAATCACATTTCGAGATCGACACCAGAAAGCGGCTCGTCACCATACCCAGACCTACAACCCCCCTCTGAATAGCAAGTGCAAAAGGTACCCACTAGTACTCGCCGGTTAAGATCTGGACAAGATCTTCAAGATCTTCGACGGATGTGGGAAGCGGAGTCCTAATTTTCAAAAATTGATTTTGGTGAGTACAATCGATTTTGGTTTTGGGGAGTTTCCAATCTCTTTTTCTCCGATGGCACAGAAAAGGGGAGAGATGGATGTTCAAGAAACAGTTTGCTTGATAATCAAGTCTAATCATCTTCACGTGCCTACAGAGGTCAGGAAGTTCAAGAAACGGTTTGCTGGAACAAGATGTTTGCTGGAAAAAGAGGTCAGTAGGAGATGGGTCAAAAACGGGGTGTTGTTGCTTGCTAATCATCTGCTTCTGCTATCCAGCCCCTCGATTTCTAATTTTCAACTGAAAACAAGGTCAATTTTGGATCTCTTCCCCTCAAATTCTGAATTTTCAAGTCGGGCTTTGATAGTTAAAGAAGTCTCGATTTTGTATGTGTGTGCTAGCATTATGTTTGTGTGTGTTGAAGTTGAACCTGCTGTTAGTTCTATATGCCCAAGGATGATCATAAAATGATATTACTAATAATACATGATTCTATAGGGTCACACCAACAACAAGTTTGACACCAATTGATCATTTAGAACGTTAAATTTGATTTAACATCAAATGATACTAAACTTGCAATTTAATCTTGTAGGTTATTATTATTTGAGGTAAATAATAATAACTACAAAATTAAAGGTTGATTAGTAATTCATATGTGATGAATTAATTAAGTAACAATTAAATTGTTTAAATTGTTAAACGATTTAATTGATTTATAAGTAAGCCTTTTATTTAATTTAATTAGTAAATTAAATAATATATATATATATATATATATATATATATATATATATATATTGTTATATATATATATATATATATATATATATATATATATATATATATATATGTATATATATATATATAATTATACAATTAAGATTGTATATTTAGATGGTTTATTTATATATTTGATTATGGGTTAAATGTTATTCCATTAAAGAAATGAGAAGATGTATTATTTATAAACTTATAATTATCTAAGTTTTATAAATAATAACAACCCACTAGCACTTCATTAGTCATCATATAACTAGCCATATTGGAAGGAAAAGAATGCATTAAGAACTTAAAAGAAAAGGAAGATGCCTTGTGTCTTCTAGCTTTTGATTATAGAAATCAAATGGATCTTTCTTTTAAGCTAGTTGCATGTGCTTTTCTTTTCTCTTGGTGGGTTATATTGTGGACGGTTTTGAGAGGGTTTTAGTCATCATTCTTGCTTCAAAAATCAGCCAAAGAAACTCTCTAAAAGCTCTCTTGATAGTTAGCAAAAATTGGTTTTTGGTTTCACAAGAAAAGGAGTTCTAACTTGCAAGTTGTGGAACTAGCATTCAAGGGTGTTCAAGCTTGTGGTGGATCAACTATAGAGGGATTCTAATTTGATTCCTAGCTATCAAAATCATCCAAACCAAACCCAAGAACAAAGGTTATGATCTTGAACTTAATCTATGTTTGTTCTTCATCTTATCTCTACATGCATGTAGCATGATCCTCTTGAAAATGGAATTTATGTTCATGATTTTATGCTTCCGTTGCAAACTCTTGTTTTTGAAACTAACCACATGAACCATGATTTCCAACAATTGGTATCAGAGCCATGGCTATATTGCATGTTTAGATAATAAGTTTATTTGGATAAACTTGGTTTTTGGAAGCCATGAATGTTCATCTTCTTGAATGAAAGTTTCATGCATGGCTTCTTTGGCAACATGCAAATATATAATCTATGATTTCATGTAACCAACTATAGTTTATGTATGCATGCATTTGGTTACATAGATGTTGCCTTAGAAAAACAAAGTGTTGATTTTCTTATGATTTTATGTGATAAAATGGTGCATAAACAAGCCAAGGACCATATGATGCATGTTTTGTGTTTGTATTCGATTTGGTTGTAATCTATTCTTTTATTCAAATGGTTTGTAATAATAATTAGTTATTTACTTCTTTTATTCATTTTGTAATTGTTAGAATAGTTGTATTTTATTTCATTCACAAAATGTAACAAGAGAAGGAAGTAAGAAAAGATTGCACCCAACAGCAGCACTTTCTGAATAGCTGCTGTCCAGATTTCAAAATTGTTTTGAAAGTGGTTTTAAAATTCATATCTTGGTTATTTGGTGATATACTTGTTGGTAACTTTAATATCTAGTATATACATTAAGTTTCAACAAGTATTAGCATCAATATGGCCAAGAATGAATTGAAAAATGCAACAAAAATCACAAAATCTTCTTCCTGCTGCCCCTGGATTTCGCAAGTTTCATAGGGCCAGAAGAAAATTCACATCTCACTCTATGATGTCAAGAAATGGTGGTTCAAGTGTCATTTGGTGATATAAGAAGCTTGGCAAAATTGTAGCCAAATCGGAGATCATTTGGTTGAGTTTTTGTCACCTTTTTGTCCCTAGGTTTGGACTTGATATTTCATGTGTGGCTCACATGAAATATCAAACTAGTTGGCTTGTGTTTATGCACCCATGCATGCTTGTGATGTTTGAATGTTTTATTATGTTATGTTGTGGATGAAAATAAGATTTTGCATGCTAGACAACCTAGATAATTAAACATAATCATCAAGGAGTTTGTATTTTCAAAAGTTGACAATTAAAACATAAGATGTGAAAAATGGGTTTTATTAAAATGGGTTTTGTTTAAAACCTATTAAGTCAAGTTTTGAAAATGATTGAAACAAGAAATAAAATGGAGATTTTATAAACTCTTACAAACTCCAACCCTAAGTAATAATGGTAATTATTTAGGATAATAAATTGGTTCTAATATATATGTGATCAAACTCAAACTTAATATAGGATATTAATTGTTATCTTGACCACAAACAAAGAATCAATAAAATGGAGATTTTATGATTAAGGAACCAATTAACAAAATAAGATTTAATGGTACCATGTTTATTGGATGCATGCAATCTACATGATACTATATGTTTTTCAAAAATTAGAATTGTAAAACATTCAAATCCCTTATGAAATACGAATATATGCCGTCCTTCTTAAAGACACTCATGTATCACTTGTATTTCCTTGTGGGATAAAGGATACCTAACCACTTGGAGTCTTCTTGTGATACAAGAAGTAGTTTTTCAATATTGATGGGATAAAGGACATCTAACCATTAATAGTTGTCAAAACTACACGTCCGTTTAAGTAGGATGAATCGTTTGGAAATCTCTTGTGATAAAGGTCACCTAAGCATTAGAAATCCAAGGCATAGATGGGATCAAACATGCCAAACTTATAAATGTTATAATGGGATCCCATAACTCTAGAAATTATATTTGGATATAATTGGTAAACCGTTACCTACCTTGTTGATTCGAATAGGCGGGATAAAGGAAACATAACCACTTATTCGTGATGCAACTTGGATTCTAAACCTTAATTAATTAAAGTTTATGAAACAAGAAAGGGTATTAATTATTAAGGACTTAATATCATAATTTACTAAATAGAACCTTGTTAAAATTTTGTAGATGGCACCAAACAACACACACTCGGCTCCTAACAAAACCTCACTACGGTCTCTCCTTGAAGAAGAAAAACTTAACCATACCAACTTCTTGGATTGGCACCGTAGTGTGAGAATTGTTCTCAAACAAGAAAAGAAAGAATATGTTCTCAATGAACCACTTCCAGAAGAGCCCCCTGCCATTCCTAAGCCCGCACACGATGTATGGCTTAAAAAGATGGATGATTCCATCGATGCATCATGCCTCATGTTGGCAACAATGATTCCCGACCTTCAGAAGGATTTGGAGAATCATTCAGCCTATGACATGATTCATCAACTAAAGGAAATGTTCCAACAACTTGCAAGAACGGAAAGGTTCGAAACTGTTCGGGCTTTCCATGCTTGCAAGATGGAGGATGGGCAGTCGGTAAGCTCTTATGTGCTCAAAATGAAGAGTCACATTGATCATTTGGCACGTCTTGGAGTTGTGATGCCCGAAGAGCTAGCAACGGATATGATCCTTAACTCCTTGACAAAGTCCTTTGATCCTTTTGTCATGAATTTTAACATGAATGGTTTAAACAAGACTATCCCGGAATTACATGGGATGCTAATTACCGGGGAAAAGAATCTGCCTAAGAAAACCACTCAAGTTCTCATGATCAAGGAAGGTGGAACAAAGAGAACTAGACCAGAACACCCCACCAACTCCAAGGGCAAAGGGAAAGCAAAAGCTTTCAAAGGTAAAGGCAAGAAAGTTGTCCAACCTTCCCATCCGCCCAAGAAGAAGGCAAAGGTTGCCAAAGAAGACACATGCTTTGAATGTGGCAAAGCTGGGCATTGGAAGAGAAATTGCCCTACGTATCTTGCGGAGTTGAAGAAGAAGAAGGCCGGTGAAGGCACTTCAGGTATCTATGTGATAGACCTAGAACTTTATAATTTATCTCCTAACACATGGGTATTTGATACTGGTTGTGGAACTCACATATGTAATATGTTGCAGGGGTTCAAAAGGAGTAGGCGACTAAAGGCAAATGAGGTAGTACTTTGGGTTGGAAACAATGCAAGGGTTGCGGTGGATTCAATTGGAAGTTTTAATTTATTACTACCTAATGGCTTGTGTGTGACATTGTTGAATGTTTACTATGTTCCTAGCTTGACTAGGAATATTATTTCAGTTGCTAAATTAAGACAATGTGGATTTGATCTTTCCTTTAATAATGATGATATTTGTGTTTACAAAAATAATGTATTCTATTTTGAGGCTAGGCCTTTAAATGGAATTTATGAAGTAAACCTTGATGAAAAGACTAATAATGGCTCTTTATACCACACTTTCACCAAGAAACCCAAATTTGATTTGAGTCAAACCTATCTGTGGCATTGTCGCCTTGGGCATTTAAACAAGAATCGCATATCCCAACTTCAAAAGAGTGGACTTTTGAAGGCAAATGAGAATGACTCATTTGATATATGTGAATCTTGTTTACATGGCAAGATGACTAAAGCTCCTTTCTCTGGAACCAATGAGAGAGCAAAGGACTTGTTAGGAATCATACATACGGATGTATGTGGTCCTTGAAAGGTTTTCCGCAACCATGAACCAAATAACCTAAGTTCACATGCAACCTATAAAAGATCTATGTTTTCTTACTTTGAACATGTAACTAATTCCTAAAGGCCAAACAAAAATTAACTAAAAGAATAAATCAGAAAAACTAACCTTTAGTTTTAATCTTGAAGCTAAGCAGCACAAGTGTCCTGCCTCAAATGAGATCACACCCAGGGAGCCAGAGGGTGGACGAAAATTCCAGAGAGAATAATAGAATGAGCACTAATAATGAGGCCTAGGGTTCCCTATTTATAGGGAAACAAGAAACCCTAGCCGTCAGCCATTTTCCGGATTATACGTACGCGCGTCGCGGCCTTTACATTGGCGCGCCGCGCGCCGCAATTCAACTATTGAATTTGTACGACTTTAATCCTTGACTTCCTGATTAATCTAATTAATGCCACAGAAATTAATCCAATTAATTCCTGATTAATTATTAATCAATCAATATAGTTTCTAATTAATATATTATCACTTTAATATATTAACAAACCATATCTTTTATTTCTATTGATTTATTAATCCCATAATAAACCAACCTTTCTCTCTACCGAACTTTCTACCAAACCTCCAGCTATGAGGGCAACCCAAATGGACTTTGCTTCTATTAATTAGGTAAATACAAATTATTAGTCATGGCTTAGACACCTAATCCAACAGTCTCCCACTTGGATAAGTCTATGACTATAATTACCAATTTATCCTCTAATTAATCAGCAACCTGTAGCTTCCTAGAAACTGCTGCCAAACTCTGACCTAGTTAGTTCTGTCCATAGATAAGTGATCAGATGATCCTCCGTCCAACAAGATATTTTCAGACATGAGACATGGATTGAGATCAATCTCTGTCTGACACTGTTTCCCGATTTCCGATTTTGCTTATGACTATCAGACTTCCAATTGAACGCATCAATTCAGTCCTGGCTGGCCAGCGCTTCAGTCAACTTCAAAATCATCGAGTGGCCAACAGATATCTGTTTCCCGTCTGGGTCAAGGGACGAATAAGCTTCGACTAATATGTTATATCTTTTACCCGACAAATCACTCACAACAGTACGTTTTATAACACCGAGTTACCGATGCGTTTTCGTACTATCAATGAACAACCGCCTTGCAAATTATAACTCATATCTCTCCACTTTAAGACCATAAGATATTATCGTCTCAACATTGCTCGTGATATAATCCATAAAGCAATCTATTGAGCGTGGGTTTATCCAATACTCAAATCTCCATTTCCAAGTACTCATGAACGTTGCAGCAATCTTATTGCTATGTCTAACTCCTTAGACAATCTACAAACCAATTCATGACAGTCTTCCTTCATACTTACTCCCTAAGAGTATGAACGACTGTGGATATTTGAATAATCCAATTATTCAGGAAGTAAAACATGCAAAAGCGAAACATAAAATCTGACTGGCAGCTACTCCTGCTTATTACCAAGTCTCCACGAGGTAATCACCAAGTCGGATTTATCATAACTATTATCGGTTTCTTATTCTCTTTTAAACTTTCAATTCAAGCATTTTATATCTATGTCTATGACCTTTTCACTCTTTCTATGTATCCAAGTGTCTAACACCTATACACTTTATTGCAGATGATCCTATCGGATACTCTTCCGATGGTATCTTAATTTTGTCATTCTGACATTCTCTCTCACAACTCCATTCTGGTGATGTGTACCGTGACTGCCCATGGTTCTCGGGTCTTTAGTCTACATGACTACACCCTAAGACAATTTCGAGGTGTCATGATGTGCCGGTGAACCACACGCGCTCCATCAGAAACCAATGAAATTCTTTAACCATGAAGTCCTACAGCACCACGTTCTGGTGTAAACAATTACCGATTTGAAAACCCTTTCAAATCAATCACCCTAATCATTTTCCAATGATTTCTCACGTCTGTTCAAATAATCCATTCAGTATTCTCAGCCAGGCAATATCCTGAATCCAACTTACAATGCTCTAAGCATTAAGTCATCAGGATATGTTCATAACACTTCTGATTTGTCCAAGAGGCTCAAGGAACCTGATGTAATCTCATTCCAAGCCCTTTCGGAATCCTAAGATTACCAATAATCCTTGTGTCATGATTTCCGGAAACCATTTCCTTTCGGGGACTCTTTCTTATGCATCTTGAATCCCATCAAGATCATATTCTCAACGGCTAAATCAATACTGTCAATCTCATCTATCTGATAGATGTCTATGAACTACGTGAGCATGCTGCACCTTCTTTGTTTCTTTCATGCCAATTCATTACACTTTGCAATGACAGGAAACTCCTTTCCTTGGGTTATGCATCTTGAATCTCATCAAGATCACATTGGCAAAATTCTGATCTATCTAATAGATATCCACAACCACCTGAGTATGTTGTATCTCTTAAAGTCTTTTATAGCGAATCGTTTCTTAACACCAAGTCATTACACTTTGTAATGATAAGAGACGTTTCCTAGAACCGGTATGTAACCCACATACAATGATAGAAGATAACAACGATACTCCCACTGGCTTTGACACCGTTATATGACTCTTTCGGACTATTCACAAAATCCAGAACTTACGGCACATTTTGCGAAACCGAAATCCAAACCTTTCCGACATATTAAAGGAAATCTTTCAGGCTATTCACAGAATCCAAACCTTTTGGCCTATTTTGAGAATCCGAATATCCTTTCTTGCGAGATGCCCATGGGACGAATCCCGGGGCCATGTACCTTTTGTAATGGCATGCTCTATGTGAGTCCATATTAGTGTGCCGGTAAACCACACACGCTCCACTAACGACTCACACTATGCCACGCAGAATCCTATCGGATTACATTTTCTATTGAGAGTGCTTCTCTCAGAATCAATTGCTTGACTCCAAGTGATGACTCATTCAACCAGATGTTCTGTAAGTACATTTCTATGTTCCCTTCTTTTGATGATTCAATTACTCCTACTGGTTCCTAGACCAGTTGTAAAGATCAATCAAACTGTCACATAGACAGTGTCTCGCGGTAAGGTTCTCTTATTTGGTAGCAACCGGGCTCACCAATGCTTCCAGCAGTCGGATTACTTATCCGTACCATCTTTAGTGTTTTACCACTACTCGGTATATCACCCAAATCATAACTCCTTATGACAGTGACAATAACTACTGGTCAAGCGAAGAGAGGGTATGTCAGGTTTAACAGGAATCTAATTCCTGGTCAAGTCCTAGTGGTGACTAAAGGTTCTTTCACTTGGCTAATCCCTGAACTCATTCAGAATTATTCTTACTCCCACTGTTTCCTTAGAACTTGAGTTCTTTCTAAAAGTACTCTTCTTTCAAAGGATAACCGGAGTGACCAATGAAACGACATTGCCGATCAGTTTCAGGCTTGTCATGAGATTCAGACGAATGCTACATGACCCTGGACTTTCTATGTACTAGTGGGACGATCCCAGCTTTACATTTCAGACAGTGTCAACATAACCTACTTGGTCGAAATATGGCTTCTGCGGTCTGACTGGTTGAATATTCAATTCATTGAAATATTAGTCGGAAATGTATCCAGTGTATCTTATACACCGAGGATCAAAACTATTTCGATCAATGCTCCATCATCTTCCCTAAGACACATTAAAACCATCAGTGTTCTTGGAAGAGGATAAATTGTGAAACATTTTCTCAGTCTATGTTGTTACTCAGGTTCTGTTGATCTTATGCTTCCTTTGAAATCCTTTCACACTTCAAGGTTCCAATCAATCGCTTATTCCGATAAACGAAGCCATATTTGTCAAACTATTTGGCAAATATTTTGAAGCATAACTAATCGTGTTATGTTCGAAGATTCGAGCAATACACAGTAACTTATGTGTCTGTTGCTCCAAAATCTTAATACCTTTACATCTCCATGTAAATTTATGACTTTGTTAATATTGTTCAAGACATGCAATCATCACCTGACTCCAAGTCAACTGATTCCAAAATCCTATCCATTGGATCTTTGGGTGATTCCTTTCTTGCCACAACTAATTTTATTAAGCACTCAATTCATCATGTGACTCTAAGTCAAATGATTCCAAAGTCCTGTCCAACTGGACCTTTGGTTGAAGTGATTCTCATAAAATACACTTTAACAATCATAAAGAACACAATTTACAAATCCAATCCCATTGGATGTATCAACATTCAAGTTATTACCATTTACTTCATCAACACATTCACACAACATTTCGAGGATAATTAAAACAATCATGTTCTAAAAGAAAAATATTTTATTAAACCAGAATTATCCTCAGAACAATGTACTATGCAAATCCATGTCGTATGTATCTATAAACCAATAACAAGAACAAATATCTAGCTTAACTCAAAAACTGCACGAGCTCCAGATCCAATCCGAATATGCTCCTGTGCGACACCATCCCGCATCCTCCAGAGTTCGTGCATACAGAGCAAATGTGTGAAACACATCCTGTATCAAGGAAATGAGGATCAGGTGTTCTGAATTATAAGATATTTATGAGTTTGCCAAACGGTTTGGCTTTGGAGCATTTTTCCAATCTTTCCGTGACTGTGTCCCACCTTGTGGATTCCCAGTTTGAAACATCGAACAATCGGTCCAGACGATCTGGATCATTTCTTGATGCACCTTAATACTGGACTCAATCCTGAAGCAGCTGAATTAATGGAACTATGCTTCTCCATGAACGACTCATACAGAGTCGACATTGAATGCACTTCCACAATTGTCTTATCCGGTTACCCTTTCTGTTCATCTGGATGAACAGATCAGCGAGTTGAGCCAATGCTTAACTCCCGATCACAAAGGGAAACCATTTTTATACTTTTCGCTTGCGTATCCCTCAAACTCGGGAACACGCAAACTGGTGCTACTTCCTTCTAGCTTGTAACTTCAAGCTCTTTGAAGATCCTAGTTCGTTCCCTTTATTCAATTAGTTCACGGAACCTTTCCTGAACTAGCTGTGCTAACTTATCAGACCCCAGGAATTCTAAATCCCTGCGGAACTCGGGGTTAATGATCAATAGCATAAGGTAACGGACTTCCTTGGACTCAATAGTCAAGGAGTCATGCTCATCACAAGCTGCTGCGTGATGCCATGTTTGGGAGCGGACACTCAGTCGGATATGGTTCGCCAGCAAAACTAAGGACTATTCTCTAATTGCAGAACCATATCACATAGTTCAGGCCAGTCAGCCTTACCATACTAAACAGGTGCTTTCTGAAGCTCTCAGAAATGGGTGAAGGAGGAGAAGGAGGAGAATGACACTTTCTTTAGACATATATAAAATTTGAATTTTATTCGTTTAATTCATCCTTTTAAATAATTACCCAATATATATATTATTCAACAAGGCTAGGATCCAAAATACCCCAACTATGCTGTGAAGAGGGATGCCGTAGTCACAACACAGTGGTCATTAAGGTAGATAACTTTTATCAATTTCAGTCTTACGAAATTCCTAGATCTGTGAGATTCATTGAACTGTTCAATGGCATGTTTAATCTCGGATATGCCCCACCGTTTGTGACTGGGATGCCGAGGATCACAAACCGGGTGTGAATAACCATGCAAATTAGCTTGGTACTCTCGGGGTCCATTATCATCTCAAATTGATGTGCCGGTTAACCACACACGCTCCATCAACAATGATAACACCCGAGAAACCCATTGCCACTCTTTATGAACCCCCATTGGTGTGCCGGTAACCCACACACGCTCCACCAACGTTTCATAAAGTGCAATGTGCAATTTCATGGGTTAGCATCAAATTCACATTTTTTTTAAAGTAACTAGATTGGGAATTCTTGTACGGGTTCTAGTACTTTGATCATTATACTTTTAATGATTAAGCGGTCCTATCAAAACTGTTCGGCTAACGACCCTCCACTGATCAGGCGAGCGGTGGGTGAGAGTGAACACCCATTAGACCGCCATTTTATAGGCAGTCTCCTTATACCCACTTTATAGACCAGCTTCGTGAATGAGGCCTACTAATGATTTGACTAACCAATTTATCTTATACATATAGTATTAACTTTTAATAATATATATAAGATGTATTTTAAACCCTTTTAAAATATTCCTGGTTTATCTTTTAATTTCCTGAAATTTAACTATTAAATTTCAAATTAAATTAAACCTTTAATTTGATTTAATTTATCTTTTAATTAAACTATTAATTAAATTAATTAAATCTAGATATTTTAAACCTTTTAAAATATTTTAGGATTTATCCTTTAATTTTCGAAATTTAACCATTAAATCAAAATTAAATTAAATCCCTTGAATTATCTTTTAATTAAACAATTAATTAAATTAATTCAAATGTAGATAGGTTTTTCCAAATTAATCAAATCAATTTAAACCTATCTTAAACCCCTAATTATCGAATTCAAACAAACTGGGTTTAAGGTTATCCATTTAATTAACCGATTAAAGTTACCAAAAATAGAAAACCTCCTAAAACCCTAATTAAGAAAATCGAAAAAGAAGGGGGAGGGGCTAGGGTTTCAAAAACCCTAAACCCTAAAACCGAAATCAGGCCCAAAGGATTTATAAACATTAAACCCTAATTAGGAAAACTATTACAGCCATTCAATAAGAAAACAACCAAACGCTCTGATACCACTGAAAGGTTTTCCGCAACCATGAACCAAATAACCTAAGTTCACATGCAACCTATAAAAGATCTATGTTTTCTTACTTTGAACATGTAACTAATTCCTAAAGGCCAAACAAAAATTAACTAAAAGAATAAATCAGAAAAACTAACCTTTAGTTTTAATCTTGAAGCTAAGCAGCACAAGTGTCCTGCCTCAAATGAGATCACACCCAGGGAGCCAGAGGGTGGACGAAAATTCTAGAGAGAATAATAGAATGAGCACTAATAATGAGGCCTAGGGTTCCCTATTTATAGGGAAACAAGAAACCCTAGCCGTCAGCCATTTTCCGGATTATACGTACGCGCGTCGCGGCCTTTACATTGGCGCGCCGCGCGCCGCAATTCAACTATTGAATTTGTACGACTTTAATCCTTGACTTCCTGATTAATCTAATTAATGCCACAGAAATTAATCCAATTAATTCTTGATTAATTATTAATCAATCAATATAGTTTCTAATTAATATATTATCACTTTAATATATTAACAAACCATATCTTTTATTTCTATTGATTTATTAATCCCATAATAAACCAACCTTTCTCTCTACCGAACTTTCTACCAAACCTCCAGCTATGAGGGCAACCCAAATGGACTTTACTTCTATTAATTAGGTAAATACAAATTATTAGTCATGGCTTAGACACCTAATCCAACAGTCCTTTCAAGCCAATGACTAGATATGGTGAAAGATATTTCATCACCTTCACTGACGACTTTAGTCGTTATGGATATGTTTATTTAATTAAACATAAACATGAGGCGTTTGAAATGTTCAAAACGTTTCAAAGTGAAGTGGAAAATCAACTCAACAAAACAATTAAAGTTCTTCGTTCTGATAGAGGAGGTGAGTACTTAAGTACAAACTTTATGGATCATCTTAAGACTTGTGGAATTGTTTCACAACTTACTCCACCTGGAACACCACAACATAATGGTGTGTCTGATAGGCGGAACCGAACACTATTGGATATGGTTCGATCCATGATGAGTAAAAGTACTCTACCTTTATCATTTTGGGGTTATGCTATACAAACAGCTGCTCGTCTCCTAAACATGGCACCTACTAAGAAGGTAGATAAAACGCCTTATGAGATATGGCATGGAAGGGTTCCATCTTTATCCTATCTCAAGGTATGGGGTTGTGAAGCTTATGTTAGACAAGAAGCTTCAAACAAATTAGAACCCCGTTCAACTAAATGTATCTTTGTAGGGTATCCGAAAGATTGTCTTGGATACTATTTCTACAATCCCATCGAGAATAAGATATTTATTTCTCGAAAAGCTGAATTCCTAGAAAACAAGTTTCTGACGGAAGAGGCTAGTGGGAGGTTTGTGGAACTTGAGGAACTTCAGGAACCACAACCTGATACACAAGAAGTTGAATCTAGCATTCAACAAGAAATTGTTGAACCTGAACAAACGGTTGATCAGGAACAAATTGTAACACAGGGTGTTCGCAAATCTGGTAGGGTTCGAATTGAACCAGAAAGGTATGGTTACCTTTTGATGGAAGAGGAATGTTATACGATAGATTCTGATGAACCCGTCAACTATCAGAGTGCAATATCAGATCCTAAATCTGATAAATGGCTTGAGGCCATGAACACTGAGATGCAATCCATGCATGATAATCAAGTTTGGAACTTGGTTAATCTTCCCACCAATTGTAAGACTGTTGGGAACAAATGGGTTTTCAAAAAGAAAATCGACGTGGATGGAAATGTTCACACTTTTAAGGCTAGACTTGTCGCTAAAGGATACTCACAGACTCATGGTATTGACTATGATGAGACCTTTTCTCCAGTGGCAATGATCAAGTCGATTAGGATACTTTTTGCCATAGCCGCGTACTATGATTATGAGATATGGCAAATGGATGTCAAGACCGCTTTCCTTAATGGATACTTATTGGAAGATGTCTATATGGATCAACCTGAAGGTTTTGTCGATCCCAAGCATCCAAACAAAGTGTGCAAGCTTAAAAGATCTATCTATGGATTAAAGCAAGCGTCTCGAACATGGAACATCCGTTTTGATGAAAAGATTACGAGTTTTGGATTCATCAAAAATGAGGATGACTCCTGTGTTTACAAGAAAGCTAGTGGTAGCATTGTCATAATCCTAGTATTGTATGTAGATGACATACTTTTATTTGGAAATGATATCCCATCCTTAAAAGGTGTCAAAGCGTTCCTTGAGAGTTGTTTCTCAATGAAGGATCTAGGGGAAGCTGCTTATGTATTAGGCATAAAGATCTATAGAGATAGATCTAAGAGACTTATTGGTCTTAGCCAAAGTGTATATATTGATAAAATCTTGAAAAGGTTCAAGATGCAAGACTCCAAAAGAGGATTCTTGCCAATGCCTCATGGCACCATCCTAAGCAAGTCTCAGTGCCCAAACTCTAGGACTGAACTTGAAAGGATGAAACATGTCCCATATGCTTCGGCAATTGGGTCCATCATGTATGCCATGTTATGCACAAGGCCCGACGTCTCATGTGCCTTAAGTATGACTAGTAGGTATCAACAGAACCCAGGTGAAGCCCACTGGACTGCTGTAAAGAACATTCTTAAGTACTTGAGAAGAACTAAAGATATGTTCTTAGTTTACGGCGGTTTGGAAGAAAGCTTAAAGGTAAAGGGTTACACTGACGCAAGCTTCCAAACAGATAGGGATGATTCGAAATCTCAATCTGGGTATGTCTTTATTTTAAATGGAGGAGCCGTGTCTTGGAAGAGTTCCAAACAAGAAGTGATTGCACAATCCACTACAGAATCAGAATATGTTGCTGCTTCAGAAGCTGCTCAAGAAGCTGTCTGGATGAGAAAGTTCATAGAAGATCTAGGGGTTGTTCCTTCCATTCGGGACCCTATAGAAATCTTCTGTGACAATCTAGGTGCTATAGCTCAAGCAAAGGAACCTAGATTGCATCAAAAAACCAAACACATTCACCGAAGGTATAACTACATTAGACATGAAATTAAGAATGGTGAAATAATTATTCACAAGGTTCATACAGATCAAAATTTGGCAGACCCATTCACGAAACCTTTACCCCAAACTAAGCATGAAAGTCATGCTAAGGGTATAGGACTCCGTTTTTCTAATGAATGGATTTGATTTGTGTTTAATGTTTTATGAATATGAACTTATGTAAACAACAAGAATTATGTAATATATGTGACGTGATGTTTCATTCATAATTATTGTGTTTTATTAGCATGTTTAATCCTTGAATAATTTAGTTATTCTAAACGTCCATAGTCGATCATAGTTGTCGGAGCAATTATGAAGTAAGACTAATATGAATTGGATTGGTTGACTTTTATGGGTAAAAGTAGCAAAAGGTTGCAACCAAATTCATAGGTACTTGTCAGTGAACAAGTATTGGACTTGACCCGTTTCAAGATCACTCCATGGATCATCATCATAAGTGATTCTTGAATAAAGGTATTATCATTGTATCCTTTGACCTGAGATACATATTTGGGACTCAAGTGTAGAGTGTACTATGCTTTGATATGGTTTACTGTTGTTCTTGAAATACAGACAACCATAAAGGCCATACTCATGCATAGTACTAACTATATAAGAGGCGTATGTAGTCAAGACGGGATTTGTTCCTCTTATGTGTTGAGAGTTAGACATCTAAGGCGCCTGTTTGAAAGTTGAACATAAAATGAGAATGATTAAGTTCCATGTCTCATGTTCAACAAGATGTCTGTGACAAAGGGATAATTGATAGATAACCTTATACATCAATTAGAGCCTCGTGTTTTCTGAAGAATTGAATGTTGTTGAATGGCACAATGTCATGTGTTATTGGGGGGAGTGAAATGTTGCTAGAAGTTTACCACTGTCGATATCATTCTATGATGCAACCTTGTGCAAGTGGGAGATTGTTAGTTCTATATGCCCAAGGATGATCATAAAATGATATTACTAATAATACATGATCCTATAGGGTCACACCAACAACAAGTTTGACACCAATTGATCATTTAGAACGTTAAATTTGATTTAACATCAAATGATACTAAACTTGCAATTTAATCTTGTAGGTTATTATTATTTGAGGTAAATAATAATAACTACAAAATTAAAGGTTGATTAGTAATTCATATGTGATGAATTAATTAAGTAACAATTAAATTGTTTAAATTGTTAAACGATTTAATTGATTTATAAGTAAGCCTTTTATTTAATTTAATTAGTAAATTAAATAATATATATATATATTGTTATATATATATATATATATATATATATATATATATATATATATATATATATGTATGTATGTATATATATATATATATATATATATATATATATATATATATATATATATATAATTATACAATTAAGATTGTATATTTAGATGGTTTATTTATATATTTGATTATGGGTTAAATGTTATTCCATTAAAGAAATGAGAAGATGTATTATTTATAAACTTATAATTATCTAAGTTTTATAAATAATAACAATCCACTAGCACTTCATTAGTCATCATATAACTAGCCATATTGGAAGGAAAAGAATGCATTAAGAACTTAAAAGAAAAGGAAGATGCCTTCTGTCTTCTAGCTTTTGATTATAGAAATCAAATGGATCTTTCTTTTAAGCTAGTTGCATGTGCTTTTCTTTTCTCTTGGTGGGTTATATTGTGGACGGTTTTGAGAGGGTTTTAGTCATCATTCTTGCTTCAAAAATCAGCCAAAGAAACTCTCTAAAAGCTCTCTTGATAGTTAGCAAAAATTGGTTTTTGGTTTCACAAGAAAAGGAGTTCTAACTTGCAAGTTGTGGAACTAGCATTCAAGGGTGTTCAAGCTTGTGGTGGATCAACTATAGAGGGATTCTAATTTGATTCCTAGCTATCAAAATCATCCAAACCAAACCCAAGAACAAAGGTTATGATCTTGAACTTAATCTATGTTTGTTCTTCATCTTATCTCTACATGCATGTAGCATGATCCTCTTGAAAATGGAATTTATGTTCATGATTTTATGCTTCCGTTGCAAACTCTTGTTTTTGAAACTAACCACATGAACCATGATTTCCAACACCTGCAACCCTAAAAATCAGTGTATGTTTGTTTGAATTGTTTCAATTTGTAGGTTTCTGTCTGTGTTCTTCATTTGGCCACCTGATATAATTTGTAGGTTTTTTTTGGATTACGTTTGGATATTGTTTTGAGGATGAACACGATTAATGTGCATGTGTATGTGTTTGTATTGTTTTAAATTGCTAGTTTGTGCTAGGGGCAGGCGGCTTGTGTGTATGCTTCGTCTGTGTCATCTTATTTGTGGGTAATTTGGAGTTTGCCGGATAAGATGAAATAGTCGTAGTTTCAAATAAATTCAATGGATTTGAGGGTTGAATGGAGGGGGGGACGGGTGATGGATGTGGTGGGTGGGTGGGTTTCTATTTATTTTTAATCAAAAAAATACTAAAAAAGCTATTAAAAATGAAAAAAGAAATTAAAAGGGAATTGTAGTCTTTTCAAGTGAGCCAGGGACCAAAAACATGGGAAATTCCTGATTTTGGACCTTCTATGCAAGTTGGAAACTATTTGGATCTAAACCACGGTTTTTGACAAACCACAAGGACCAATTTTTCAGTTTTGTCTTGTTGAGCAGAAAACTTGAAATCTGATTTTTTTTATTTTTATTTTTCATCATTATTATTTTTTTTGGATTTTTGATCTTTGGAAGCTTGATTGATCTTAAATAGTTTTTGTAGAATATTCTATTTGGAGAGACTTTTGTTATTTTATCAGCAACATAAGCTTGTTTGATATTTTGTTTTTTTTTGGCCTTGAATAAATGTGGGTGTTGCTAAATATAGGCTCCTTAATAAAAATCAAATTGTTTTCAACTATTCCTTTCTAGTTTTCTGGAAAACAAATAAATAAAAAAATGGTTGTGCTATAAATACCCACCATTTCATATTGTACACACCTAATAGTCATCAAATCAAAATGAGTTTTATTTAAATTAGTTTTTTAATAATACATCCTTTGATTTGACTAACTAACTTTTTTTATTCTAATTTTGTCTTTTGTTGTCTTTATTATTATTATTATTATTATTATTATTATTATTATTAAATTTTATTTATTATTATTAGCTTTTATAAATTATAACCGTTCGTGTTTATTTAATATCTCTTTTTTATCGTTCGAATTTATTCAGTTGTTTATAAACCAAGTGGTTGTATGTAGAATTTATTTTTTATAAAATATTTTAGGTTTATACCGTTTTTAGGTAACTGTAATTCACGTTATTATTAGCTGGAAACCGACATTCTTGATCCGTCGACCCAGTTGTACACCATCTCCATTTGTCCAGGCTTATTTCTGCGAATTTGACATAACCGTTTTGATATAATTTGACATTCGTTCGAATTTGACATAACTGTTTTGATATAATTTGACAAAACTTTATAAAATTATAAATGTTGTTTGTTGTGTCGTAATTACTTAAAAAACTATTGTTTATTGTTACTAACGTAAAAATTATAAAAGCTAAATTCATTAATTTGACATTCGTTCGAATTTTGACATAACCGTTTTGATATGATTTGACCAAAAAAAATTAAAATTATAAACGTCGTTTGTTGTGTCGTAATTACTTAAAAAACTATTGTTTATTGTTAATAAAACGTAAAAATTCTAAAAGCTAAATTCATTAATTTGACATTCGTTCGAATTTGACATAACCGTTTTGATATAATCTGACTTAATTTTATAAAATTATAAACGTTATTCATTGTATCGTAATTACTTTAAAAAAACTATTGTTTATTATTATTAAAACGTAAATATTATAAAAATAAATTTATTATTATTGTTTTTCTAATAATAATAATAATAATAATAATAATAATAATAATAATAATAATAACAAATCAAAAACTACTAATAAAAGAAAAAAAGACAATAAACAAACAAAATAGACAAAAGACAAAAATAAAAACAAGAAAAAAACAAAAAAATAAAATCAGGAAGGGTACAATTAGACCTTAGGAGGGTATATATAGATTTACCCATAAAAAAGTGTTAGATTTGAAGTTGACTTTGAATAAAAGATGTATATTTATTCATATATTTTGTTTTTACTTATATTTTTGTCCATATTAAATTGTGAAATGTGTCTTAAAATATTATTATTTTTATTAAATGTGACACTTGTCAAAATTTCACATTAGTAGAATGATGGATAGAAACAAAAAGTAGGAATAAATATAATTTCTTGAATAAAAAATGTATATTTTGGATGTAAAATAAACTACCTTGGAATTCTAAAAAGTAATATTTCTAAAAGCAACTAAAAGTGGAAAGTAATATTTGAAAGTAACTAAACGGGAAAGTGGTTATTACTCTTTATATTAAAACTAAACGGGTTTCTAGAAGATTTGGTAGGATGGGGGGTGGTTTGGGAAGGTTTTAGCGGGGTGCGATTTCTTTGCCAATAGTATTCCTCCAGCTTTCCTTCCACCTCCCCTTCTGTATTCACGACACCTCTCCTTTCTGATACCCCCAATACACCATCGTGGCTTTCAATTTCTCTTTTACAGGAACGATTCCAAAAAATTACAACACGAAGTCAATCAGATTGATCGTAGCAGCTATAGAAACAAAAAGTAGGAATAAATATAATTTCTTGAATAAAAAATGTATATTTTTGGATGTAAAATAAACTACCTTGGAATTCTGAAAAGTAATATTTCTAAAAGCAACTAAAAGTGGAAAGTAATATTTGAAAGTAACTAAAAGGGGAAGTGGTTATTACTCTTTATATTAAAATTGAACGGGTTTCTAGAAGATTTGGTAGGGTTGGGGGGGGGGGGGTTTGGGGAGTTTTTAGCAGGGTGCGATTTCTTTGCCAATAGTATTCCTCCAGCTTTCCTTCCACCTCCCCTTCTGTATTCACGGCACCTCTCCTTTCCGATACCCCCAATACACCATCGTGGCTTTCGATTTCTCTTTTATAGGAACGATTCCAAAGAATTACAACACGAAGTCAATCAGATTGATCGTAGCAGCTATAGAGACGAGCGTTCCAACTCTTACCTTCATTACCGCCATCAAATCGTAGCTCCTTAAAGAACCTAATATTCCCACAGGTATGAAGTTTGATTTCATGTTTCTTTTTCGCAAACAATAAACCTTCTAATTTTTGAAAATTTTAAAACCTTATTTCCAACCGATGATTCCTACTTCCACTGTTCCTCAAACGGGGGATATTTCCAGAATTCCACTCTCGTGAGACTACTGGGTTATTAGTATTCAGTCGGATGATACAGATGCCCATGGAATGGATTTCAAGATCGAAGACTCGGGTTTGATTGGCTAAGCTCTCAATTTCTTTATCTCGGATTTCATGTGACTGTGCGTATGTAAGTGTATGTGTATTTATGTTTATGTATTTGTCCAAAATATATGTTATGATGTTGGTAAATGCAAATCACACAATGTATACCTGTTTTGAATTCTGATATACGTTTGTTGTTTTCTTTTCTTGTGTATGCGTTTGTAGGAGGATGGCGTGGTGATTGTGGTTAGGTTTCCAAATCCATACGATAAGATGTGAATCACTGTTTAAAGGTACCAACATAGATTAGCTCATCAATACCGAAAAAAACCCAACAATCTAAATTATATCAATGATTTGTCCAGTTAAACTGTCCGTCTATAATTATATATTCAGGTGCTGATTTTTAATTGCTATTTTAGATCTAAGTTCTTCAGGATTTGAAATAAATGATATATCGTTTTTTCATCCCAATTTGGTTGTTTCAATAATATGAATTCAGGTGTTTGTGTGCACTAACCTACTATTCTTGGGTTTCTTGTAAGTTACCAATCCAAACAGTTCTTGAAATGCATATAGTTGTCTTTGTGTATGTGTGGTTTTTTAACTCTGTGTATATATGTTGTTGTGTGTGTGAATTTGATTGTGTGGGTATATGAAAACCGGTTCCAATTTTGCAGAAACGGGATGTAAGAAATAGCAACATATTTTCATATATTTGTGTCTTACAGCATCTTACTTTCATTTTTATTCCTATTATACCATTGTACCTCCAATTTTCTTCTATCAACTCATTGTATTTAAAATTTTTACCTAATTATATCATTGTACTTTCTATTTGGAATAATATTGCTATAGTTAGGTAGATCTTATAAAGTATAATGTTATAATAGGAAGAAGTGAAAGTGGGATGTTATAACTTATAACAAACAAATTCTTTTTTTATTTATTTAAAAAAATTGGAGGAACTCACATCATTGCGTGCCAAAATAACAACACTTGAGGAGGATTTAAAGAAAGCACGCGAAGAGTCCTCAGAAAATCAACATTTATACCAACAATTGGAAAAGGTAATTATTTTAGAATTCACATTTATATTCTTTTTAAATATTCTATATATTTATGTTTTTATTGCTTTTTACAGGAACTTAAGGAGCTTAAAAATACTGAACAGCAACTGAAACCAAAAGTGAGTTTTTATTGTCTTTTTACAGGAACTTAAGCACGCCAAGAGTCTTCACTTTTATTAACTACTGATGAATTCAAATAGTAGGTATATTTTTTCACTTGGCTAATAAGATAAATTACAATTATACCCCTATGTTGCAGAGAATGAAAGTTATATCTGATTTGTTGATATCTGTGTCAAAAGCCGAGAGACAAGAAGCAATAATGAAAGTAAGACATGATTCTTTGCGACTTGGTAATGTGAGAGTTATCAGGTAAGTAAGACATGATTCTAACCTATACAGTCTTATTCGAACATTTTCAAATGACTGTCAATTCACTTTTCCAAGAATTTCATTCTCAGAGTCCAGCATTGATGAAAGGAGCCGTGAAATTAATTTCAAAGATGAAAGAATTAAACAACTGGAAACAACTGTTCTTGAGAAATCAAATAGTTTGGCCTCCTTGCGCAGTGAAATTGAATCTCTCCAGGTTACTTTTTAATTTTCTATTTTGCAGAAAAATGAATCTTTTAATGATAAAGAACAAGTAGGTGATGCTCATGCACGGGCTACTAAACTTGAAAAGCAGGTGATTTTCATAATTTCATAAAAAAAAAGAAAAAGAAAATACATTCTCATTGTATGATTCCTATAATTAATATCTTCTTGATAGGTTGAAGATCTTAAAAATGAAATTGCAAAACAAAAGACAAAAAAAGATGCACTCGAAGCTAGAATAAATGTCGCTGAGACAAAGATTTTAGAAATAAATGAGAAACTTAAGAAGGTACCCATGAATTAATTATTAATAAAATTCAGTTATTTATGATTGCAATATTTATAATATTATTTGGATAACACTTTCTTTGTTTCCAGCTTCAGAAGACAAATGAAGAACAAAATATTAGAATTCGTAACACAGAACATGCTCTAAAGAAAGCTGAGGTTTGCCAAAAATTCGACTTTTTATTTATCTTAAAATATTCACTTTTTTTAGATGATTTTATATAATTACTCAAACATATTTTTAGGAAGAAAGAATCAAAGTCCAATTAAAAGTTGCAAGGTACTCAAAAGAACCAATAGATTTCCATGAATCATGGCTTCCACCTTGATTAGCAGTTCATTTACTTTAATGTCAGGTATATTTATGCAAGAAATAGCAATGTGCTTTCATTTCTTAGTTAATTATAGCATTCTACTTTCATTTCTTCTTATTACATCATTTCACTTTAAAAAATACACCCAATAAAATAGCAATTTCATTCAGTTGCATAACAATTAGATTTTAATTTTCAAAGTACTATTGAAAGTATAATGTTGTAATAGAAAGAAATGTATCTCTAATTATACATTTTTAATCATGATTTTTTTAAATATGAGGTATTTCATGGTGACTCATTGGAATGTGTATGGAAGACCAGCTATCGATGCCACATTTCAAAAGGTTTTTTTAGTAATTATGATTTAATTAGTTTCTTCAGTTAATATTTTATTAGTCAACTCTTCTTATCTTATGTATTTTTAAAGTTTTTTTAGGCAATGGAAACACAATATAAAGTTCAAAAGTGGGCATGGCCATACATCGATGTGGTTCACATGGTAAGGCCTTTTTCTTTTCTAGATTGAATAAACCGTTTGAGTAACACTAAATGACCAATTTACCCTTTTTCCTTCAGTTTTTTCTTCATAATATTTTTGTCATAAATTTTAACAATATTTATCAAATTTAACATGAGAAATGTTGGGAGGAAAAATAAGGGCAAATAAGTAAAGGGTTGTTTCTTAATTCGGTAACTTTTACTTTTTAATGTATAATCTCCTAATAAAACAAAAAAAAAAGAAAGTACAATGCTATAATTGAGTAGATTTCTCAAAGTACAATTATTAACAAGAAAACAAATTAAAAGTAAAGTAATAGAAAGAAATGAAAGTAGGATGCTACTATACAAAAACAAGTAAAAGTACGTTGGTATTTCTGGAATTTAGATAAATGACCATTTTACCCTTACATTCAATTTTCTCTTCGCAAAGTTTTTTTTATCGATTTTAACATGAGAGATGTCGGAGGACAAAAGAAGGGAAAATAAGTAAATTAAGTCCTTAATTCGGTAGACTTTTATTTTTCAGTGTATAATGTCGTAATAAGACAAAAAAACGCGAAAGTACAATGTTATAATTGAGTAGATTTTTCAAAGTAGAATTGTTAACAAGAAAAAGGATTGAAAGTAAAGTGATAGAAAGAAATGAAAGTAGGATGCTGTTATACAAAAAAAATAAAAGTACATTTCTATTTCTTGAATTTAGATTTTATTGTCTAATGCCATCTTTTTTTTTTCTTACAGAAATGGATCCCTATCATCAAGGAACAATGGCTTACATTTGTTACAAATATGGAACCACATGCAAGAAAACTTACTGACAACACTGTTGAATTTTACCATGAATCAAAGAAAAATTCACGGCCTCACATTACCAACATAAAAACCATTTTGGATCCATACATTAAGGTTTTGTTTGATTTTTCCAACCATTTAATTCATTAATTATTAATTTTATTTAAATATGAAAAGTAGGATGCTATTAATTGTGTGTCATTTCTTTTCAGGAAGGTAAGAAGTTTACAAAATCATATGTCAATCGACTTTCAAAGATATTGAAACCTTATGTTAATAAAGCACATTTCTTTATTAAACCTTACAATAAGAAATTATTCCGTGGTTATACAAGGTTATCTAAGGGTACCCTGAAATACCATCGACAGGTAAAAAAAATTTTATGTGTAAAACTAGGGGTAAAATAGTAATTTTAGGTTAGTTATGAAATAAAATAAAACCACAAGGGCCAAGCACGTAATGGTTTAAATGTGAAGACGAAAACTCCAGACTGCATCCTTTCTGTGCATTCGATTTCCAACAAAAAGAAGCAACTTAAATACGTACAACAACAACAGTTAAAGAAAATGAATAACTTTAAAACAAAAAAAAAATCCCCTAAAATGTATCACCAAACCCGTGCGGAGCACGGGAGGAAACTAGTTACATAACAATTTTTAAACATACAACAATTTAAAGTATTTTATATATGATATACATTTTTTTTTAAGTTATAGTATAGAATTTTTTTTTTTTTTTTTTTTTGGCCTCCTATGGAGCCGAGGTTCTGGCACGCTTTCGCAAACCGACTAATCCCCGGGCGACTACCCGCTTCGTGAGTAGTCCAGAGTCATCGCGGGTGAACCTCTGTGGCCACTATTTTGTTCCTCCTTGGATTAGAACCTGGCACCTCCTGGTCATTTTGACCTTTGGAGACCAAGCTATAACCAACTAGGCACCACCCTTGTGGTTTAGTATAGAAATTTGGATAGTAAAAAGGCCGTTAGGCAAGCAAAAAGAGAAAAAGAAGAATAATCTGGATGATGCTAGAAAGCAATTTGTAGATATGATACGATAATAACTTTTAGAAAAGAATAACTACAATATATTTGTTGTCCTCATATTTCATGATAATGTCAAATAGACCACGTAAGAAAAACTAAAATATATTTGTTGTTCTCATATTTCATGATGATGTAAAACAGACCACGTATATTAACTATTTATAAGAAAATTTTAGGAGCCTAATTAAACTCTACTCAACACAAATATTGAAGACGGATTAACTATCTCTAAGTTTCATAAACTAGAGACGTTTCCATATATTAGCATGAGTTTGTATTTATCACATTTCTTATAAAAAATGATATCGATAGAGAAAATATATGTTTTAACACGTTGTTATGAAACAAATAGGTAACGACTGTGTTTAAGTTAAACGGGTTTAGGTTAAAAATGGATAAATTTTAGGAAATATGAAAATAGATTGGAAGGATTGGATTTTACCCATTACACTTTTTGTTTCTTTTATACCGTAAACAATTAATATATAAAATATGACTAAAAATTACTATCATTTATGAATGTAGACAGGTCATGCAAATTGAGGGATGCATAAAACCAATTCCTGTCAAAAGTGGCAAAAGTTTAGAATATGTCAAAAACAGGTTGTTTTATAATGTCGTTGATGCTACAACACAAACTTTCGTTGTTCTTCAGTTATTCTTAACGATTAGCATATACATGATACATATACATGATTATAGGCCCAAAGATAAAGGACCCAAATTTTGGCTTATTTACCTCTAGGCTCTACTAGCGTTATTATTTTCACATATAAATATTTGATAAACAATCGAGTCCCTGATGTTTATATTTACTAATTAAACTCAATTTTCATTATATACATAAAAATCTGTGTTTTAAACCATCGATCTATTGTAGCATAGTGGGTGATCAATTTATCCATGTTCTACTTCTTTAGAATGCATTTTTTTTCTACTATAAACTTAAGCTTTGTACTATATATACATCTGTTTTTTTATACATATAAAAGGAGTGATGTAGCTTAGTGGCTACACATTATGTCTATTGCAAAGAATAAAGGTAACCCAAATCTAATCCTCTTTAAAGTAATTTTTCATATGTACGTTTTGTATTTAACTTAGATCCACTACCTATCCAATTATTAGTGCAAGTTAAGTTTACTTATCAAAGGAATAGGGCCGAAGATACGTATGGGCCGCCTTGTTATCAGAGTCGTGCTTCTTGTAACTTGTAAGATGCATTGTAGGTGTCCGAGATGTATCTTAAATGGATCGAGAGACGTGCAAAATCAATGCTTCATGTTCCATCATTTTCAGTATAATGATAATCGTAATTTTTTTTCTTATCAGTTCTAATTTAAAGTAAATTCTACAAAGGATATTAAGTTTTTATTTTATTCTTTTCGATTTTGATATTATGTTTTTTTGTTTCGATTTAAACATTGATTCTTCAATTTGTTTCAGTTTTGATACATGACATGCTAACGTGACACTATTTGATGACATCACATTCTCGGTGGCAATATTGGAAAAAAAAAAAACTAAAATGTAATGAGTTTTGTAATAGTTATCTAAAATATAGTGATTTTTGTTTAATTTAGTTTCATCATTAAAAAAAATGAACGAATTCAAAAGTATGTCAAGATTTATAGGAGTAAAAAGTTAGAAACGATGTTTAGGAAGCTATTTTCGAAATTAAAGTTTTGAGACATGATTTCATGAGCTTATGGGGTTGTCTCATGTTTGTTAGCTTCTCGTTAACCAAGTCAAAAGTATGACATGACTTATAAATGTTCTAAACAACAAAAAGAAGACCAAACACACATTTAACACTTCTGAAACAGTCCATACAATTAAACTCTAATATTATTCGAAAATCAAGGTTTACGGGTGTTTTGGGTCATTTCTTTGAGTTTAATGCATCCACCTGAAGTCATAAATATTAATTATGTTTAATACGTGTTCAAGCAACAAGAATCTAGGTCTATATCACGTTGTACAAGTAGGAAACAAAGCAAAGGAAAAAAAAAAACATAAATCCTATAACTACCTCGGTTTTGAAGATTTTCAAGGGTTTTGGGTCTGTTTTCGTGAGTTCTAGACATGCACACAGCATATAGATACTACAACTTAGACGATGATTAATACAAGTTTTAGCTTGAGAACAAACGACTAGAATACGCTCAAAGCAACAAAAAAACAATCTCAAAACAGTAATCCCGTGACGTTTCGAGGTTTTGGGGGTTGTTTCTTGGTTATAACTCATTTGGTACGATCCTAAATATGATAAAAGAGCTTCCTTATGTTTTAAAGAGATCTAACAAAAACAAGACAAAAGAAAACGCATCAGAACATTTTTTTTCTTTCAGTATACACTGAAACTCTCCAATTTTTGGTAATTTTTTATTGTAACTCACGGCTGCTCTATTTATACGGGAAGATTTTGTTATCAACCAAGTTTCCTCATCACCACTTCATTCACCCCATTGTCCTAGTACTAGAATTGTATATGTTGCATTCATATTTCCTATAGCCACCGACCCACGATCGTGAATGAGTAGATTATGGTTCACAGTCAACTTAGAAGGACTCGAATTCTTTTTAGGAAGACCCACTACCCACCATACCCCTAACCATACATTTGTCAAAAATAGGGTTTAGGGACATGTGCTTATGGAGATTACTCACTTTAATCCCTAGCAAAATCTTCCTTTACTTTTAGACATCTTGTGGTCACCTAGAGAAACCCATAAGCTAAGTTTTAACTATATTCTTAATCCTTTAAGTCGCCTATTAAGTTCTTATTGGTGAAAATGTAGTTTCATTCCATTTATATAAACTATACAATCATATAATTAGCATAAGCAAAAACTCGACTTGATTTGGACATCGTATGTAAAAGTTATAAAAATGAAAATTTCTTCCCAGAAATTTACTCGGCCGAGTCAAGCTCTAAATGAGGAGTGATTTGATCGAGTCGCGGGTGTGATGACCCAAAAATGTGATGGGTTTTGATAAATAAAATAGAGCGTTTGTGTTAAAACGATAACAGAAGCCTTATTTAAAATAACTAGTTTATTTTAAACCATTTTAAACAAAACCATCAATGATCCATTTACATGGGTAAGAATGATGTTAAAACACACATAGGATGTTTTAAAGAAATAACCTTTGAAGCCTTTGAACCCTCTTGGATTTGGGGTGTTGAAGTAGATGAAAAAAATTAAGAAGCTTGATTTCTCTACAAGTATCCACCACCAAGGTAAAGGCACTTGGAATGCTAGTTCCTTCTTGTATAAAGAACTTCTTAAGCCTTTAAGTACTTAAAAATTAAGCACGAAAAGAGAAGTGCTTCTAAACTCTAAAACTTGCAACAAGGCTTGCAAAAGAGAGAAGAGAGGGAGAGAGTGTATTTGGCCGAAAGTTTGTGATGGGAGAAGAAAAGTTCTTGCAACCTTTGCATAACACTTCCTTTTATACTCACAAGTGTGTACCATGACCCATACCTCTATTTAATGCAAAAGATATGATCTTTTAAGGGTATGAGTGTGTAAGGTGAAGGTTGACAAGCAACCTCCACCCAACCATCTCATGGTGGAAAAAGGACAAAAGTGTCCAACACTCTTCCTTTAGAAACTAACTAACTCTAGTTACATCTTAATGTAACCCAAAGTGTCCAAAACTGTGTACATGACTTAATATATCATACCATATTATATAATTATTAACTTGACTCCTTATAATCATTATTTTCACAAAACAATATTTATTCTCTAATTAAATACAATAGTTGAATTTATTTATTAATTATCAAATACTTAATAAATATTCAATAAGTACCAACTTGATAAATGTGTGACCCTATAGGATCATATGTCATTAGAAATATCATTTCATAATGATTCTTGAGCATATAGATCCAACAAAATGTGATTTCTTCCCCTTTATGCCCCATATGCATGTCCAGTTCACTTATAGGCTTGGTTCTTTCAGTTTTAAAGGCTTTTATTGATCAATTAACATCTATAAAATATTTGGATTCATTTAAATCACTAAAACACCATGATTAAAGTCACAACTATGAAGAACTTCAAGTTCTAGAAAAACACAACAAAGGATAATCATCAAACACTTGATTTAAGGTTCAAACCAATTTCAATACTTAAGTAACACTAGATCATCACAAATTGGACTTTAAATTAATTTAATAAACATGTTTTTATTAAAAAACACAAGTTTTAATGGATCCAAAGCTTAATCCAAATACATGTATATTTTGAAAACTCTATTGAAGATATGCTTTACTTGAAATTTCATAAATGCTCAAATCATGAAACGATTATCCAACAAAGGATTCCATTCATCAAATATAGTTTAAAATTAGTGAAATCAAGTTAGAAACATCATTAGTATCAATATCTAAGGTTCAAAATGGAATCTGTCATTAATGAAGCTTCAAAGCTTTAAAAACTCATCAAATTCACAATATAAACTATGATATAAGTGACAATAAACTAACATTCTATCATTCAAAACTAAGTTAAAACTTCAATTAAATTGTTATTTTATGAATATTTTCGGATTTGGGGTTTTCCCAAACCTTAGGACGAAATGAAGAAGATCAATAAGATATTATACCTAGTTAATACGTGGAAACTAGAATTTGGTGCTAGAACTTGACAATCCATCCTCACATCTCTGGAATCTACATGAAATCACCATGGTAGCATCTCTACTTCTCTAGAAGTCGTTCTAATCCAAATGGGGAGAAAGAGAATTACTTAGCTTATATATGTTTGCATATTGACAACTTAAACCCCAATAGTTTATATTTTTACCTAATTGTCTTAAGAGAAACTATTAAGGGTTAACCAAGTTCAAAAATTCAAAATTAAGCCCCCAAGAACATTTCATTTAGAGTATAAGTCAAACCTAGGTCAAAGATGGTCAATGTCAACTTTGGTCAAATTGACACTTTCAATCATATTTTTATATATGTCTAAAAGAAATACCATAACCGATTCCTAACTTAGGAAAGTAATAATTATTCTTTAATTAATTATTATTCACATCGTTAGTCATTAAATTATATGTTTTTTTTGCCAAATGTTATGTTTTAAGAAATTGACAATTTTAGTCCCCCGTCTTAAAATTTCTCCAATTAGTCTTAAATTCTAGTTTCAACTTATGAATCACATCTTTATACTTTCTAATATTTTTTAAATCATATTTGGGTTTTCAAATAGGTCTAAACGTGTTTTACAAGTGTTTTTTTCATTTCTAACATTTTTAGTCCATTTCTAGATGAGTTTGTCATTCTTTTTTTTTCTTTTAATCTTTTAATCATCTAAGAGAATTTATACTTCAGTTATAAATTTCTTTTATTTATTTTTAGTTTATTTATTTATTTATATGATTTTCATTTAATTTAATTTATAAACAAATTATTTTTCTACCAAAAGTGGGTAAAACTACTAAGACTAAATTACAGATGTTACACTAATCACTACAGATTTGATCTAATTGTAACATTTAGACCATCACCTATAATTTTCATTTTAGGTCAAATTTGACTATCTTCCATTAAATACTTCATCAAACAATATTATAGTAACTTATTAATTAATTAAGTAATTAATTAATAATTGTTATTCATTTATATAATAACTAAATTTGCCCAAAAAACAGGATGTTGCATAATGGCATTGTTGTACTGAATTGATCTCTTAGTGTTTCATAAATGTGAAAATTGAGGAAAAGGAGAATTTGCGGTTTGTAAATTGTAATCTTTTTTGTCATTGCGAGAACATGTATAATCAGGTAAGAAATTTTATAGTGGTAAATATTGTCGTTGTTTCCGAATCTTCTTAAGGCTTGAAGCTTGTCATTGTGTAGAATTTGAGGAAGAAAATCAACAACTTCGTTTTCTCCAAACCTAATCTACTAATTTCCTTAAGGAAAATTTTCTTATATGCCTTCTTAAATATCAAAATAGCATATTTAAATATCATATTTATCATTTATAAAATTTTAAAATATTAGATTTGTCTAAATGCTTATTTTTAATAATTTTAAATACTTTAAAATAAATTTAAATATTTGTTTTTATCAATTAACTATTATACCGTCTTATGAATCTAAGTTTAAAATATCATCTATATATTTGATAAACTTTTAAAATACCATATTTATCCAAACTGTCATTATAATCAATTTAATAAGTTAAAAACTATTAATAACTAGATAATTAATTTTTACTTACACAAGGAATTTTACACTCTCGTTGTCTCTATTTTTATATTGAAGTTTGGAAAAGATAAAAGTTAACTTTTTTGTTCTTAATATCGCATCAAATAATTGAGCCAAAAAAAATTTCATTTATGTAGAATTGCGTTCTATTTGACGCTAGTTGAAAAGCTAGCTTTTAACTTATATCCAAGTTATTAAATGATAACGTAAATAGCTTATAAAAAACTAGTTTATAAGCTAAAATATATTACTTTTATAGTCTCATCAAATACTAATAAACTCAAGTAATAAGCTATCTTATAAGTTAATCTATGCATACCAAGAAAAGCCTTAAATAAATGACGAGAAATATCAACATGAACATACAAATTTAGTTTCTTGATATCAAAGTTTTATGCCGCTTGACTGACCTTTATTGATTAGATGTTGAAATAGAGTTCCTTTTTATGTTTCAAAGAAATTAATTTGTCATAGTTTTATTTTAAAATTGAATAATTTAATAATTTATTAAAAGAATATAATAGTATCCACCATTAAATAGTATTTTATGATCCGAGAAAGAAAATTTTTATAGCTTTTCCTATAAAATAGTGTTCTTTTTATATGAAACAATGTTTTTTTTTTCTTTCAAAGTGTACCTCCTTGACTTGTATCTCCTACCAGAAGAAGATCAATACAAAAAGAAACTATGTAATAATTTAGTCTGAAAACGCTTCTAATATATTCCATATTTTCTTGAAAAATGATTTACTGATAATTATTAAAAAGAATCTCAAATATATAAAATGAACATGTCATATCATTATTGATAATTGATAAAGTATTGTATGCACGTTCATTGTTCTTTTTGTGGGACAACTTAATAAAAATAATATAAAAACATATAAAAGATATTCTTTATCTATTATAAATTAGTGACGTATTTGTTCGAACGATGTTAAAAATGATATTTTTAAAAAAAAATTTTGTTAAAGTTAAGTCATCTAAGGGTTATAAATTTTAATCGACAAAAGTATGAACATAAAAGCGACAAAGTGAAAACTTGTTCTAATAGAATCAAGAGAAAACTGCAAAAATGGTTACTGTGGTTTTGTGTTTTTTGTGATTTCGGTTCAAACATTTTTATTTTTGCATGAATAATCATTTTTGAGAAGTTTCTTTATGGATTTGGTCACTGTCTAAATTGAAATGTCCATTTATCATTTTAATTTCTTTTTTTTTTCAATAATTAAAAAAATAAAAAATTCACCTACCGACCACACTCACTCTCACTCACTCACTCACTCACTCACTCACTCTCTCTCTCTCTCTCTCTCTCTCTCTCTCTCTCTCTCTCTTCCAGAAAACCCACCCAGATTTGTACCAACTCATCTCTCCTCTCATCCTACATTCCTAATTGCAAGATAAGTTCCCGATCTCACCGGAATCTCCCTAAACCTTGGTATACAATCAAATTGAAACCCATCTCCACCACTGTCAGGTCTGCCCACACCTTCAGGTCATGATGTACCGCCCATTGATTGATCGATCTCACTCTGTGCCTTTTGTAGAACTTCTGGGTGGTTTAGGAGAAGGGACAAGGTTCATTCCATTTGTTATGGCTGAAGCGTTGCTCCCGACTGCTAATAAAACCCGATCACAAAACAATTATAATTAGATTTTTTGGGGATCAATACAAGATTAAAGATTAGTACCAAATTATATTGATCTTAGTCATCTTACCAACACAAAGCTTCGAATCAATGCATCAGTGTAGGTAGGTAATCGCTGATAGGTAATCATCGACGTTTGAAGCGCAGGTGAGTATAAATGTTTTGTGTAGCATTTCCCTCAATCGTTTCCCTTCTTCCTCTAACTTAAGATTATCACTACATAAGTACCTCTTCTCAACATTCATCCTTATCATCACATTAAAAGTCAGCTCATAGATTACAAACTTCATAGTCACCAGAGAGAGAGAGAGAGAGAGAGAGAGAGAGAGAGAGAGAGAGAGAGAGAGAGAGAGAGAGAGAATGGGGAGGGGTGACCGATGGTGGTCGCTAGAGAGAGAGAGAGAGAGAGAAGGGGGACGACGGTGGTGGAGATGGGTTTCTTGGTGATGGTGGCGGTAGGTTTTAATCAAAAAGAGAAAGGAAGAGATAAAAGAGAAATAGGGGTGGGGGAATTAAATTTTGGTTTTTTATTTATTAAAATTGATAAATAATTAAAAATAATAGGAAAAAGAAATTAAAATAGTAAGATAGATATTTCAATTTCAACAAGGACTAAATCCATAAAGAAACTTCTGGAAAAAGATCATCCATACAAAAATGCAAAGGTTTGAAACCAGAACCACAAAAAAACAGCAAACCACAGGGACCATTTTTGCAGTTTTCTCTAGAATCAATTATGTAGTTATATATAGTTAGTTATATATGTTTTTAACTTATTAGAATTGATTAAAGTAATAATTTAAATAAATATAATATTTTAAAAGTTTATGAAATGTATATATAATATTTTAAATTAGATTTATAAAAGATATATAATAGTCAATTGATAAAAATAATAATTCAAAATGATTATAAAATATTATAAAATGTTAAAGATAAGAATTTAAGCAAATTTGACATTTTAAAAGGTTATGAAAGATAATATGATATTTAAATATTTGACCGTACAAACATGATATTGTAATGTTTAATCATTAATGAAATATACGAAGTTCTTCATTCCCTCAATTTTGTTTCTCCTTTATATTTTACCACTCTCTAACATATTTATCAAATTTATTTTTAATTTATTCACTAAATGACCATATATTGGTATGATATATATTTAGAAACCCACCTATTTCGAACGTTAAAAAATAACCACAAAATTCGTGAATTTTTTCTCACTTGCTCGTGTTTAGGATTTGTGTGACAAAAGTTGTTTGGCAACTCTTTACGTGGATCATGTCTCATTAGCGAGGTTTAATATTTCCATCTCCCAGTGCAGTTTTTAATGATGTCAACGTAACATGGCATTGCTAAAGATTTGCAGATTGTATTTGTTACTTGCGGGTTAAAATTACCTTATTCTTATTTCTTAATACAATTATTACTGATTTCAGAATAAAGGATCCTGCCAAAGAGCCATGGATTTTTTTAAACTATTTGTGGGGGTTGAACTAACCTCTATTTATTTTAGAAATTAACCCACGTATTCTCATTTTAATTAACTTCAGTAAAAAAGATATCGTGAATGAGAGTTTATTGAAAACAATGATTTTACAACAAGTGAGTGTCATATTGTAGCTCATGTTGTCTGTATTGTATTTTGCTTTAAAATATGGCCATAATTTTTTCTAAGGAATCAACTATTTTTTCTCCATCACAAGAATCAGAAGCAACACCCTTGATGGTTAGATGAAGCAATATTGAACAAGGTTAATGGAGGTGGCTTACCAAAAACTATGACCAAATTATCAATGTGACTTATGCATACAACAACTTCCTCAAAAAGCATGTCCATGCATCTCTAGAATCCATCTCCTACCTTTCAATGAATAAAGGGAGGGTTTGGTTATTTTTGTCTATAGCAATTGCAATAAACATGGTGCCAAAGTACTTCATGATGTTCATTCGAGCCTAAGCCCGAGCCTGGCCCTGATCATGATCATGATCCTGATCCTGATCCTGATCCTGATCCTGACACTGGCCTTAGCCTTGAAGCCCTCCCCAAATGTTGCTAAAGCCAAAGATGTTTGGAATCTCCTTCTGCAGAATGAAGATGTAGCCATTGAGTACACGTCTTAAGGTTCTGCCCAAGGGGTTGTTACTGCCTCGTCTTTGTGGTTTAGTTTATGTTTTATATTTTCTTAAGTTTTGTATCGGATTTCGGCGTTTGTTTTCTAGCCTCCTTTCTTTGTAGTTTTATGTTGTTAGATTCTAATTAGATTCATAAGGCTTTCTCGGGGCTCTTTCTTTTCCATACGTAGGGAGCTTCACAATTTTCTATTAATAAAACTTTACAAAGGTCCCGCCATTTTTACCAAAAAAGACTTTGAGACTCGATTAGTTTAAGACCATACCCAGACAAAAAAAAAACACTCGAAACCGATCCAAAGAAAAACTAACAAAATCGGACCATTTCAAAATCTATCAAACACGGTCTTCCTCCAAGTATAGGTTGCCCTCATATGGGGCTGGCCACAACTACTAACCCACCTCAGTCAAACAAACTAGGGGTGAGCAAAAATCGAACCACAACAAAAAATAACCGCAAAAACTGAAACCGAAAAACCGAAATCGAAGCTAAAACCGATGGTGTGGTTTATACTTTTACCAAAACCGAAAAATTGTGGTGCAGTGCGGTTTTTAGTTTTGAAAAAACCGCAAATAACCGAACCGCACCGATTACCGTGTATTAAATAATTACATAATATATGTGTTATTTACTTATTATTAAGATTAAATATGACATTATAGATTAAATAAAAGAGTGAGTTTGAACGACAATTTCATTTTGTATTTTGATAGTGACAATTACATTTGCCGTAAGTTATAAACTTTAGTTGTTTCATAATTTACTATACTAAGTACAAATAAACAAATGAGTTTTATTTTGTATTTTGATAGCGCCAATATACTAAATATATAGTCAAAATACTAAAAAATTTATAAAAAATGCGTCGATTTGAACTTCTGCGGTTTTACAACCGTACCATAGGAAAAAAACGCACACCACTATATCATGCGGTTAATAACCTAAACCGCACCAAATAAAACCGCACCGCATGGAAAAACCACAAAACCGTACCGCATTAGAAACCGCAAATTGCGGTTTTAGGTTTTCAAAAACCGTATAATACGGTTTGCGGTTCGATTTTGACCAAAAACTGCACCAAACCGCACTATGCTCGCCCCTAAAACAAACCATAGTAAACTTCAACCACCCAACCCCTAAACAAAAGTGAACCCAACTACCAAGATCCCCTGTCGACTATGATAAAATATTAAATACCATCACGTGGTCGACAATTTTAATAGTCAATTACGGTTATAATATTTCTTCCATACACGGTCCTCAATTATATTCAGTTAATTTTACATAGTAGACCCCACTCTAATTTTGTTTGATACTCGATCTCATGTCTGCTACTTTATTCCCAATCTCTCCCAACTACCCACCCCTCACACCAAATTTCTACACATAATCATTCATGTACCTCTTCATTCAACAACCCCAGGTAATCTTTCCTGCATTAATTATTACAAATTTTCAATCTTTGCGTTCTTTATGAAATCTTAAATAAAGCAAACTTGAAAAGGTACTGCTGCACTTGTTCAATGTATTGCGGTGTTGCTTTAGAGCAAAGCACATAATTATTCATGACTGAATATTCAAGATTCTTTTAGGGATTTCACAAACTTTTGTCGTATGAAGTAATGAGCTCATTCTGCTACTTTTTGCAGATATTGAACTGGGTGGTGTTACTTTAAACTTGAAAGTTCGAAGTTAGGGCAAAAATGGCGGTTTCCGGTGCATTGAGTTTCGGAATCGGTGGTGTGATAAGTGAAAAAAGTCCAATCAGGAGACATTTCGCTACCCAATTACAAATTCAAAATCTCGGTGTAAATCGCATTGGGATCCATAGTAGGAGATCGAGATTCCATAATGTAATTAGAAATTGCGGGTTGATTAGTGATCAAGAAGCTCTAGACTTCGATCTTAATGCTTCCAATTTGGACGAAAGATTAGCTGAAACAAGAGAAAGGCTCATAAACAAGTCAATCGATCAACCAATGTAAGATCCTTGAATCATCGATTGATCATTTATTTAGTCGCGAATTGAAGTTATATAAATGAAATTAAAAGCGTAATATTGTTTCTTTTATTGTTTATTAGTGAATTAGTCGAAACTTCACCTCCAAGTGTGCAAACCGAGCTTGTATTGCTTGCATTGCCAGCTATTGCAGGGCAAGCTATTGAACCTTTGGCACAACTTATGGAGACTGCATATATCGGTAGACTAGGTAAGCCTTCAACAATTTATCACATTGTAAATGACAAAATTGCCCTTGGTTCCTCGTAAAGTTGTTCTTTCTACATTAAGTCAAAAAGAAACACCGGTATATAGCTTACCAGATTAAGTCACATCCCATTAAATTAAAAAGAAACAACACCTTAAACACCTATATCATCCTATTTTTGTTACTCATTTTGATGTTTTTCTTTATAAATTCTAAATTCTATACTCGATTCCACTTTTAAGGTGCTTTGGAATTGGCATCAGCGGGTGTTTCCATTTCAATTTTCAACATCGTATCAAAAGTGTTCAACATTCCACTACTTAGTGTTGCAACTTCATTTGTGGCTGAAGACATAGCTAAATATACACAAAATGAATCGGATTCAGGTATACCTTTATATAATTACACTAAACTTATTATAAAAATAAAAATAATAAAGACGACAATTAATTTAACAGATGAAAGACGACAATTACCCTCGGTTTCAACCGCATTAGTTTTATCTATTGGAATTGGTATAATTGAGGCTGCAGCATTGTATTTCGGGGCTGGAGCTTTTCTCAATTTGATGGGAATTTCATCTGTAAGTTCGTATATATATTACAAAATTTGTATGGTTTATTGTGAATTTACGAAAGTACCCTTTTCAAACAGGCTTCACCGATGCGTATTCCAGCACAACGGTTTCTTAAACTTAGAGCACTTGGTGCTCCTGCTGTTGTACTTTCATTGGCCATTCAAGGTGTTTTTCGTGGATTTAAGGACACAAAAACACCCGTATTTTGTCTAGGTAAGGTTTAGTTTAAGTTGTTATGTTTATAAAGTTTTATCAAGAAATGATTTTGGAATAAGATACTTAACAAAAAAAGAAGTGGAAATGCACCTTACTCATGCATACAACAAAAAGTGCAGGACTAGGAAATTTAGCCGCGGTATTCTTCTTTCCAATTCTCATGTATGTTTTCGGATTGGGTGTCACCGGTGCTGCCATTTCCACCATCACATCACAGTACGTGTTTCTCTACACCATCACTTTTGACATGAAATTCAAACTTTTTTTAATGTTTATTTTAATGGTTTAGATATATCGTGACCATTGCAATGATATGGTACCTTAATAAGAAGACGGTGTTGAAACTACCCAAAATGGAGGATTTACATTTCGGAGGTTATCTTAAATCCGGTACGTGTTTCCTCATCATAGTGTCCATCAAAAACCCTATGACCTTGTTTGTGTAAAAGACGTGAATGCCCTTCTCATCTTTACCATCGAAAATAGCCCTAGAAAGCTTGTCTAATTTAGACGGTTTATGGTTTGTTTTCAGGCGGTTTTCTTCTTGGGAGAACTCTAGCTGCTGTTGCTACAGTGACTTTGAGTACATCAATGGCTGCAAGACAAGGGCCAATAGCCATGGCTGCACATCAAATATGCTTGCAAGTATGGTTATCTTCATCTCTCCTTGCAGACGCCCAAGCTTCAGCTGGCCAGGTAATTAATTAAAACTATATAATATTAATGTGAAAAATATTTAATATTCACGGATGTGACAAGAAATATGTAAAATTTCAGGCTTTGATTGCGAGTTCTTTCTCAAAACGCAATTACAGCAGAGTTAAAGAGATAACTTTTTACGCTCTAAAGGTTTGGTTTTCTTTTTTCATTCTTTTTGTTTCGAGTTTAAAATGGTTCACTCTTTTTATATAATTATTTTTTTTGTTATTTTTCATTGCAGACCGGATTAATAACCGGGGTTAGTTTAGCTGTTATATTGGGTTTGTCTTTTGGTACATTAGCCACATTGTTCACCAATGATGCTGAAGTTCTATCCATTGTTAGATCCGGTGTACTGGTAAGTACTCATACTTTTTGGCCCAAACATGACATGACATGACAGAACAGAACAGGTTGTACTGTGTATAGCTTTTTGCCCCACCAGGAGAGGGGTTTGCTTTTAATGTTCGTTTGTGCAAAAGACGTGAATACCCTTTTCATCATCATCATTGAAAATAGTTGTAGAAAATGAAGCCTTAATATGGTTTTATTTTAATTAATGATTTCATATTAATATGTTTACAGTTTGTGAGCGCGAGTCAACCCATAACCGCCCTTGCTTATATCTATGACGGTCTTCATTATGGAGTTTCAGATTTCTCATTTGCAGCATGCTCGATGGTAAATGATCATTTTACTTTTTAGTACTTTTTACTAATTTATCCAAAAATTCAGTACTTTTTACTAATTTAAAATACAATACATATTTAAAATAAAACACAAAATTTATTTCTTCTTTTTCAAAATGTGAATAAATAATATTTTACTCTACAATTTAGAGATAATACCGAATAACAAATAATTGTTTATTTGATATTTGTAATAAATTAATGTCGTAAAGATGTTGGTGGGAGCAATGTCGTCCGGTTTTCTACTCTATGCTCCATCGGTTTTTGGTCTTGCGGGAGTTTGGGCTGGCTTGACTTTGTTCATGGCAATGCGTGCTGTGGCCGGATATATAAGGTAATTCCACTTAATTTTATTTATAAATAATTAATAAAATGATACGTTGAATTCAAAACAATTATAAAAAGACCAATAAGAGAAATTTACCGTTATCGTCTTGCAGGTTAGCACAGAAAAATGGTCCATGGTGGTTCTTGCAGGAGATTCCTGCAACCGAGGTTAGTTGATTTGACACATAAAACATAAGGCTTCACGGAGTAATGGTGGCCAAGGGGGTCGCCAAGCCCCTTGGCGAGCCAATCTCCCTCGCCATGACTACTCCGCCATCGATCGCCATCTTGCTCGCCAAACTCAAACGCCAAGCCCTTGGCGAGATGCCAACGGGCATTTCCTTTAATTTCTTACCTATATAAACCATTCGTTGGCCATTGGCCACCACTGCCTACAAAATGGCCAACGCCTGCCAATCATAGACTGGCCCACAAAAACCCCTTGGCCATCCCTTGGCCATTGGCCACCACTCCCTGCAGCCTAATACCACAAAATGTAATAAAAAGTCGTGCAAATTTAAGTTTAAAAAGTATTTGAAAATATATCCGGCACACTTGGGTGAGAGAAAAAGAAAAATGAACAAGGGAAAATTTATACAAAAAAAAATAAAAAAAAAATAGATAGATTATTAGATTAAAATTAATTTACACCATGGTTGCTCTTTATCTATTATGTGTGTAACATTTTAGTAAAACTATTTTGCAGATTGCCGTTTCACAGAAAACTTAATGAAGGCATGACTGCACCTACAAAACATTGCCATAAACTGTCACATTTAGGATTGCCTCAACGAATATTGAGATAAACTGTCGCTATTTTTGTCGCTAAAAGTACCAAAGGGTTTAGAATAGAGATGGTCATCCGGGATGATTTTTTTTCTTCTGAAGTGGGTGGCCTGCTTTCATGAACAGATAGCCAATAAAGGTCATACCTCCGATATATTAAGTCATATGATGTTTTGTCGCTATGTACAGTTTGATTATGTTTCTAGATATTGACAACGATGTCATTTTGGAATTCTTTATCAAAGGGTTGTGATTTGAAAAATATTTATCAGAATATTGTAGTTTGAAATTTATTACCAAAAGATTGTAATAGACCCACATTTGACTTTTAGTTTATATTTTTGAATTAGACAAAAAGTATTAATTAGGTCAGATTAATAAAAAAACTTGTATAAAACTTTATGTCGGTTAAAAATTTCAATTTGTTTATTCATAGCCAAAAAGGTCAATTTTTTATACGAGGTTTATTGGGGTATGAAAAAGGGTAATAATTATTTAAGTATTAGAGTTATATCACTTATATGTTTTAACTAATATGCAAAAGAAAGGGAAAAAAATATTTTTTTATCAGTTTATAGTTTTATTTCTCAATTTTAATCAAAATTACTTAGCTTGTGTATGCTTAAATTAGTAACACGTTCACTTTGTTACCTGAACAAGTTACAAAATACTAACAAACTGAAAATGACCAAATATCTATTTCGTTGTATATTGGTAAAACTTGTAACCGTGTTGCATGATAAATCATTAATCCAATTAAAATTGGTTCTTGTAATTACAATATTGGAGACATGGATTTTAATTGATAAATGATGATGAGAAATTTCAAAAATCTTATGTAAAATCTACCTTTCTTTTTCAATTTTTAAAAAGAGAAAATAACTCTGGAAGGTAATCAACTATCAAATGGGCAAATTTCTAAAAAAAAGTTCGATTTTGACACCGTATTATTTTTGTTCAATTAAGTTACTAAGTTTTCAAATTTTCTCACTTAAGTCACTATGTTTTCAATTTTGTTTCAATTTTGATCATTTGATAGGTCAACCTGGTTGCCTAACATGACATGGTGCCGTGTCAGTCTTTGGTGATATAACGTCGACATGTCATACTGATGTGTCATCTAGATATCAAAATTGAAAAAGTTATAAAAACATTGTGACTTAATTGGAAAATTTGAAAACTTAGTGAAACAATTGAAAAAAAATTACAGAGTATCAAAATCGAAATTTTCTAAAAATTGTATATTTTTTGAAATTTGTGCCTAAACCAATTAGAAACGTTTCAAATATTTAATTGATAAGAAGTAGAAAAAAAAATAAGGAGTCGTTTTATCGAAATTGTGAGATAGATGTTATAACTGCAATATTTATAATAACCAAAGGGTATGAGCGTAACTAAGAGAACATTTATGCCAAGATTTTTTAAAGAATCTAATTCACGAGACTAATGAAACATTAGAGGAGTAAATTGAAATTTTCATAAATCAACAATGAAAAGAATTTTGAAGAAGGGTTAAATGTGATCAATGAAAAGAAACCAGTGGGGGATGATTGAGAAAAGAGATTGAGTGACCAGGGTAAATTGCTACAACGAAGGAGGGGAAGATCAACTGATGTAGGGTGTTGTTTTAGGTCTTTTGGAAGTACCTGTTATAAGGGAAATATAATTACCTTATTTTGTTGTTAATTTGGCTCTTTTTTAAACTTATGGTTATGTATGTTGTAACAGACAATAGTTAGTTTGGACAACTTCTTTTGTATTGGGTCATGCATATTAACCTTGAATCATTGTAAATTTATATTGACCATGAAACAATGTCAACTGCTATTGGAATGTACAATAGCACTTCTGGGTAACTTGTTGTCTTGCTAAATTTGCTTAGTTCAAATCCATATGTATTAGTAATCAGTGTTAAATGAACAAAAAATTAGAATCAAGGGAAAATGATACATACATCTTAGATTACAAGGTTCCAATTACACAAGATACAAAAACCATACTTGACTCAAAATAAGGCCACCAACATGATTTTGTAAAAAAAAAATTGTATACCGTAACCATGAGTACACCTTCAGACCTTCAAGTAACAAAATACTTTAAAGATTCTTTCTAATCAAATATTCAAGTAACAAATTCCAAAAAAAACAACTAAAAAAAGGATGAACTTCAAAATCCTTGCTTACATTCAAGATTATTAAAGGGATTGTTGGAGTTTGTTCATAGACCTGAGTAATCCAGGTACGATTACCAAGGATCCATGACACATAGGTTCATTAACCCACCAATCCATCTGCATCTTCTCCCGTATCGCACATAAGACCAAAATCGTCTTTCCAAGGTTTAGAATTTGTTGGTGATTTTAGTGTCACCAAGTCATTTTATGTAATTAGAACTAATATGTGAGCTAAGGGCTATTTAGTTTGTACTCTAATATATGTTCGGGGATGTGCAGAGTGCACACATGTATAAGATCAAATAAATAGCCTGTTCGACGACAAGTCGGGGGGTCTGAGGGCAGCGCCCCCAGGTTCGAGGTTTCCAAAGGGGCAGCGTCTCTTTGGCGGGGTCTAAGGGCAGCGGGGTTCCAGGGACTGAGCCCCTGGCTGGGGTCCCGCTAACCTAAGTGGGTACATAGTGGAAAATCGTATTTCTTGAGGGTGATTATGGTAAAGCTAACTAATTTTGTCAGTTTTGGAAACTATCGATTTCTCATTAATTCGTGACTTGTTCCCAAAGAAACCGATAACGGCAACCCTAAAGCCCATGACGGCTAACCCTAGACGAAACCCTATCACTCGTTTATTATAAATACGACTCTCCTGTTTGAGGTCATACACACCTTTTTGCTCTCGTTTTCTCATACGAACTCAGATTCCAAAGCAATTTGACTTACGTTTTCTATGCCTAGATTCGTCAGTTTCCCTTGGGATTATCCTAGACTGAATTTCTTATAACCTGGACATAGGGTAGAAATATCAGTTGGGAAAGTGTTCGCACGATCCAAAGGGTATCCATATCTCCACTCAAACCCTACCCAATTTCTAACAGAATTGAGATTAGACCTCGAAGTGAGCATCACTGCTCGACTTCCACACAGGCATATCACCATATTCAACACCTTGGATTACACATTCACAAGTTTTGGTAGAGAGATCTTTGATTTTGAAAAAATGAAGAAGGGAGAAGCTGAAGAATGTATACGTTTGAAACCCTTTGGTGAAATGTCAATGGAGACCATTGGAAAAAAAAGAAAAAAAGAAAAAAAAAACTTTCAAAATTACGATTTTGGGAAAAACTTTTAAATCATAAGGACATTTGTGAAATTTTGTCTTTTTTTAATATTGTGAAATTATTCTAAAATTATTCAAAATTTCGTGACTTAAACTAGCGAGCTATTCCTCATGAAAAAGTATTTTGTGTTGAAAAAAATAATCTCATAAATTCGCATATTTTTTGGTAGATTCATAACACATAAAAATTTGACCGTATATTTAAGGGAAAATGACACTGTAGCACAATAAGGTTTCGTGAAATGGTTGAATTGGTCCCTAAACTATTTTTTTGCCATTAAAAGGAACGAAAAGTTGAAAACCGGTCAAAAAAAGCTTTAACCCATTGAAGTCGGTTGGTTGCATACGTGGATCCTAGTTGGAGTCCACCTGTCGCAGACGTGGAGGCCACGTGGTTGAAACTTGGGGACCAAGTTGTATAACTGTACATGTGGTCCCGATCGGTTTAAAATTGAGGGCATTTGGTTCAATTCTACAAAGATTATTACCCCAATTGAAACAGTAAACTACTGATCGATGTCTTCTTCGTCATCAACTGATTTTTCAAAACTTGGTATAAATCTATCGGATTTGAACGTTCCTTTAGAGAGTACGAGCGACTTCAGGCGATCAATCGCAAATTCGGAATCAAGCAACATGAACGTTCCACGCAGTTGGTTTTCCGCAGCGCCGTCTGGCGTTCCTTCCTCTCCCGTTCTGCCGTCTGGTGTTCCCCCCTCTGGCCAACCGCCCTCTGGCGGGCAGTATGCTACAGTCCAAGACCTGCAGTCGCTGAAGGCCACTGTAGTGGCTTTACAAAACACCGTTTACACAGGTTTAGTGTGTATCGGTGCTTATGTGTTGGCACACTTCATTGCAACCACATTCAAGTGAATATGAGGTATTAGGGTATTAGGGTTAATGGGGATCGGAGCACGAAGGGTATTAGGGTTTTGGGGATCATCCTGTTATTGTTTGATGTAAGGATGATAGAACAAAAATCATTATATATGTTTATGTATGTTACTAGGTTTATGTATTATCCTATCATTGTTTTGTAAGTTTGATGATGTTAATGGATTAACAGGTTAAGTAGTTTACTTTAATGATCTTAACAGATTAAGTAGTTTGATGGCTTAATTGGTTTGATGATCTTAATGGCTTAACAGATTAATGGCTTAATTGGTTTGATGATCTTAATGGCTTGAGTATACCTGCATGGGTTACTTGGTTTTTATGATCTTAACAGATTAAGGTGTACCTGCAAGGCTTAATTGTGGTCAAATATAACATACATGATTAAGGTGTCATCATACCAATAAACAGATTAAGTTGTGCTCATAAACAGATTAAGCCCGTTACAAGGGTCAAATAAAACATAAATCATATCCAAATGTCATATCCAAAAGTCATACCATTACTACTCATAAGAAAAGACATAACTGTTGACACATGTTTAACATACAAACAAATAAAAGCATAAAGTAGTTTTGACACATCACAAATGTTAAACAACTTATTGACACACAAACATGTTATCCAAAATAAACATTTAATCTAAAGCTACTGGGAGGTCTGATGTGTTGCCTTCACCATTTTTTCCAACAATATTTTTTGCCAATTTCTTCTTAAGTATCCTCTCTGACCTTTTGGGCTTTCTTTTCCCCAGGGTTGTGCTTTCCTGTGTCATCAAACCATTATCAGCATTTCCACCATCATTGTCTGCATTTGCAGCCTCATCTTCATTGTCTGCATTTCCACCATCATTTTTTGTACCTGCTTTGGCTGCATTTCCAACATCAATTTCATTTACACCATCATTGTCTGCATTTCCACCATCATTGTATGCATTTGTAGCATCATTTTGTGTACCTGCATTTGGTGCCACACTTTGATGAACTTCATTTACAGACTCATTTTCATCAACTGAATTGGATACATTACTTTCATTATGCACATCAGACCTCTTCCTTGCTGCCTTTCTCACTCTAACTTTCGATGGCCTTTCAACTTGCTTACATGTTGTCTTGTTATGTCCTGGCTTCTTACAGATCCCACATAACACCCTTTTCCTAATTTTAGAAACAGTATGTTTCCCAACTTTTTCTGAAGCATCTCTTCTTCTTTTAACTGTTGGCCTACCAGGCATTCTCCTCTTTATTGGGGGTAAAGGAGGAGTATAATCTGTAGATGGCCACATGTCACTTCCATTCATAGCAAGTATAGGATGCTTGTAAGCATTCTTGTAAAATGTTGCAAGATAAAGTGGGTCTACAAATGCTTCAATTGTCCCGTTGATGTAGGATATTGTTGCAACTGAATGCACACAACCATATCCATTGAGTTGCCACAGCCTACATGTGCAAGTTTTCTTTTCCAAGTTTACAGCATAAGATTCTCCTAAGTTCCTAGTTTCAAATTGTAGAAGACCACTAGGAAGCACTTGCCAGTACCTGCAAATTCCACAATTAACTTATAATTGTTTGTTATAAACTTACCACATAACAACATAGATACATACCTTTGTTGGATCTTCAACTCATTTATTTTATGTCTAATGGCAGGGCATAGTTGGTAGTCAGGCCAATTGCATCCTTTCATTTGCATCTTATGCATCCTTTCCATCACATATGTACGTATCTCTTCAAGCATTGTTATAATTGGTTTTTTTCTTGCTTCACACATGCTGTCAAATCTAAAAAATGCCCTTGACCAAGTTTTAGGATCCCTTTCCATTAGATGTTCATGAGATGCAGGGTTTAAAAGCTCAATTTCTTTCATAACTGCTTTGAAATGAGGTTCCGTTGTAGCCTTGCTTGCTATCCAAAATAAGTTTTCAAAGTGAGCACCAGAAAATCTCTTTTTAAAGTTAGCATAAATATGCCTAGCACATTGCCTATGTTCAGCTTGTGGTAAAACTTCCTTGACAGCCTCTAAAAGACCCTACATGCCAACATTAAGGAATTCAATTAATATCCAATCCATAAGATTAAAAAAATTGAAATAAATTATGAAATTTTATTGACATCCATACCTTATGTTGATCTGACATTAAAGTAACTCCAACACCACTTTCAAGATGCAAATCTTCTGTAAGGTTCTCCATGAACCATTTCCAGTTTTCTTTATTTTCCACACAAACAACAGCCCAAGCAATTGGGAAATTTTGATTATTGCCATCCCTTCCAATTGCACTTAACAACTCACCGGAACAATAACCTTTCAAAAAACACCCATCAAGGTTAATCACTCTTCTACAACCAGCTTTCCAACCCTTTCTTAAACCCTCAAAACACACATAAAACCTAGTGAAGTAATTTTTTCCATCTGGCATGCAATTTACCCCCACTTGCACATTAGAGCCCGGATTAGATCTTCTAATTTCCTCTCCATATGACCAAAGTTTGGAATAGTGTTCAACTATGGTTCCCTGGATTAGAGTCAATGCATGCTTCTTTCCTCTCCTACATTGACTCATGCTAACCTCAATCCCAAATTTTTGTTTAACATCTTCTCTTAATTGTCTAACAGTCAATTTTTGGTTATGTAATATCTCATTAGTGTAGTGACTACCAATCCAAGCATAGTTGACAATTGAACCAAACTTGAAGTTCCTTACACAATTATGCTCATGGATTAAAGACTTTATTTGGAATGAGTGCTCATCACTCATCCATGAAGCCCATAGCCTAAAAGAGCAATCTCCATCACAACAATTTGCCAATAACCTCCTACTATCATTCTTTTTATAACACAATTGATATCCATTTGCAACAGCATAGTTACAAAGCATATCTTTCAACTGTTTAGGGCTTTCAAAACGCATACCTAGTACAGGCTTCTGTTTTTTCCACTCAACATATGGATTAAACCTTGTTTGAACATCACTTTGCCTGTCAATCTCACCAATGTCAACTGGTCCTGATTCGTGCTCACCCATCTGATTTTCTTCCCCATCTACCATCTCCGGTGGTGCTGTGGTGTTGTTCACAGGAGTGTTTATGTCCAGTCTATCAATCTCCTCTGCTACACCGGAATGGTGATCTTCAGGGCTAATCACCTCATCGTGGTCTTCAGCTATCCACTCCTGGACATTAACACCGGTATGATCCACGTACATAGGCACAACAGTTCCACAATGTTATGCGATCTCGATGAACTCAACGTATTCCATTTCATCTTCAATCATCTTTAGTCCTTCTGCTAGCTCGCTCTCAGGTAAGCAGTAATACAAGTTCCTGCATTTCTCTCCGGTAAATCTTTCAAGAAACTTCACACATTCCTCTAAATCCATCCCCGTAAAATCAATGTCTTCAAACAGGTGATGCATGCCCTCTGTATAACTCAACGGTTGCCTGGTGAAGACTCCATGGTAGTGAACATCCACTTTGCACTGTGATTCCATTATCGCGAAGAAGAAACTGCTTGAGAAAAAGGGTTTGGTGGGAAAGAGCTTGATAAGGGTTTCTAACAGTTTTGAACCGTAATCGTACTCTTTAATAAGACCTCAAATTGAACACGTAGATTGAACACGATGACATGGACGATGACATGGATGATGACTAGGATGCATCGTAACATAATTTAACAACATGACCGGGTGACCCCTTCACTTTGGGGTCAATGATATTTTAAACACTTTTTAACTTTTTGTTCCCTTTAGTGGCAATAAAAAAACATTAGGGACCAAATCCACCAATTCCTGTAACATTATTGTGCTACAGTGTCATTTTCCCTATATTTAACATCCAAACATGATCTAGTAGGGGTGAGAATGGGGCGGTTTGGTTCGGTTAGTGGCCAAAACCGAACCATAACCATTACAATCAGTTAATGCATTTTAGTAGCCATTGGTTATGGTTAATATTGGTTATGGTTAACGGTTTTAATCGGTTAATGGTTTTGGTTAATGGTTTAATAATGGTTAACCATAATTACATAAAAATTTAAAGTTTGTTTATTTATAACTTTCTATGATTTGTATGAATTTAAAAGTTAAATTATCTCAAAAGTCAAAATAATGATATTAACTTTAAAAAAATATCAACTTTTTATTATTTTTCTAGTATATACTAAAATCCATGCAAACGTTAAAAAAATTTGATTTACTTTTAAAATTTTATTACATTTATCATATGATCTTGTTTTTTTAATTATAAAAAGGAACCAAATTCCATTTTCAGTATCATCCTTTCCACAACTTGATGATTGAGATTATTTAACTCTTAAATAGCTTTGATCCCATTTCATGACCATTAATTACGTTTGACTGTGTCAAAACTTGAAAGTTCTGCTTTGGTTTTTAAACATGAGGATCGAGTAAATTGTCAATTCATACAAGCGGAAAGTTGTATCAGATTGATTAAAAACAATTAACAAATTAACAAATTGATATGAAGATTGAAGCGTAAAGCAAGCGGCAAATTGATTAAAAACAATTAACAATTTGATATGAAGCGGCAAATTGATTACAAACAATTAATAAATTGATATGAAGCGTAAAGCGGCAAATTAATCTCTAATCAGCACATTGATATGAAGCGTAAAACGGCAAAAGTTGTTCTTTTTCACGGTTTAGAATATTAGTAGATTACAATACTATTAACGTAAATTAAAGTGTATCATAATCAAGATTACAATAAATATAAACTTACTGATAATGAGATGATCGACTTATTGAGTATTGGCAATGGCTGCTACATGCACGATAGTGAGAAGATGAGGAAACGACGGAATGTGATGATCACGTCCAACCTTGGTAACCTATCTATCCTCAATTGTTTTGGATTTTTTGGGCTTGGATCTTTATCAATTTAATGTTTCCTATTAAACTACAACATATAAACTATATATTATTATATTTATGAACCGTAATATAATGTTTCCTACTGAATTTATAACATATAAAATATATATTATTATATTTATTGGCGGTTCGGTTAATATAGGTTCGGTTTCCCTATAAAACCATAACCAAACCATTATATTTCGGTTATCAAATATATAAACCAAAACATTCGGTTAATAAATGGTTCGGTTTTATCGATTATTTAGGTTATGGTTCGGTTTTTCGGTTATTATTCTCACCCCTATGATCTAGTGTCTGCTAATAAGATTCTCAATTCTTTCTTTACGAATTTCAATACATCTATTTGAGTTCGAAGCTTTCTATATACACATTATTAATACTTTCATTACTATATAAACGTGCAATTTTTTTTAATTTTTTCTTGTAAACATTTTTAAAAAAAGGCTGCATTGTTTTCTTTGATACGTTTTTAAGCATATAATGTCGAATAGCTTTCTATTTGTTTCATAAGTTAATGATAATTTCTTTTACCAATTCATCCAAAAACACTTGTACATTTGATAGAACTGCTGCACAGGGTTGTACATTGTGCTCAAGAAATGCTACCAAGAGCTTTCGCTTTTTCCTTGAGCACAAACTTCTGCACCTTCCCGGTGGAGGTTCTCGGCAATTCCTCAAAAACGACGGTTTTCGGCGCCATATAACGTGGCATACGATCGCGACAATACTTAATTATATCATCGCCGTCAACATCGCAACCGTCTTTCAATTTCACAAACGCACACGGCGTTTGACCCCAGTGGTCGTCCGGTCGCGCCACCACCGCCACCTCGAGCACCGCCGGGTGGCTGTAGATCACGGTTTCAACCTCCACCGTGCTAATGTTCTCGCCTCCCGATATGATTATATCCTTCGACCGATCCTTGACTTCTATGTAACCGTCCGGATGTTTAACAGCTAAATCGCCGCTCCGGAACCATCCGCCGGCAAACGCCTCTTCGGTGGCTTTCCGGTCTTTCAAATATCCGCTCATTACTGTATTCCCCTGAAACATAATTTCCCCCATCGATTTTCCGTCAGATTTGACGGTTTCCATCGTCACCGGATCTTTCACGTCGACTCCCTCCAGTGCTAGATGTCTCACTCCTTGCCGTGTTTTGAGCTTCAACCGTTCTTCAACCGGTAATGAATCCCATTCCGGTTTCCATGAACACGAAGTCCCCGGACCATATGTCTCCGTTAGACCATACAAATGAGAAACCCTAAACCCTAACTCCTCCATTTTTGAGAGAATTAGCGGAGGCGGGGGTGCACCGCCGGTCATAATCTCGACCTTGTGTGGGAGCGGTTTCCGGTGAGTCTCAGGACAGTTGATAATCATGTTTAGGACCGTCGGGGCTCCTCCCATGTGTGTTACCTTGTGGAGGTCAATGTTATCGAATATGTCTTTAGGGTCGCACCGCCGGAGGCATATGTTAGTACCGCCGACGGCCGCCAGGCCCCAGGCGACGCACCAACCGTTGCAATGAAACATAGGCACAGACCAAAGGTAGGTCGGCATTGCTCCCATTCCGTGCATAAACACGGTGGCGATCGAGTTGAGATACGCACCGCGGTGATTATAAACAACCCCTTTAGGCCTTGACGTCGTTCCTGAAGTATAATTTACACTGATCGGATCCCATTCGTCGGTTGGACGGACTACAGAGAATCCGGCATCTCCGCTCTCTACGAGGCTTTCGTATTCGTAAGCGGGGGTGATTAGATCAGACGGCGGCGGCACAGTGTCGTCGGAGATGATAACAAGGAGAGGTGGTTTTTTAAGAAGATTGATCGCAGGTAATGCAATGTTGAGTAGTTGATGATCTACAACGAGGATTTTAGTCTCGGAGTGGGTTAGAAGAGTTGCGAGCATGTTGGAATCATGGCGGGTGTTCAGTGTGCAGAGGACGGCTCCGGCCATCGGAACAGCAAAATGGAGTTCTTGCATCGCCGGAACATTTGGTGCTAACGTCGCTACCTGCGGTGGCAGCACATAGTTATTATTTACCCACCAAAATTCTAAGATTATACTTTTTAGTTTTTATTTTATTATTTACCCACCAAAATTCTAAGATTATACTTTTTAGTTTTTATTTTATTATTTACTCACCAAAATTCTAAGATTATACTTTTTAGTTTTTATTTTAACATATAATAAATAAATCGATAATAATATAATTCGAGTATTTTTTGATTCCGGAAAAACAGACAAATCTAATTTCCACAAAATAGCCATTTTCCCGTAAATAACCAAAGAATGATTTTGTTTTTGTGTGGTTTTCAACAAAAATATAAAAATAACTTTTTATTATTGCAATATTTTTTTTTCATATATTGTCAAGTAATTCATATTAAATTTTCGAAACTTTTTGTCGTAGAGATTTTTAAAATCTGTTTTCACAGAAAAAATCAGTTTCGTAATACAAAATTAAGTCAGGTCCAAAGATTTTCCAAAAAAGTTGGTGTAAAAATAGAAGAAATTTAAAAAAAATACCTTAAATATCGGAGAATTATTTCACAGGGAATTATAAATTTAGCAACCAATAATGAATTTTGCAACAGGTGTCACTAAATTGATGGTTATTTGCGTAAAATAATTTTTCTTGTGTTATTTTGTGAGAAACTATCGTATTATCTTCCAATGTTCATAGAAAATCAGTATGTTAATGTTTCGTAACTGTGTAATCAAAAAACCAGTTTCATAGCATATAGCTAAAAATGTTACATGACATTATTAATTTTAATTATACAGTTTCTGAAAATTAATCACATTATAGTTTCAGACAAAATACTAGCAATTATCTCAGATAGCAATTACAATTTCTAGAAATTAATACTCCTGTATAAACTTTTTAACTTCAGATAGACCATGCAAACGGTTTTCTTAAATTATCCGGTTATAATTCGTTAATTCAACCAAACTAATAAACTACAATAGTTTAATAGACACAAGTAACATACTGATTCTTTTCGGTATCCGTAAACTATAAGCCAATGTAACCAAATTGAATTTACTCTTTAAATACAGATAAATATTGTTTATTTAAAACTAGTTGCAGTATTATTAAGCATCATGGAAAACGTTACGATTCTCGTGTAATTATTTTAATTGTAAATTTGGAAATTAGCCTGAATAAAATTTATATAAGATAAAATTTCATATCTAAATTATTTTTATGTTGTCAGTGAATTTCGCAACTGTTAAGTCCTTTTAAATAAAGTATATACTACTTTAATAAAATTTCAATGAAATATAACAACTTTCGGTTGAATCTGAGTTTGTTATTCTCTGAATATTTTAATTTTGTATTTGACGGCATTCGTTGTATTTATGACCACCCGTGTTTTATTGATTCTAATATTTATAACGACATATTATTATTATTATCAAAAGGAAATTATCTAATAAGTTAAGAAATGTCACAATAAATATAATGTTAATGACTAAATATTATTACTAATCCTAAATTACGCTTATGATGACAATAATTTATACCTTTTATTTAGAAATAGTAATTTATATATCTTTTAACGGCAATCCTACACTACATCATCATATGTTCATGTTAGATAGATGAATCATTCATAATAAAACTAGTCTACCGTACTCATACACATATATTCTATTATAAGACGTTTATTTAATACCATCTATAATTATAATATGGAAGATTTTAAATAAACCCTCGTTTATCATACGTGGGCTCCACACATATGAAAATTCAATTTAAGGCTTTTATTGCAACAACCTTATAACATTATAACAATAAACAAACAAAAAATAGGACCACAGTAATTATATTGTTTGATTCGAAGTTTGACAAAAAAAAAAAAACACACACTACATTTACATTTCATTCGACCCAAATGGAAAATGATTAAATACCTACCTCTAAACGATTCGACGACCTTCATTTTATCGTGTATTTTTCATTATACTAATAATATATCTCTTAATGATCATTATTAGATAAAAGTTAAATTCAGTTTGATCCATTAACTTTTTTATCGTGGACTTCGGATTATACAAATCATTTGATTTATTTTTGAATTGAGAATCTAACGATGGCGCCATGAACAAAACGAAGCCAAAAATTTACAAATTAAATTCAAAATGCCATGAACTTCTGAACAAAACAAAGAAGAAAACTTACAACGTCACCACGAGAAATCCCCAACTGAGTTAGGGCAGATGCGAGCTTCACACACCTTCTGTGTGTTTCTTCCCATGTATACTTAAGTGATCCATAAATCACGGAGGTCCGGTCTCTGTAAACATCCGCCGATCTCTCCAAGAAGCTAATCGGAGAAAGCGGAACAAAGTTCGCCGAGCACCGGACCAGCCCTTCCACCGATCGCCATGATTCCCGCTGCAAATCATCGGTAGGTTCAGATAATCGAGACAACTGGGAGTATTGACGCGGCCGGCGGTGATGAAGATGAGTAAGATTTGTTTGAATTTGGTTTGTTGCGGTTGTAGTGAGACGGCGAAGGAGCCAAGTGTTTGACTTATTCAGGATTTTGTTCATGGTGATGGTGGGGACTTCAGGGCCAGGGCTTGAGGGTCAAAAGACTACAAAGGAAGGAGAGAGTATTTGTTCTTATAGATAAGCTGGAAACCTCAAGGGTACCCATGTTTGGTAAATTATTTGGATTTTGGAATGCCTGCATTTTATTTAATGAGAAAGTCACAAAAAACATGTTTTTATATAGGTTAATTGGTCAAATACCAAAAGCCGGTTACGGTTATGGAATAATAAGTCTGTATTAAGTTGGTATTTAAATTTTTAATTATATTGAATAACATATTTATTAGAATAATATTCTTAAGTGGTTTTTACATACAATTTGTAGGGCTGTGTATGTGGCAGTTTGGTTCGGTTATCGACCAAAACCGAACCATAACCATTATGATCGGTTAATGTATTTTAGTAGCCGTTGGTTATGGTTAATATTGATTACGATTAATGGTTTTTATCGGTTAATGGTTAATATCGGTTAACCAAAACAAACAAAAATGATATAAAAATTGAAAGTTCTTTATATAAAAAGTGAAAAATAAGAAAGTACATTGATTTAATAAGTGAAATTTAGATACACCTTCATCCGTCATTCCCTCCCAAAGACTCATTTACGTTTTCTAATTTTTAGCATTATATTTATTTTAAATAACTTAATTAGACTTGGATTTTATTATTTATATTCTATAATTTAAAACTTAAAATATAATTACATATAAATATATCGGTTCGGTTATATATTGGTTCGGTTATCTTATAAAACCAAAACCGAACCGTTTCTTATCGGTTTGCAAAAAATACAAATCGAACCATCGGTTTTTGAAACGGTTCAGTTATTATGGTTTGGTTATATCGGTTAATTCGGTTTTGGTTTGGTTTTTCTGTTTTTGTGCTCACCCCTAATAATTTGTATGTGAATAAAATTAAATTAAATATAACTTTCTATTTTGGTATTATTATTAAGGGTGGATTTATACATACCCATTACTATCTAATCGTACACCCTATTTGATTTTTTGTCTTTCCGTTGTTTTTTTTTTTGTCTTTCACATATTTTGTTTGTTTGTTGTCTTTTTTTTCTTTTTTTAATAGTATTTGATTTATTATTATTATTATAAAAACAATAAGAATGAATTTACCTTTTATAATTTTTACGTTTTAGTAATAATAAACAATAGTTTTTTTGAAAGTAGTTACAACACAACGAACGACGTTTATAATTTCATAAAATTATGTCAAATTATATCAAAAAGATTATGTCAAATTAATAAATTTAGCTTTTATAATTTTTACGTTTTAGTAACAATAAACATTACTTTTTTTTAAAAGAAATTATGACACAAAAAACGACGTTTATAATTTTATAAAATTATGTCAAATTATATCAAAACGGTTATGTCAAATTCGAACGAATGTATAAAAAATAACAATATAAATAATAATAGCAATGCAAAGTTTGATCAAATATTACAATTACACGTTGTGTTATCTAGATTACGACCATAAATATTTAGTCGAGCACTATACAATGTTTCTCATTCAACAGAATGTTCTGATCTGTACGGACGCACAAGCATGGACAAACGGAGATGGTGTATAACTGGGTGACGGACCAAGAATGGCGGTTTCCGGCTAATAATAACATAAATTTCGATTACTTACAAACGGACCAAGAATAGCGGTTTCCGGCTATAGTCAAAATTATAGCAACAATGATAAACTCACAAGCACAACTCATTTATATATGCATAGATTAGACATAAATCTTAATCGTAAATTTAATTGTATTATGAATGGTAAGTGAGAGTTTTTACTTGGGAAATGGATCATCATGCACGTCGCACAACATTCACAACTAACGTATTCAATGCAAGTAGTGTTTGTGGCTTTCTTTTGCAATTGATTAATCTTTAATGTTGTTTACTAGTCTTATTCTACATCATTAGGTATTTATCTTTTTTTTTTAAACCTTCTCGTCATTTTTGTTTGGTGATCAATATAAGCTGCATGTTTGTCTCTTCTACGTGGCAAAAGGAGGAGGCGGAGCACCGATAATGGAATCCAGTTGAGAATGATTCATGTATTGTTGTATAGAACACTATCAAGTCGAGATGATAGGGGGAGGGGGGAATAATTTATCATTGTATGTGTGTATGTTTGAACAATACGATGTGAATGATCAAAACATTAATACCCACAAGAAAAAAAACTCACAAATATTAGAAAGATACCTAAATATATAAGTTCCACACCTTTATAGACCGAAATACCCTGTGACTAGTCAACTACTTATGGATAATAATTTATCATTGTATGTATGTATGTTTGAATAATACGATGTGAATGATCAAGACATTAGTACCCACAAGGAAAAAAAAATCACAAATCGTGAACGATCTCTATTAATGGGGCCAAAAATCTGCGATATATATTCTTCGTGAGTAATAAATTGAATTTGCAAATGTCTATCGAAAATGATTTATGTCAGAAAAAATAATTCCACAAGTTCACAGACTCTTATTTGTATTCCTGCGGTAATTCTGTTATGGTTCAAAAAATCTGTTTGGCATGCTACCTCTTTAAAATAAGGGCAAAAATACAAAAAAAACACAACCACTTATTAGGATATATTCAGAAAAAACCATTCATTAATTTTTTGTTTAGAAAAACCCTTCATCTTTATTTTACATTTTAAAAAAGGATTAATAACATAAAAGCCACTGTAGTTTAGCCAAAATTATGGTTTAACCACGTACTATATTTCTTTTTGTTCCAAAAAAACCACTCATACTTTCAAAAAATTCCATATTGGCCACTATTCAATTTATTTTATAACTTTTAAGGATTATTTTCATCGAAATATTATGTGAAAAGTTCAATATCGACATTTGAAACAAATATTGGAACTATATTGCAGTAAAAATGATACATAAAGTTGTCTACATGTGCTTTTGGTCTTTGTAAGTACAGCTCTTCAGCCACGTTGTGAATGCATAAGGTGTCCAAATGAATCCACTAAATTTTGAATCCGACGAGAGTAAGCAGTGTTCCGAGTTAGAGGCATACAATCCTGACTTTTATTTGTTATAGTGGTCGCAATGTATCTTTTGGAAAATATGAGTGGTTTTTACGATTTTTTTTGAAATTATGAGTGAGTTTTTTAGAACAAAAAATAATATATTGCTTAAACCAAAATTTGGCCAAACTATAGTGATTTTTATGTTATTAGCCTTTTAAAAAAACCAAAAGTTAAGACTTTCCCTGTAATAGCCGGTAATATGCTTACATGGCATAAAGAATTAAACAAGAGTCTGTTGTTATGGTTACTTTTCTCTAATACTCGACCATGGCTTTTCCGATAGAATCTAGGGCACGTTCAATCCCCAAAATGTTCTCTCTTTCGACAATACAAAAGAGAACAATCACTCTTCTTTTCCAACTCTAAAATTTAATGAAAATTTCAGATTAAAGAATCATGGGGCAAATCGTAATCAAGTCCACCGGTTGAAACCATCGATCTAGTTCGATGACTCTATCACCTCCTTGGAGTATCATGGAGAAAGAATCACTCATCATTGGAACTTCAAGTGGAGTGCTTTTACTATACAATGTTGATGATAACATCACATAGGTGGTTAGCAAAGTGGAAGGTATGTAGAAGAGAAAGGGGTGGGTGAAGGGGTTGGACCCTACACGGATCTGGGATCAGATTAGGCAACCACCGGAGAAAAAAATGAACTCAGTGGGTTCAAACCCATTTTCACCGTCAACCTCTAAATGCTTCGTCGGAAGTCACTCCCTTCTCCTCCGTCTCTTCCCAGCTCTTCATTCTCCAAGTGCTCGTTCAAACTCCGACCCCGTCGGCTTCCAGTGGCTCCGGAAAACGCAGCTCCTCCATCTGTTCCGGCAAAGTCGATTCGGCCATGATCCTCCGCCACGTACTACCCATCCGACGGTGCCCCACCGCAGCTCCTCCATCTAGGTCATCGTGACCCTTCTCTCACACCGCAGAGACTGATGCAAGCTTTCGGTACTGCGGATCGGAAGCTACGATCGTTCTCCTCCGATATCGCCTCTAACACATCTGCAATGAAGGGGTCGCTTTGATTGGTATGAAGTGCAAGCAGATTAACAATTCTTCCAATATAGAAAATCCCTTTGTGCCACGTATATTCTATATAAGTACATGTATGGAAAAAAAATTAAAACAATTCCACGTATTTGCCTTAACCGGTGATTTGAAGTAAGAATATGTGATTTGGTTAAAAGTGATAGGTAAAAGAAAATTGAATGGGTTTTTTAAATCAAAATATAATTTAAGGGTTTTTTTAATATACTTCTATAAATGGAAGGGTTTTTCTGCATTTAGCCCATAAAATAATTTCATTTTATGAATAGTTCTATGATACAGGGTGCAAAAACAGCAAAATGTTGTTGGTGAGCTCCACCGGTATTAACGCTCTTGGGATTTGCATTTGAAACTTTTATGAGTCAAATAAATGTAACAATGATATATTTTAAGCTACTTTTATATTATAAATATCGTGCTTTTTACGAAATATAACTATATATTCTAATTTTTATGTCCACTTTATGATCAAATTTCGTCTACATTTACCATGGTTAAACTATTATAATATACTTGACTGATATTAAATAACAATTAAAATAAATTAAACATTAAATTGATGCATGTTGTTAATTTGTAAAAAATGACAAAAGAGCAATGAAATTAAAATTTGTTATTATTATGTATCAAAAAAACTATGGCGTCTAGAAGGAAAAACAAGCTAATATGTATAGATTTTGTGCATTAGCCCTTTTATTTTATATGGCAAATATTAAGGTTGCAATAGAAGATGTTTTTTTGGAATGAAGTTATATTTTTCTAAATTATATGATTATAACTTCATATATGCATATTATATAACTCTTATAACTTGTAAAGTATTTTCAAAGTTTGGTTATACCAATTTCGTGTCAAGTTTAACGCGTTATCGATAGCATCCCAGCGGTAAAGACTTCCTTATTTCAACTTAAAGACAATGGTGCATTTATTATATATACTAGTTGTGAAACCTGTATATTACCTGGGATGATACAAAAACATTAATAATTTTACATAAGAAATTTGTTTGTGTATCGTGATATCTTGCTTTTGATTTTTACTATTACGACTTTGTATTTTGTTAAATATAATTGATGATGAGAATGTCACCGTACCTAAAATCAAATTTACTATTATGGTTGTAATCGTTCTTCAAAATATTATGACGTCAATTGTCTCTCAAATCCTTCTACACATTTAAAAATAATATGATATTAAAAAACAATTAATTTTGAAATTGAATGATAACAATTAATTTTGAAATTGAATGATAATTAAACCGACCATTAAGGAGTTAGAAACGTTTCAACCCAATTAGTTTTTTTGAATAAATTTAAAATTATGAGAAAATGACATGTGGCAAAATGAATGTGGTGATAACATGTGGCTTTGAGTTACTTATTTATTAGGATAGAATATATATATATATATATATATATATATATATATATATATATATATATATATATATATATATATATATATATATATATATATATATACTAGTTGTAAAACCCGTGTATTACACGGGATGATACAAAAAAATTATTAATTAAGAATATCTAAACATTAATAATTTTACATAAGAAATTTGTTTGTGTATCGTGACATCTTATTTTTGATTTTTACTATTACGACTTTGTATTTTGATAAATATAATTGATTATGAGAATGTCACTGATACTAAAATCAAATTCACTATTATGATTGGAATCATTTTTCAAAATATTATGACGTCAATTGTCTCTATTGTCTCCCAAATTATTTTACACATTAAAAAAAATAATATGATATTAAAAAACAGTTAATTTTAAAATTGAATGATAGCAATTAATTTTGAAATTGAATGATAATTAAAACGATCATTAAGAAGTTAGAAACGTTACAAACCAATTAACTTTTTTTAAGAAATTTAAAATTATGAGAAAATGACATGTGGCAAAATGAATGTGGTGATGACATGTGTCTTTAAGTTACTTATTTATTAGGATAGTATATATATATATATATATATATATATATATATATATATATATATATATATATATATATATATATATATATATATATATATATATATATATATATATATATATATATATATATATATATATATATATATATATATATATATCAGGTCGGGTCAAAGCGATAGAACCCTAACCCGACCTGATACCTGACATTTTCAGGTTTCGAGATTTTTTGCTTGGGTCTCGGTTGTCCTGCCGGGTTCGGGTGTTTTTTGCTATCCACCGTTCAATTCTTGTCCAGAGCACATGTCCAATTTTTTGTTTTAACATGGGTCGGAAAACTGGTTTTCAGTCCATTAAGGCATTAACACAACGGTCCATCATCTTCTAATTACAGGTAGAGGTGCACATCGTAACCGGTTTTTTTAAAAACCGGAAATAATAACCGGACCGGTTTTTCCAATAACCGGTTATCCAAGAACCGGGCCCGGTTTAACCGAACCGACGGTTATGAGCCGGTTAACATTCCTTTGCGCGAACCGGTTTTTTGACCCGGTTTTTTAACCGGTTTTCTTTAACCGGTTTTTTAACCGGAAAATAACCGGTTTTTTTTTCCTAGCCGTTAAAAAACGGGAAAATGTGTGATTTTGGCTTCTTTTGCTCGGATTATAGCCGTTTATAGCCGTTATAAAGTCAAAAATACCCATTTTACCCCTCATTTGTTAGTATAAATAGATGTTGGTTCATTTGGTTTCAACACCCCGCAAAAAACGCTCACAAATCTCGACGTTTTTCGCATTCCCGACCTATTTTCTAACAATTTCAAGATGGCTTCGTCATGTTCCGCTACCGGTTCCGCTTCCGTTGGTACTTCGGGAATAACACGAAACTATACCAACGATGATGTAGCGGAAATCAAAACCACAACGTGATCCGCCGATGTTTGGTCAAATTTCGATTATTGTGTTATGAGAGATGGTGCGAAAAAAGCTCGGTGCAAGAAATGTGGGAGGTTTTATTCGTCAACGAGCAACTCAACGTTGAGGGCACATATAAGTAGCGGTTGCAAAGCGCTCCAACAAACTAGTACCGATCCGTCGCAAACTACAATTGGATCGGACGGCGCTTTATTTGTGTACGACAACGATGCCGTAAGAGAAGCCTTTGCCAAGTTTGTCATCCAAGAAGCACTTCCATTCGACCACTTCGACAACCCGCGGCTTACGGAAATCATCAAAACGAAACTTCAACCTCGATACTCCGCTGTAAGTCGTACTACTCTTCGACGTGATGCTATTGCACTTTGGGCCAAAGCGAAATCCGAAATAATTATAGGATTTGCAAACTACAAAAATTCGATTTCGCTAACTTGTGACGTTTGGACCGCCCCCCACGGAAATGCAAATTCCTATTTAGCCGTTACCGCTCATTGGTTTCATCCCGATAGTTGGCTAATGATGAAACGGACAATAGATTTTAAATTATTTGGTTATCCACATACCGGTGCAAACTTATTAAAAATATTATTGGACGTTATGACGGAATATAAAATAGACGATAAAGTCTTTTCTATGTCCCTCGATAACGCGTCAAACAACACAAACGCCATCAATCGAATGAAATTAAGACTAAAACCAATTTTAGATGGCGACTTTTTTCATACCCGATGTATTGCACATATTATAAATATAAGTGTGCAAGCCGGGCTTCAAGTTTGTGATGATTTACGTACGAAATTTAAAAATCTTTTAACCACAATTTATGGCACAAGTAACCAACGACAAGCAAATTATCGGTTTTTTTGTGCACAATGTAACGAACCATGTTTAGGCCCTAACTTTGACACACCCACAAGATGGAACTCAACGTGTTTTATGTTTGAAAGCATTTTACGTCAAAAACTCACACTTAATGCGTTTAACGAAATACTTGTTGAAAAACGTCGATCGGTTTCAATCCCCGAATCGGATTGGAATTTGCTTCAAGAACTAACACATTTTCTACAAATTTTCAAGGAGGCAACAACTTTGTTGTCGGGCGTTTACTATCCCACGAGTCCGTTGGTTTTAAATCAAAATTTTCTTATGACGGAAAAAATGGCAAATTTCGAGTATTCTTCGATCACATTGTTTCAAAATATGGTTATTGCTATGAAAAGCAAATTTTTAAAATATTTTCGGGAATTGCCTTTAGTCTTCACATGTGCCGCCGCCCTAAACCCGACTATAAATGTGGGTGGTGTAAACGTTTTAATGGGGCAAATTTATGAAAACTTGGGATTAAGTGAACTCGAACCAAATTTCGTTCAAAATCAAGTTTTTAAATTCAATGACTCTTTCAAAAAATTATTTGAAATGTACGCTACCAAATATGGTCAACCAACTAATGTAATAGTTGATCATATTCGTAGAGGTATGGCCGGTTCATCTTCATCGGGAAGAAACGTTAACATAAATCTTTATAACACTTTGATGGAAGATGCCACAAAACGCCAACGTACTTCCGCCCCAAGTAGCGAATTGGGCAATTATCACCTCCAACGACCGAAGTTGATGAGGGTGAGATTGAAGAATTTTCGGATTAAAAGCTTGAAGATTTGAAGACGACAAAGTTGAAGACTATAATTCATACTATTATATTATTGACGTTTATGTAGTTTGAATTTTAAATCTTTGGTATTTCTAGATGAAGACTATCATTCCTAGTTTATGTAATGTGTTGGAGATTGACCTAGGTTTTTCGATGTTGAACCTCGGTTATTCGAAAACTATCATTCCTAGTTTTTTATAATACGTATTTGGTCGTTCACGTTTGTTTTTTCCATTTCAATTTCAATCAATGTTATTCAAGTTCAAAAATTGTTGTTTCTTATTGTATATCATAACCAAAGACAATATAAACTTTTATGTATTTTTATAGTATTTTTTAGTATTTTTTTTGTATTTTTAAAGATTTAATTCATTAAAATCGGTTTTTTTACCGGTTTAACCGGAACCGGTTATATAAAAACCGGTTTTAACCGGAACCGGAACCGGTTATACCGGTTATACATTCCAAACCAAAAAAACCGGCCTAAACCGGTCCGGTTTTACCCGAAACCAGTCAAGCCAAAACCGGTTATATCAAAAACCGGTTCTCATTTTAACCGAAACCGGTTTTAACCGGTAAATGTGCACCTCTAATTACAGCTCCTCTATTTTTCCTTTTAATAATTACAAATTTATCCCAATAAGGAATTATTTTACGAATTTAGTCATATATGAACTATATATTTAATAAATTTTTATTAAGTTTTTTTAAAATTCTAGCCTAAATTTCATTTTTGTTACAATTTTGGTGCAAACACCTTTTCTTTTTTATAATTTTGACCCAACTTTATATTCCTAAGGCTTGGGGGAGTGGCCTCGCCATCCCCCTCGCCATTTCACTCGCTGAAGATCGCCAAGCCGCTCCACCGCTCCTCGCCCTCGCCTTCGCTGTCGGACTCTCGCCAATTCTCCAGCGAGCTCGCCAAAACGATTTGGCAACGGTCATGTGACCGTTGAACGGTCACAATTACAAAAAAAAAATATAATTAAAAAAAATCCAATTATTCTTCTATATAAACCAAACCCTCAAATCATTTTTACCACACAACTTCAATATCAAACCCCTTCTACAATTTATATCCTCTTTCCCCCAATTTTAATTTCAAAAATTATGTCATCCGACTCGTCAATTTCGATATCATCGTCAGATGATGATGGATTGGTTTTTAAGTTTAATTTAGTTTGTTTTAAGTTGTTTATTTATGTTTTTAATTTTAATGTAATGTATTTTAAGTTTAATGAAATGGTTGTTTTTAATTTTATTATTGTTTTTAATAATATAAATAATTTAAAAAAAAGATTTAATAAAATAGTTTAGCATGAAGTTCAGCATGTGCTGACCACTACCACCATTTTTGGTCAGCATGTGCTAAACTTGCTGAATGCTGACGTGGCATAGTTTAGCACATGCTGAACATGCTAACCACTCCCTCCAGCCTAACAAATTTGATCCAAACTCTTTTTCATAAATTTTCATTTTTTATCGTATTGACCAACTTTCAACTTATTTTATAAATTTGGTTCGTAATTTTTTATATAAATTTTCCTCAGGTTTTTTATAATTTTTTTACAACATTGTTTTTTTAAGAAATTCTTTTATATATATATATATATATATATATATATATATATATATATATATATATATATATATATATATATATATATATATATATATATATATATATATATATATATATATATATAACTTTCTTTTTGATGAAATTGTTTTTACAAAATCATTCTTTACAACTTTTTCTATTTTAGCGTTTTTTAATTCTTTTTCGTTTCTACAAATTATTTTTTGGTTACAAACATCCTTTTCATTTTTTTACATATTCGTTTTCATGTAATGTTTTAAAACATACATATTTTCATTTATTTACGTTTTCATATTAACAAATTAAAAATGCACTACTATATATAAGTAAACATATTTTTCTGTAAATTATGTGTAACCTGTTATATATATATATATATATATATATATATATATATATATATATATATATATATATATATATATATATATATATATATATATATATATATATATATATATATATATAACAGGTTACACATAATTTACAGAAAAATATGTTTACTTATATATGTTTACTTATATATAAAATCTTTTTGCAATAAATAATTTTTTTACATCTTTTTATATATTTTTATACACGGTTTTTAAGATTTTTTGTTTTTGTGTTTTTTAAGAGAAAAAGACTAAAATAGCCTAATCCCATAAGGGTTTTTCTCAAAATAACATAAATTAAAGCCTTTTCCTCAAAGTTGCCAAACATTTAGCAGATGGTCATTGCCACCTGCTAACTCCTCTAGTCGTCTGCCAAATGCTCCCCAAGCCTTGAGAAAACTGCTAAATGCTTTTCATGGGCTGCGGAATCCTTGTGGTGGAATGCTAAATGCTGATAGGCTGGCCCATTAGCCCAAGTATATAAACTGAAAAAAAAACGTCATTTTTTTTCATTACCGTAGACGAGAAACGCTCTCATTTTTTTCATTACCAGAATCTCAAATTTGATGTTTACTTTTATGTATTACTTTTCCCTAGTTAATAATTTAACGTTTTAAGCATTAGATTAGTGAACGTACAAATTTTTATGCCTAATGTACCAGCCTTTAAAGCATAAAAAATTAGGGTTTATGAACCTGAGAGTATTTAGCATGTGAGGGAAAGGATTTAGCAGGTGAGGGAGAGCCGTTAGCAGATGACTTGAGTATTTAGAAGGTGAGGGAGAGCATTTAGCAGATGACTTGAGCATTTAGCAGATGACGAGAGCATTTAGCAGATGACCTTGATGATTTTGCAGGTGACAAAAAGGATTTAGCAGGTAAGGGAGAGCATTTAGCAGGTGACATTGAGCATTTAGTAGCTGACCTAGAGCATTTAACAGGTGACATTCCAAAAAAATGAGATTTCGAATTTTTTTTATAGTCGTTCCGAGCATTTAGCAGCCCACCCTAAGGATTTCGCAGCCCATGGAGAGCATTTAGCAGTTTTCTCAAGGCTTGGGAAGCATTTGACAGACGACTAGAGGAGTTAGCAGGTGGCAATGGCCATCTGCTAAATGCTTGACTATTTTGAGGAAAATGCTTTAATTTGTGCTGTTTTGAGAAAAAAATACTAATGAGATTAGGCTATTTTAGTCTTTTTCTTTTTTTTTTTAAATTCTTTTTCGTATCTACATATTAATTTTTGGTTACAAAAAATCTTTCTAATTTTCTTTACATTTTGTTTTCATTCATGTAAGGGCATAAAACATATATACAAATTTTTACGTTTTTCCGTTTTCTGCTTGGTAAATCAAAAGTGCACTACTATGTATAATTAAACATATTTTTTTTCTATAAATTATATTTAACCTACTATACATACATAAATTTTTCACGAAGGCGCATAAAAATATTTATCTCCTAATATATACATAATTCAGTTTTAAAAATAAAAACATTATTGAATTCTATCAAGTGTTCATTAAAAATAATTCATAATCACTCCCGTTTGACATTTCTTTCGTGTTAGGTGTGACCCAACTTTTATTCTTTATGCATACCCAAAGTCAATGCAAGGTATGGGGAACGAGTTCTTTTTAAAAATATACACCGATGAAAATTATATTATCGCTTATTTATGTTGATATTTATCGTGTAATTTTTTTTTTAATATTTTGTGCTACTTTAGTCAGTTAAATATTATCGTCTGTATTTGCACGTAGTCCTTTACGTGTTATTAAGGATTAATAAAACGGTGTATTTTGTGTTTATTATTATTATTATTATTATTATTATTATTATTATTATTATTGAAGTCATAAACTTTGATCTATATGGATATTTGATAAAAATAGTTGTAAGTTTTAGAAGAATATGAAAACCAAATAAAATGATATTATCTATCTATTTAATTTGCGTGTTTTTGGGTTCTTTAGTGTACGTTTTTTTGTGCGTTGTTTTTTTTGGATCCATAACGTTTTTGTCCGTGATTTTTCTAAGAGCGGTTTCTATTTTACGAGAAACCCACCGCTTCACCATTATCCCCTCCCACCGCTTCACCTTGTCATTCCTTCTTCTCCGCCACTGCTACGCCTTCTTCCCTCCTTACGTTACGCATCTCAGCCTCCACTACCAGCCACCATCGGCACCACCTCGCCGAACCGCCTTCAATCATCCACCCACTGCTTCCCCATCTCGCTGTTAGTTACGGTAAGCTTTGACCAGGGTTTTGCCGCCTCCACCAGGAACCCTAGCCGTCAACAACACCACCACCACGATCTTCTGCAGCCATACGACTACTACTGACCATTGTCTCCACCGCATTACCACCTTATGTTTCTCTCTCTCGAAGCAGCCACCGCCAGCTCTAACCTGAAGGAGGACTCTGCCATGCGCGACCCAGACAGTTGTTCTCCATCGATTGCTACTGTAATTCCCTTTTACTTACTCTGTCTTATCCTGCTCCCAGTGCTTCTCCTCAAAATCTATGTCTATGATGAGAATGAGATTGACGGCCGATGATTTGGGGTTCTTGGGGTACGATTTCCACATTGATGGCGAGACAGAAACGCCGCACCACCATAACAGATCCTACCCTCGCAGTCGTTTTGTCGCCATTGCCAAAAACCCTAGGTACTCTATAATGGCGTCGAAATTTGGGATGGCCGGCGGCATACCGGAACGGCGTGTCCGGCCACTTTGGGACGCAGTCGACTCTCCACAGTTCAAAAACGCACTCAAGCTCTCTACGACTTTGCTTTCCAAATATCCCAACTTTTCCTACCGTCTCGTAAGTCTACTGTCTAATTTCGTTCCTTTTCGTGTGGATTTCAATCAAGATGAATTCTTTAATACCCTACAGTATTTTCATAAGAAAATAATTGTTCTGATTTAAGTGGCTGATCTTGCACTCAAGCAATCAATGGTTTGACTATTCTCTCTTCAGACTTCATGATTTGCCAGGACTCGGGCATTGCTTTTCATATTAGAATGACGACTTCTTACATTCTGTTAATGAATGTAGCTTCATGATAGTTCACTGCTTTTCATTATTGGATTCGTTAATTTATCACCATCTCCTCCAGTATTGGCTCTTGTACACGGTAGGGCAGTAGTCTTGTATAAACGTTGAAGACTTAAAGTCATAAAGTGTATAAATCAGCCATCTTTAAGGCTTATTTTCTCCATAATCCACTCTGGATCCATTAGATTTCAGATTTTTAGATAGCAAGTCTACAAATTTAAGATTCTTACATATGCAATAGAAGCTAAGAAAACATGCAAAGGTCATATGCTAAAGAAGTGTTATTCTTTATAATGTAATGCAGGCACTTAAGGCTCTCATATTGGAAAGAATGGGTAAATTAGAGGAAGCACCATCTGTCTGCATCAATGGTAAAGAACTTTTGTATAAGAATGATTTGATCTTAATTGATGATCTCACACTAAGCACATTGCAGATTGTTTTTCAACGGCTAGATCATCGTTAGTATTTCTAACTTTCTTCATTTTTGTATTTTCTTACAATCATTTTTCTCACATACTTAAATTCTATTTACATGATCAGTGGACATGGCTACCAGTTGTTATGAGTATGCATGCGTAAAATTTCCAAACAATTTGGAACTAATGATGGGACTCTTCAATTGTTATGTTCGTGAATATTCCTTTGTGAAGCAACAACAAGTCGATGGTATCCTGAAATCTTTTGTCATATTTATAGTTTTTTTTCCTTTTTCTGTCATATTTGTTGTCCCCCCCCCCCCCTTTTGGCTTTTTTAGACAGCCATTAAAATGTATAAAATTGCTGGTGAAGAGAGGTTTTTGCTGTGGGCAGTCTGTAGCATTCAGTTACAGGTATTTTGTGGGAATGGAGGAGAGAAACTCTTGCAGTTAGCAGAAGGTTTACTTTAAAAACACATAGCTTCTCATAGCTTGCATGAGCATGAAGGTGCATTTTCATTATTTTTTTGTTGATATTATTAATTATAATATGAACAGACATGTTGAAGTTCTTTTAACAGAATGAATGGTTACTATTGGTTGCAGCTCTTAGTGTATATATTTCTCTATTGGAACAACAAGCCAAATATGGGGTTGCTACAGAGGTTCTTGTAGGGAATTTAGGGTCACTCAGTTATAATGATTGAAGTTAATAAACTACGGATACAGGTAATATCTGCTTTTTTATTGTTTTATACTACCTTTGATGAGCAAAATTTAAATGCAATTCTTTTATTTATTCTGTTTTTAATTACCTAATTTTATGCTACCTCAATAAGTATTACTTTAGATGCCGAAACCTAGAATAAAACATGCTTGATAATCCAAACATTCATGTATATGGCTTGGACAGTGCTATGCAGTTTTACATTAATTAAATGCTATTTTTTGTTAAAAATAAGTGTTTCGTTTCTAACAATATATGTTTTCTAAACTGAACTGGTTGTTGATTATTCCAAACAAAAGTTTACATTTTATTTTATCACAAAATTAAGAAGATAATGTGATCGAATAATATGTTGTCCGGTATATTTGAAAGACTTTTTTGCTTACAGGATGAGGATGTGTCAGAACGTTGAAATTGTGATGGTTTTATGATGTTATCCCTAAAATACATTCACTGTTTGATCTATTATATAAGCCTGTGATCTTGACCACAGAGTTTTCATGTTTATATGTGTAAATTTACCTCCCCACTGCATAAAAACCAACTTAGCTTATGCTGTTTAATAAACAAGTTTGACACACACAATCATCGATATGTATCTATATCTCCATTAGATCTCTTGGATCCTCTTTTTTTCTTCATATGTGCTTTTTCCTTTGAAACGATAATCTATGAGTTATTAAGAACATTACTTTCTGTTTCTTTTCAGATAGCCACCATCAGACAGTCGCATATCTTTTAAGCTTTGTGTAGTTCCAATTCCATCTGCAATTATGTAAGTATACGCTTCATGCCTCTTACTTTCTGCTTTGAAGATTAATATCAACATTCATTTTATGTGATCTTTAAAGTAAAAATTGTACTAATATATTGTGTTTAACAAGCTATTGGTAAAAACCTAAAAATCACCACATATTATAGCAAAAAATGTATTTTTTTTTAGTTGAAGCACACGAGTCTCTAATTTGGAATGGCGATAGTGTAAATAGCTATCCAAATATTTCCAGGAATTTTTGCTTTTACATGAGATATTAAACCATGGTAATGGATGCAGTATTAGAAGCATGCCTGTCTACAAGAATAACTTGGATTTATTTTAACAAAGAACGAAACAACCTGTTTAGAAAAAAAAAGTTCATTCTCTCCTCGCCCCGTGCAAAGCACGGGATCCCTACTAGTTTGAATAAAGATATGTGATTTTTAAAGTCATCTTTGTAATTTTGTTATAGGTGGGATTTTTTTCTAAACCCTATATGAAATAGTTCTTTAATTCGGAGTTTTTTATAAACTAAAAGTTTTAGCTTCGTATTTTCAAACATTTTTTTTCTTTAATTTGAGTTTTTAAAAGATAAAAACTCAAGCTCATAAATACTTTTAAAAGCTCGTTGTCAAACATCACTTAGGGCGTGTTTGGCAAAATTAGCTGAAAGCTAGTAGCTGATAGCGGGTAGCTGGTAGCGGGAAGCGAGTAGCGGGTAGCGGGTAGCTGGTAGCAAGAAGCTGTGCCTTTTAGTTTGTATATGACTATTCGGCAAAAGTAGCTGGAAGCTTTTAAAAATTACATAAAAGGACATCTGCGTAATTATTGGTTATAGTTTTAAGGGTATTTTAGTAATTAATGGTATAATTGACAAAGTTTTTTGTTAAACGCTGCTTCAACTAGCTTTTAAAATAGTAGCATTTAGTTTAAAATAAAATCTTCAAGCTCTTGTCGCCGAACGAAGCTTTTGGTTTTTATTAGAGCTATTTCCTAAACGCTAGAATCTAGAAGCTCTCAAACGCTCCCAAAAAGCTCCGTGACAAACACGCCCTTAGTATCAAAAGAATCATAGTCTGTATAACCATATTCTAAGACGTTATCGATGGATGAGAGTTTTGACTAAACTATTAATCACCAAGTGATTTTGACCATTGGTCTACATCAAACTAAGCCAAATCTTCTGATGGTTCAATTAGAGTGAAATTACGTTCTGATACTGAATTTCAACAAAGGTTTTCTTCTTTGAGGAAATGACAAATATCTCTAATCTCATCAATTGCTTTCCAAAAAGTAGTACAAATTAGTCCAATAATCAAAATAGTCATCAATTTCGTAGCATCTGTGAAACCATCTGTGAAATGATGATGTCATTTGAGAAAGGGTGATATGGCAACCAAAATGACGTTGTTTTGAAAAAAACGCTCATAATTTTTTTCACAAGTGTCATATGCAAAATTGCAGGTCTTATATCTGAAGATACAAAAAAGTTGATTTTTCTTTTCATGTTTTTTGTAGTGTTGGAAATATTCAAATATCACTCCCATAACAAAAGAAAGTTTGATATTGTAGTTTTCACTTGTTAGAGGGGTTGGACCGAGACTCTGACAATAGATTAGCTAGAAAGGGCATTTTGTGAAAATGGAAGCAATATTCAGTATAGTTATATCGACATCAGGTTTTGCCACGTGAAGTACTTCCGACATGTTTTCGAAGATCTATCGGTGTCAGGATTAAAAATGAAAGGGAAAGTAAATAAATTTTGTTTGGAATCAGAACTTGGGTTCGAAGGAGTCGATGTACCCAATGAAGAGGACCTACTGGGAATGGAAATAGAAGAAGCAGATGGATGGTAATTTTTGGACATATTTCGATGTTTGTAATTATTCAAGTAGTTTTTAACGTACCTACTATCATTTTGTGCATTAATATAGAAAAAGGAATCCACATGTAAGTTTAGTTAAACGTATAATCTCATCAAGAGTGTATATATATATATATATATATATATATATATATATATATATATATATATATATATATATATATATATATATATATATATATATATATATATATATATATATATATATATATATATATATATATATCAAGGTTGTAGAAGTCGCTAGGCGGTGGGTGGAACCTGCTTACAGGCTGTTGAGTATGGAACCTGAAATCCTGCTTACAGGTTTAAAGTATGGAACCTGCTTACAGGCTGTTGATTTTGAACCAATCCAGTCGGTGGTGCATTTTTCAGCACTTGCTTCTCTATTTCATCATCTGATTTGAGATCATGTCCATTATGAGTTGTCTTCACTGTCATTCCAGTTTCACACGACTAAAATAGTAATAAACATCAACATTGTTACATTACCATAAGACCCATAATTATAATGGAAAAAGATTAATTAAAAGAGACCTTCACAGTCAAACAAAATGCAATGAACTCTTGTCATCAAGCATGTCCTCAACCTCTATGACTTCATCATCAGTTGCAGGTACTAGTCTCCCATCACCTTCAACGTGGAAAATAGAAAATATATCAATTCTATATATGAGATGTGACATCGAGATTATTATACAGTTGGAAATAACCTCAACATCCCAGTTTTAACAGAATCGGCGCTGGAATCGGACTTGTAGAATAAATCAAAGCAAAATCAGCAAAAATCAAAAGGAAATCAACAAATTCGGTATATCATTATCATTATCGGATAAATCAAAAGCAAAATCAGCGAAATCAGAGAAATCAGAGACATACCCGTGTGTGATCGACTTCAACTGTGTGCAAAATCAAAACCGAAACTTGGAAACGAACCTGATGAAGCCGGAGGAGCTGAATCGAAGAAGAAATTAGCTTTCGATCCGGAATCATGTCTCGGCGGAAGCTTTACCAGAGGAAGCAGAAGAGGCGGGATCGGAGAAGAAGGACTACATGTCTGCATCGGAGAAGAACAGCAACAATGGAGGCGAGATCGATTGGGACTTGGGAGGGAGACGACGAGGAAGCTATTGCCGTAGGAAGAAAAGCCGGTGGAAGCTAGTGGCGGAGGAGGCCGGCGTCGCAGTTGGAGGGGATGACGGAAATCAGGAGAGGAAATTCATTGCAATCGGGAATGTACGCAAAAAATGGGGATAGGTCAAAATAATTGAGGGGGAAATTAAAATAATTGAGGGGCAAATTTAAAAATTTTCAAAAAAATTGAGGGGTAAATTTGACACTTTTCAAAGATCCATTTGACCGGGTTTGACCGACTTTGACCGGCTTTGACCGACTTTGACCGCCTAGCCCGTTTTTTGACCGATGTTGACCACGCCCGACTAATAAGCCGCATAGCACTAAACGTGTGCAGTAATGGTCCGCCTAGCGCCTAGGCGCCGCCTAGGCCGACTTTTACAACACTGATATATATATATATATATATATATATATATATATATATATATATATATATATATATATATATATATATATATATATATATATATATATATATATATATATATATATACACACACACACACACACACACACACACACATATATACACACACAGACACACATACACACACAAACAACTAGTAACGCTAATCTTCCATGGATCGATCGCGCTTTCCAGGGAGAGTGGGATATGATGTGATCGCTTGCATGGGAAATGTTGTGTCTATTAAACAAACCTCGCAAATAGCATGAACGATCCATGTTTCACGTTAATGGTTTCATGGAAAACAACAATCTTATAAATAATACACGCGAATATCGCTATTAGTGAGCAAGAGGAAAACTCACGAACCACTGACCATTTAGATGTGATACTCGCGAATAACTTGTGAAGTTGATTTTTCACCTTTTTATAAGCCCTAACTAAGCAAGTTTTTGCTACTTCTTAATGGCTTCATCATCTTCTCTATCAAGCTTCTAAAGAAGGGGAGCTTTCATGAGATGCTTGAATCCAAATTTGTTACTATGATATCGAAGCTCTATTATTTACCTCATGGACTCCCCCGAGCCTAGGTAGAAGGTTTTTTCGAATGTCCTAATTTTCAAGGTATGTAACAAAAATATTTGTAGGAAGTGAAGTGTAATTGACTCATATACTACATTATATTATTATAGGATGAAAGGAAAGACTCTAAATATTTCAGATGTATTTATGGAACTAATTGTATAAAGCTACAAAGAGTTGCTTCTTGAAATGCACAATGAGATGAAAGGTAAGCAATCAGATCTGAAGAAAATGCAGTTGGCGTTGAAAAAGGAGAATGAAAACGATAATATAATATTTGGAACAAATTTTAGAACTAACGGAACTCAAAGGAATACAATTGGAGTTAAAAAAGGCGGAACAGAAGCATTATGGTGGTTGTCAAGGCCAACAAAAATAAATTATACAACACAAATAGTGTATGGTCGCAAAGGGATTGAATCCACAGAGATTGGTTCAATTTGTAAAAATATGTGATTAATTCGAAACGAGATATGTTTTTAAACAAAGTAAAATAAAAAGGAGGTTTGTTTGTTTGAGTTAAAAACGAAAACAAAGGAAAGTAATCAAATTTTGGTGAAATGAGTTAAGTATGGAGAAATAATCAATATTGGGATTTCATTACAATTCCAACTAGTTAGTTTATATCAATGTTTATGGTGCAATGTATTTAATTTAATCTAGTTTGACTATAGTAGCTCAAAAGCTTGAAATACCTTGATTCTTCTTAATTGTATGGAAATTAGAAAGGTTCTTAATAATTGACTTAATCAAGATCAAAAGTCAAATAAACATCCAACTCAAGTAAATTGTCTAGAAATATAGATTTAAGAATCACCAAGCTCGAAGGAAATCAATAAGCTTCTATTTCTCTTTGAAGAACACAACTCCATGATTTTAAAAATGAATATAAGCATCCATTAAAACCATTTGTCACTAATTTGTTTTGAAAATCAATTACGTAATTAAGAAAACAATTGACAATAATCATTCAAGCATTCAAACTCTTGAATAAGAACCCAAGAACAATTTGGAGAATTAAACCAAGTTGCATTCATATATTCGGAATCAAATATTCATAAACTTTTTCAAAACTAACTAATTGTTCAAGGATTCACCCAATATTGATAATAAAAAGTCTAGCCAAGCATGGCTAAAACAACAAACAATAAGAGTATAAATGTACCAAACATCAAGTATAGCAAAATGTAATAAATCTAAGTGAAAGAAGATGAAGAAAATGCTCAAGAAATGTTCTCTAAACCCTAAATATAGCTCCCAAGTCGTTTCTGATGAAGATCGTCTGAAAAACCCTTGCCTAAAGTCCCCAAATAGCAGTACCAATTGAAAAATGACAAAATCCCCCAAGGCCCATTTTCCAGGTCGCACATGGTAAGCCTAAAATCTATGCGGGCCGCGTGGATGCACGGAAAGCCCAGAATGGGCCTGATCTTGGTCCAAGTCACCAAAAGCCTCTTTATCGCTTTCCTCTTTTGTCTATGGTTAGGTTTGACCTTCTTTGAACACCTTGTTGGGCTAGAGATATTCAAATTAGCCCATGTACTTCATATTTCGTCCATTGCCTTCATCCAAATCTAAAGCCCAAAAACCTATAAGCTTTCCAAGCATCCACCAAAATCTCCGCACTCCGCTTCCGCTAGATTATCTTCGCTCCCGCTAGTCTTCAAAATATCTACAATTTAACTCAAAAAGACTCGAAAGCATCCCCGAATGATAAAAAAAAATAGGAAATATGCATGAGAATTATACTAAAATAAATTAAAACGTGCTAAAATAAATTATAAAAGGAAGAAATAAAAACGAAGTGTCACATTAATTTGAAGTGTCACATTACTTTGAAGTATGCAAATGTTATATTACATATAGTTGTTTAGCAATAATGGGATTCCCCTATATCTTGTAATATTTGTTTTGTTAGTGAGAATACCTCTGATGGATTTGCCATAATCAATTAACTATTAAAAAGTTTATAATCTTCATAAATAATACTATATAACAAATAGATACCTACAAAACCATATAAATATTGTATAGTATATTAGAGAAAAAAATGTTATATTACAATGGTTACATAAAAAAATCCAACAAACCAAACAAATAGGTTATAAAAACATAGACTAACTAAAGATGGTATCACCATCTACTAGAGAATAGACTGCTACATATTAAACACTAAAAAACATTGAATTTTTCTACACATGTTTCCTAAGTGTTTAGTTGATCCCATCTTAAAAGGCAAATGAATGGTCATTAAAGATCCAATGCAGATGACACACGAGCTTTCTATATAGGCTAATTCTTACATGAATGGTCCATGTGGTATGGGGTAGTCTGGATGCTTGATCCCTAACTCTTATTTTTAACTTGAACAGTCCATATAGTATTCTTTTGTTAACTTTCTTCCCTGACCAACATGAAATGACTCTTTTGCCATTTCTAAGTTCTTTTTCACATTTTTACTATTAGTTGTATCTTTTTAATAAAAGCAAAAACCCTATCTTATCTCGTACATGTTTCGTCATCATCTATCCCACCCATGTTCATCCCTCGTTATCCCTTCCTCCCATCGTAACGTTCATCAACATCGTCGTTGGCTACCACAAAAAAAAAGCTCATAGCTAAAGCTTCTAATCACAAGTATTGGATATAAAATTTGTCCCTCTCTAGCACCATATATACATTCATTCTTTCAATCATAAATCTTCCTATCTCTAACAACAAACAACCCCTCAGCCATCGCTTCATTCATTCTTACAATCACATATTGAAGAATCAAATAATTTATGACCATCCCCATCAATCTATTTGTTCTAATTCAACCATCGCTACGGGATCTGCAACCTTCTCGCCAAAAACAATGCACAAAGTTAGGGTTCGATCTTACATGAGATCGACGAGAAGAAAAAGAGAGGCAACTAGGGTTCGATGACTATTTCTAGAACGTCGACGACTTCTGGAACACGAACTGTAAATGTGGTTTTCATTATTTTTTCTAGATTTGATGCATGTTATAATAAATTATATTTTATTTTTTTCTAGGTTTTTTTGTTGAAATATGGATTAAAAATTATTTTTTAATTTTATGCATATTTGTTAGGCTTTGACTTTTTCGGGTTGAACACATAAATTGAAATTAGTTTTTTTTTTCTCGGAAGGGATTTTCTGATTTTGGTTTCTCTTATGTGGCGGTGCTTATTCAATGACGGTGGTGGTGGTTTATGGTTTTTCAGATGAAACGTCAGGGTCAAGGACAACAGTTGTGTTTCTCAAATGAAGGTGACATGAGGGAGGAGATTTGAACGACAAAGAGAAGGACGTAAGGGAGAGGGTGTAGGACTAGGCCATTCTAATTAATTGTAACACCCGACTTATTAACCAAAAACACCCCAAAAATTTTTCATTTTTCAAACCAAATATTTTACAAATAAAACATAAGTAAGGGGTATTAGTTAATACAATACGAGTACAAGAGTATCACGAAGTACAATACATCAAATATTATACATTCTCTAAGTCGGGCTGTCACTTCAAGATCCTAAGTCCTCAGTCACGGACTTTATCTTTTCCCTTCGCGGGATCACGCTCACCTGCAGGGACATATCAAATAAACGGTGAGCTATAAAGCCCAATGAGTAATCAAATCAAGAATAACATGTATAAGAATAAAATTCTCTATACAAAGTCAAATATGTATTATCATACAATACAAAATCAAATATGTCTCACGGGTTAGCCCGATGTTGCCTTGGCTCACGGGTTAGCCCGCTGTTGCCTAGACTCACGGCTTATCCGGTCTTGTCTATATAAGTTTGACTCACAGCTCCGTTCTTGTCTATTAAAGACTCACGGCTTATCTGGTCTTGTCATATCACAGTTTACATAGATATATTGACTCACAGCTCCGTTCTTGTCTATAACAGACTCACGGCTTATCTGGTCTTGTCGTATATCAAATCATATAATCTGTCAAAATTTGTCCCCAAAATCATTTCCATCTGCAGCTGCTCTTTTAACAAATATCACACCGGATAACAGTGAGATTACTCACCCGAAGGTTTGCTACAACTAGCGTTTGTTGTTCCTTGCCTTGAAATGAAATCCGTAAGATTTTGTCCCGTACCTATAATTCCATTTATTATCAAAATGATTATAGGTTAATAACCATTCCAATTAACTCTAATGCAATAGAGTTCAATACAATACCATTATAAACAATGTCTAGTTAATAAACTTTCCGTTTACTAACTTTTTATGAATTATACTATTCACCGAGGCATTCGGATCGACCTACAGTGCCCCCGAGGGGTCGAAAACTCAATATAAAAATTTCCCAAACTTTTCAGACCATAACGAGCCTACGGTTCAAGTTTGAGCTAAAACGGACAAGCCAAACAAAAGTTAGCATTTTGATCCCCTGCCTGGCCCCTGCTTGGAGGCGCACTGCGCCTGGGCGCACCCCGCCTGGCTCCTGGGCGCACTGCGCCTGGCGCCAGTGCAGGTCTCCTGGCCAGTCGCGATTTGTGCACTGTAGCTTGCAGTTTTGGTCTATAAGTTCTTAATGTTGTTCTTAACCGTTTGGGGTTTATTCCTAGGCTAAAACCTTATATTTTAACAAGGTTTTTAACCCCCAAAACACACTCAATCAGTCATATGAAGAATTAGGGTTCTTAGTTCTAACAACCCCAAAACTTCAAATTCATCCAAAATAACAATCTACTTCCATTTTCTTGAATTAAGCCCTTATTATTATGACTTAATGGAAGTATCTAACCATTTTAACCACACAATTATAACTGCAAATGCAGTTTTTGAGTTCTACAAAACTCATCAAGAACAACTAGACAAGAACTTGGAATACTAACCTTTCAAACTTCCAATTCTACCCTTTGAAGCTATAATCCGATTTTGCAACCTTCAATTCTTCAAAACCCTTCAATTTCTGCAGAGATCACACCAGAATTTCTCTCCCGTAACTCACAAAAAAATCTGCACAAGTCTCTCCTTTTATACCTCCAAAAATTGCATTTTGGTCCTTGAAGTTGCATTTTTAAGACTTTTGCCACAATTTACACAATTAATGACAAAATCAGATTTTTATAACATTTTAAGTCCAAGACTCAAAATATTATTACGAAACAAGTCCTTTTCTGTCCAAAAGACCAAATTACCCTTTTGAGGTAAAATGACCATTTTGCCCTTTTTATTATAATTACATAATAAACATGTTTTTGGCGTTACAAATTCTCCCCTCCTTTAAGAGATTTCGTCCCCGAAATCATACAAAAAGTTGAGGGTATTTCTCCCTCATTTCACTTTCGGTCTCCCACGTCATGTCGGAACCTTTGTGATGACGCCAAAGGACTTTCACCATGCTGATCTTCTTATTTCGCAGCTGTCTTATCTTACGGTCTAATACCCTCTCGGGTTGTTCCGGATATCTCAACTTTTCATCTACCTCAATTTCAGCAAAAGGTATATGTTGAGACTTATCAAACAACGTTTTCCTCAAATGGGACACATGGAATACATCATGTATACCATGAAGTTCATCAGGTAACTCCAATCTATACGCCACGGCTCCAACTCTTTGGGATATACGGAAAGGTCCAATGAAGCGAGGACTCAACTTCCCTTTCTTCCCAAAACGAATTAAGCCTTTCCAAAGGGATACTTTGAGCATTACCATATCTCCTACTTGGAATTCTACCGGTTTCACCCGTTTGTCCGCATACTGTTTCTGTCTATTCTGAGCTACCTTCAAATTCTCGCGTATCAGTTTGATCTTTTCTTCGGTCTGTGCTACAATTTCGGGTCCAGCCAACGGCTTTTCCCCAACTTCAGTCCAGCAGGTCGGAGTACAGCACGGTGCTCCATACAATGCTTCATACGGGGCCATCTGAATGCTGGAATGATAGCTGTTATTGTACACGAATTCCACTAAAGGTAAATGATCTTCCCAGCCTATGCAGCTATCTCGGCCATAAACCTTATAGCGGTCACCTAGCGAGATTTGATTTAGCGTTTATCGCGGTGGTATAGCGGTGGTATAGCGGGGTTTTTTTTTTGTTACTTTTAGACTATTAATACTACGTAGAATTAATATCACAAAAAGTTGCATAAAAATGTCACATAAAACATAGATAGTATTCTAATATGAAAAGATAGTATTCTAATATGAAAAGTGTCAACGTGTCAAACATAAATCTAATCGCAATCCAAGGGTTCGGCATCCGAGTCAACATCGTTTAATGCATTCACATCTTCCGAAAAGTAAATCTCGGCAAATCTCGGACATTATCTCGGCAAATCTCGGCAAATCTCGGCAAATCTCGGCGAGATTCTCGCTGGCGAGATTACTGAGCGAGATTTTGATTTTTATCTCGGCCTAAGCCCGAGAAACGCTATCTCGGCGCTATCTCCCGAGATTGACTGCATAGTTCCCAGCTTCCACCGAAGTCAATGATACAAGTTCTCAACATGTCTTCCAAAGTCTGTATTGTTCGTTCACTTTGGCCATCGGTCTGCGGGTGATATGCGGTACTCATAAGTATTTTTGTACCCAATTGCTTTTGAAGACTCTGCCAAAAATGAGAAGTAAACCTACTATCTCGGTCAGATACAATCGATGTTGGAAATCCATGCCGACAAATCACCTCATCTATGTAGATTTTTGCCAGTTGATCTACTCTGTACTTTTCCTTATATGGTATGAATTGTGCCGATTTGGTCAATCGATCCACAATCACCCATATAGAATCATAACCTCGCGGTGTCCGCGGCAACTTCGTCACAAAATCCATGGTAATATGGTCTCATTTCTTCTCTGGAACCGGCAATGGTTGTATTTCCCCGTACGGTTTCTGATGGTTTGACTTAACTTGCAGACAAGTCAAACATCTTTCCACGTATCTTCCGATGTCCCTCTTCATTCCAGGCCACCAATACATCGGTTTTAGCGTCCGATACATCTTAGTACTGCCCGGATGAACTGCATATCGGCTGAAATGTGCATCTTCTAGAAGCAAATTCCGCGCCTCTCCTTGTTTCGGGACCCATATTCGACCTCTGAAGGTTTTCAATTTCTGAGCATTTTCTTCCAAATGCTTCAAATATCCAACCATTCTTTCGCTTTTTACATTCTCCGGCTTACACGCTTCTTCTTGTGCTGAACGAATCAATTCTGGTAACCGGCTTGCTACACCCATACAAGCGGATGTAACTTTCAGAGGAACTTCTTTTCGGCTTAGAGCATCTGCCACCACGTTCGCCTTGCCAGGGTGGTACAGAATTTCGCAATCAAAGTCTTTAAGCAGATCCATCCACCTTTGCTGTCTCATACTAATCTCTTTCTGGTCGAAGAGGTACTTCAAGCTCTTATGATCAGTGTAAATAACAAACTTTACACCGTATAAATAATGCCTCCACAGCTTCAATGCTAAGATCACCGCAGCTAGTTCCAGATCATGAACTGGATACTTCTTCTCGGCATCTTTTAATTGGCGGGACGCATAGGCTATGACCCGTCCTTTCTGCATTAAAACACACCCAAGACCAATTCTAGAAGCATCGCTGTAGATCACATACTCTTCTCCGCTTTGTGGTAGTGCTAACACTGGTGCTTCACATAAAGCTTGTTTCAACTTCTGAAATGCTTCTTGCTGCTTTTCGGCCCACGTGAACTTTTCACGTTTTTTGGTCAACTTGGTCAACGGGACAGCTATCGAGGAGAAATTCTCGACAAATCTTCTGTAATAGCCTGCCAAACCAAGAAAACTTCGTACTTCAGTGGGACTTCTAGGCGGTTCCCATTTCATCACGGCGTCAACCTTTGCTGGATCTACTTTCACCCCTTCGGCATTGATTACATGACCAAGAAATTGAACTTCCCTTAGCCAGAATTCACACTTGGAGAATTTCGCATATAGCTTTTCTTGACGAAGCAGCTCTAACATCTGTCGCAGGTGCACCTCATGTTCAGCTTGGCTTCGGGAATACACCAAGATGTCATCAATAAACACTATCACCGAGGTATCAAGGAACGGTCGACACACCCGGTTCATAAGATCCATGAATACGGCTGGAGCATTGGTTAACCCAAAAGGCATCACCAAAAACTCATAATGACCGTATCGCGTTCGGAAAGCTATCTTCGGAATGTCAGCTTCTCTTATCTTCAGCTGATGGTAACCCGACCTCAGGTCAATCTTGGAAAAATATGACGCGCCTTGCAGCTGGTCAAACAAGTTGTCTATTCTGGGTAGCGGGTACTTGTTCTTTACTGTGATCTTGTTTAATTCCCGGTAGTCAATACACATGCGCATTGACCCATCTTTCTTCTTAACAAACAGAATAGGGGCTCCCCAAGGCGATGTGCTCGGTCTGATAAAACCCCTGTCTAACAATTCTTCCAGTTGCTTTCGCAGTTCCACCATCTCTGAAGGTGCTAAACGGTATGGAGCTAGGGCAACAGGTGCAGCTCCCGGAACTAGTTCAATCGTGAACTCAACCTGTCGATCTGGTGGCAACCCTGGAAGTTCGTCTGGAAACACATCTGGGAACTCGTTCACCACATTCACATTAGCTACCCCCACTTTAATCGGTTTAGCCACCGATACATAAGCCAAGTAAGTCATCCCTCCTTTACTGACACAGCTTCGGACTTGAGCAAAGGAGATAACTGGCATTCTCAACCGAGGTCGTTCACCCTGAATCTTTATCAATTTCCCATCTGGTGACAGCACTGTGAGGCTTTTATTTCTACAATCCATGTTAGCATAATTCGTTGCCAACCAATCCATCCCCACAATCACACCAAATTCATTGGTAGTCATCGGCTTCAAATCTATAGGGAAAACGGTCCCGTAGATTTTAAGTTGACAACCTTCCAGGTGTTCGGAAACCTAAACATATCTACCATCCGCTATAGCCACTTCCAAGCTTTCATCCATAGGAGTTAATGGTACATTCAGGCGAGACATCAGGGACTCTGACACGAAACAGTGTGTAGCCCCCGGATCAAAAATAACATATACATGTATGGAATTAAGAGTGAAGATACCTGTCACCACATCTGTCTTCTCACGGGCTTCCTCCACAGTCATCTGGAAAGCTCGCGAGGCCACTGGTCGTCCCCTGTTCTTCGGCTCTTCTTTCTTTCCCACTTGATCTTCCCTAGGTATTTCACTGTATACTCCAGATTTCAGTTGGGGACAGTTCAGGCGAATATGATCCGTAGCCCCGCATTGGAAACACCTACGGTCCGCCCGACAGTCCCGTGTAAGATGACCCGTTTTTCCACAGTTTCGGCAGCTAACTGACCCAGTATCGCTGCGACAACTGCCCGTATGCCTTTTTCTGCATTTTCACACCACTTTCCTTCGTCTTTCTGGCCTTTTCCCCTAGACCCGGATTGTTGCGACTTTTTCTGAGGCGTCCAACCTTGGTCTTCCGCCTTTCGTTTCGTTTCCAAAACTTTCTTTTCGTTTTCTTGTCGCTTCAATTCTGTTTCTCTTTCTGTGGCTCGATCCACCACTTGCCGGAAAGTAGGTAGTTTCAGCGGTTGCACTATTTCTCTAATTCGGGTCGTCAACCCCCAGACATACTTATCGATCTTTCTCTTTTCGGTATAGATATGGTGTTCCGCAAACCTAGCTTTCTCCAGAAAGCTAAGAGTATATTCCTGAACAGATCGGGAACCCTGTTCCAGATGCAGGAATTCATCCTCCAATTGCTTTATCGCTACTTCCGAACAGTATTCTTCATTGAACTTATTCTTGAATTGTTCCCAAGACACAGATTGGGTTGGATCAAGATTCAGAGACTTGTAGTAAATTTGCCACCAGTGTAGTGCACTGCTTGTGAGTTGGTTCGTGGCAAATTCCACTTTATCATCATCCGCACATTTGCTTACTCGAAACACCTTCTCAATATGCATGATCCATTCCATAGCTTTGACTGGATCATCTGTCCCCGAGAATTCCTTTGGTTTACAACCAAGGAAGGCTTTGTAAGTACACCCAACTTTCTTTGCCGAGGCTTCCCCACCTTGAGTTTCTTTTACTGCCCAAGCACGACTTTCTCCCTGGCTTTCATCTTCCGGCTGCCTGTCATGAACACTTTTTGCAGCTTCTTCACTAGGATCAGGATTTGCACTCGGGTTGGGATTGCCACTCGGGTTGGGATTGTTCGTTAACGTAGGCATCATTTGCCTAACCACTTCTTCCACTATCGCCCGAATATCAGGTGGATTTTCTCCCACCGGTTCCCTTGCTGGTGCTCTTGCTCTTCGTCCCACAGAGCCACGTGAACAGGCTGGTCCACTTCTTGCGGTTCCACGCGAATTTGCACCAGTGGGATTACTTTGTGTATTTCTCATAATTCTTCAAAATTCAACAAACCGTTAGATTACATATATAATAACAACTTATATATATCTAACAGTCCATTTGTCTGTTTTTCTCTCAAGGTTTAAGTCCAGGAATCTAGTCTAAGACACCTAGTTCACTTAAACCACGTCTCTGATACCAACTTGTAACACCCGACTGTTGGAAATCATGGTTCATGTAATTAGTTTCAAAAACATGAGTTTGCAATGGAAGCATAAAATCATGAACACAAATTCCATTTTCAAGAGGATCATGCTACATGCATGTAGAGATAAGATGAAGAACAAACATAGTTTAAGTTCAAGATTATAACCTTTGTTCTTGGGTTTGGTTTGGATGATTTTGATAGCTAGGAATCAAATTAGAATCCCTCTATAGTTGATCCACCACAAGCTAGAACACCCTTGAATGCTAGTTCCACAACTTGCAAAATATGACTCCTTTTGCTATGAAACCAAAAACCAATTTTTGCTAAGAACTTAAGGAGAGTTTTTGGCTGATTTCTTGAAGCAAGAATGATGTACTAACTCCCTCAAAATCGTTGCCATCATATATCACACAAAGGAAAAGAAAAGCACATGCAACTAGCTTAAAAGAAAGTCTCATTTGATTTCTATAATCAAAAGCTAGAAGACACAAAGCATATTCCTTTTCTTTTAAGTTCTTAATACATTCTTTTCCTTCCAATATGGCTGATTTTATGATGACAAATGAAGTGCTAGTTGGTTGTTATTATTTATAAAACTTAGATAATAAAAGCTTATAAATAATACATCTTCTTATTTCTTAAATGGGATAACATTTAACCCATAATCATATATATAAATAAACCATCTAAATATACAATCTTAATTGTATAATTATATATATACATATATATATATATAACTATATATATATATATATATATATATATATATATATATATATATATATATATATATATATATATATATATTATTTAATTTACCAATTAAATTAAATAAAAGGCTTACTTATAAATCAATTAAATCGTTTAACAATTTAAACAATTTAATTGTTACACTTAATTAATTCATCACATATGAATTATTAATCAACCTTTAATTTTTGTAGTTATTATTATTTACCTCAAATAATAATAACCTACAAGATTAAATTGCAAGTTTAGTATCATTTGATGTTAAATCAAATTTAACGTTCTAAATGATCAATTGGTGTCAAACTTGTTGTTGGTGCGACCCTATAGGATCATGTATTATTAGTAATATCATTTTATGATCATCCTTGGGCATATAGAACTAACAATCTCCCACTTGCACAAGGTTGCATCATAGAATGATATCGACAGTGGTAAACGTCTAGCAACATTTCACTGCCCCCAATAACACATGACATTGTGCCATTCAACAACATTCAATTCTTCAGAAAACACGAGGCTCTAATTGATGTATAAGGTTATCTATCAATTATCCCTTTGTCATAGACATCATGTTGAACATGAGACATGGATCTTAATCATTCTCATTTTATGTTCAACTTTCAAACAGGCGCCTTAGATGTCTAACTCTCAACACATAAGAGGAACAAATCCCGTCTTGACTACATACGCCCCTCATATAGTTAATACTATGCATGAGTATGGCCTTTATGGTTGTCTGTATTTCAAGAACAACAGTGAACCATATCAAAGCATAGTACACTCTACACTTGAGTCCCAAATATGTATCTTAGGTCAAAGGATACAATGATAATACCTTTATTCAAGAATCACTTATGATAATGATCCATGGAGTGATCTTGAAAACGGGTCAAGTCCAATACTTGTTCACTGACAAGTACCTATGAATTTGGTTGCAACCTTTTGCTACTTTTACCCATAAAAGTCAACCAATCCAATTCATATTAGTCTTACTTCATAATTGCTCCCACAACTATGATCGACTATAGACGTTTAGAATAACTAAATTATTCAAGGATTAAACATGCTAATAAAACACAATAGTTATGAATGAAACATCACGTCACATATATTACATAAATCTTGTTGTTTACATAAGTTCATATTCATAAAACATTAAACACAAATCAAATCCATTCATTAGAAAAACGGAGTCCTATACCCTTAGCATGACTTTCATGCTTAGTTTGGGGTAAAGGTTTCGTGAATGGGTCTGCCAAATTTTGATCTGTACGAACCTTGTGAATACTTATTTCACCATTCTTAATTTCATGTCTAATGTAGTTATACCTTCGGTGAATGTGTTTGGTTTTTTGATGCAATCTAGGTTCCTTTGCTTGAGCAATAGCACCTAGATTGTCACAGAAGATTTCTATAGGGTCCCGAATGGAAGGAACAACCCCTAGATCTTCTATGAACTTTCTCATCCAGACAGCTTCTTGAGCAGCTTCTGAAGCAGCAACATATTCTGATTCTGTAGTGGATTGTGCAATCACTTCTTGTTTGGAACTCTTCCAAGACACGGCTCCTCCATTTAAAATAAAGACATACCCAGATTGAGATTTAGAATCATCCCTATCTGTTTGGAAGCTTGCGTCAGTGTAACCCTTTACCTTTAAGCTTTCTTCCAAACCGCCGTAAACTAAGAACATATCTTTAGTTCTTCTCAAGTACTTAAGAATGTTCTTTACAGCAGTCCAGTGGGCTTCACCTGGGTTCTGTTGATACCTACTAGTCATACTTAAGGCACATGAGACGTCGGGCCTAGTGCATAACATGGCATACATGATGGACCCAATTGCCGAAGCATATGGGACATGTTTCATCCTTTCAAGTTCAGTCCTAGAGTTTGGGCACTGAGACTTGCTTAGGATGGTGCCATGAGGCATTGGCAAGAATCCTCTTTTGGAGTCTTGCATCTTGAACCTTTTCAAGATTTGATCAATATATACACTTTGGCTAAGACCAATAAGTCTCTTAGATCTATCTCTATAGATCTTTATGCCTAATACATAAGCAGCTTCCCCTAGATCCTTCATTGAGAAACAACTCTCAAGGAACGCTTTGACACCTTTTAAGGTTGGGATGTCATTTCCAAATAAAAGTATGTCATCTACATACAATACTAGGATTATGACAATGCTCCCACTAGCTTTTTTGTAAACACAGGAGTCATCCTCATTTTTGATGAATCCAAAACTCGTAATCTTTTCATCAAAACGGATGTTCCATGTTCGAGACGCTTGCTTTAATCCATAGATAGATCTTTTAAGCTTGTACACTTTGTTTGGATGCTTGGGATCGACAAAACCTTCAGGTTGTTCCATATAGACATCTTCCAATATGTATCCATTAAGGAAAGCGGTCTTGACATCCATTTGCCATATCTCATAATCATAGTATGCGGCTATGGCAAAAAGTATCCTAATCGACTTGATCATTGCCACTGGAGAAAAGGTCTCATCATAGTCAATACCATGAGTCTGTGAGTATCCTTTAGCGACAAGTCTAGCCTTAAAAGTGTGAACATTTCCATCCACGTCGATTTTCTTCTTGAAAACCCATTTGTTCCCAACAGTCTTACAATTGGTGGGAAGATTAACCAAGTTCCAAACTTGATTATCGTGCATGGATTGCATCTCAGTGTTCATGGCCTCAAGCCATTTATCAGATTCAGGATCTGATATTGCACTCTGATAGTTGACGGGTTCATCAGAATCTATCGTATAACATTCCTCTTCCATCAAAAGGTAACCATACCTTTCTGGTTCAATTCGAACCCTACCAGATTTGCGAACACCTTGTGTTACAATTTGTTCCTGATCAATCGTTTGTTCAGGTTCAACATTTTCTTGTTGAATGCTAGATTCAACTTCTTGTGTATCAGGTTGTGGTTCCTGAAGTTCCTCAAGTTCCACAAACCTCCCACTAGCCTCTTCCGTCAGAAACTTGTTTTCTAGGAATTCAGCTTTTCGAGAAATAAATATCTTATTTTCGATGGGATTGTAGAAATAGTATCCAAGACAATCTTTCGGATACCCTACAAAGATACATTTAGTTGAACGGGGTTCTAATTTGTTTGAAGCTTCTTGTCTAACATAAGCTTCACAACCCCATACCTTTAGATAGGATAAAGATGGAACCCTTCCATGCCATATCTCATAAGGCGTTTTATCTACCTTCTTAGTAGGTGCCATGTTTAGGAGACGAGCAGCTGTTTGTATAGCATAACCCCAAAATGATAAAGGTAGAGTACTTTTACTCATCATGGATCGAACCATATCCAATAGTGTTCAGTTCCGCCTCTCAGACACACCATTATGTTGTGGTGTTCCAGGTGGAGTAAGTTGTGAAAAAATTCCACAAGTCTTAAGATGATCCATAAAGTTTGTACTTAAGTACTCACCTCCTCTATCAGAACGAAGAACTTTAATTGTTTTGTTGAGTTGATTTTCCACTTCACTTTGAAACGTTTTGAACATTTCAAACGCCTCATGTTTATGTTTAATTAAATAAACATATCCAAAACGACTAAAGTCGTCAGTGAAGGTGATGAAATATCTTTCACCATATCTAGTCATTGGCTTGAAAGGACCACATACATCCGTATGTATGATTCCTAACAAGTCCTTTGCTCTCTCATTGGTTCCAGAGAAAAGAGCTTTAGTCATCTTGCCATGTAAACAAGATTCACATATATCAAATGAGTCATTCTCATTTGCCTTCAAAAGTCCACTCTTTTGAAGTTGGGATATGCGATTCTTGTTTATATGCCCAAGGCGACAATGCCATAGATAGGTTTGACTCAAATCAAATTTGGGTTTCTTGGTGAAAGTGTGGTATAAAGAGCCATTGTTAGTCTTTTCATCAAGGTTTACTTCATAAATTCCATTTAAAGGCCTAGCCTCAAAATAGAATACATTATTTTTGTAAACACAAATATCATCATTATTAAAGGAAAGATCAAATCCACATTGTCTTAATTTAGCAACCGAAATAATATTCCTAGTCAAGCTAGGAACATAGTAAACATTCAACAATGTCACACACAAGCCATTAGGTAGTAATAAATTAAAACTTCCAATTGAATCCACCGCAACCCTTGCATTGTTTCCAACCCGAAGTACTACCTCATTTGCCTTCTGTCGCCTACTCCTTTTGAACCCCTGCAACATATTACATATGTGAGTTCCACAACCAGTATCAAATACCCATGTGTTAGGAGATAAATTATAAAGTTCTAGATCTATCACATAGATACCTGAAGTGCCTTCACCGGCCTTCTTCTTCTTCAACTCCGCAAGATACGTAGGGCAATTTCTCTTCCAATGCCCAGCTTTGCCACATTCAAAGCATGTGTCTTCTTTGGCAACCTTTGCCTTCTTCTTGGGCGGATGGGAAGGTTGGACAACTTTCTTGCCCTTACCTTTGAAAGCTTTTGCTTTCCCCTTGCCCTTGGAGTTGGTGGGGTGTTCTGGTCTAGTTCTCTTTGTGCCACCTTCCTTGATCATGAGAACTTGAGTGGTTTTCTTAGGCAGATTCTTTTCCGCGGTAATTAGCATCCCATGTAATTCCGGGATAGTCTTGTTTAAACCATTCATGTTAAAATTCATGACAAAAGGATCAAAGGACTTTGTCAAGAAGTTAAGGATCATATCCGTTGCTAGCTCTTCGGGCATCACAACTCCAAGACGTGCCAAATGATCAATGTGACTCTTCATTTTGAGCACATAAGAGCTTACCGACTGCGCATCCTCCATCTTGCAAGCATGGAAAGCCCGAACAGTTTCGAACCTTTCCGTTCTTGCAAGTTGTTGGAACATTTCCTTTAGTTGATGAATCATGTCATAGGCTGAATGATTCTCCAAATCCTTCTGAAGGTCGGGAATCATTGTTGCCAACATGAGGCATGATGCATCGATGGAATCATCCATCTTTTTAAGCCATGCATCGTGTGCGGGCTTAGGAATGGCAGGGGGCTCTTCTGGAAGTGGTTCATTGAGAACATATTCTTTCTTTTCTTGTTTGAGAACAATTCTCACACGACGGTGCCAATCCAAGAAGTTGGTATGGTTAAGTTTTTCTCCTTCAAGGAGAGACCGTAGTGAGGTTTTGTTAGGAGCCGAGTGTGTGTTGTTTGGTGCCATCTACAAAATTTTAACAAGGTTCTATTTAGTAAATTATGATATTAAGTCCTTAATAATTAATACCCTTTCTTGTTTCATAAACTTTAATTAATTAAGGTCTAGAATCCAAGTTGCATTACGAATAAGTGGTTAGGTATCCTTTATCCCGCCTATTCGAATCAACAAGGTAGGTAACGGTTTACCAATTATATCTAAATATAATTTCTAGAGTTATGGGATCCCATTATAACATTTATAAGTTTGGCATGTTTGATCCCATCTATGTCTTGGATTTCTAATGCTTAGGTGACCTTTATCACAAGAGATTTCCAAACGAATCATCCTACTTAAACGGACGTGTAGTTTTGACAACTATTAATGGTTAGGTGTCCTTTATCCCATCAATATTGCAAAACTACTTCTTGTATCACAAGAAGATTCCAAGTGGTTAGGTATCCTTTATCCCACAAGGAAATACAAGTGATACATGAGTGTCTTTAAGAGGGACGGCATTGATTCGTATTTCATAAGGGATTTTAATGTTTTACAATTCTAATTTTGAAAAACATATGGTATCATGTAGATTGCATGCATCCAATGAACATGGTACCATTAAATCTTATTTTGTTAATTGGTTCCTAAATCATAAAATCTCCATTTTATTGATTCTTTGTTTGTGGTCAAGATTACAATTAATATCCAACATTAAGTTTGAGTTTGATCACATATATTAGAACCAATTTATAATCCTAAATAATTACCATTATTACTTAGGGTTGGAGTTTGTAAGAGTTCATAAAATCTCCATTTTATTACTTGTTTCAATCATTTTCAAAACTTGACTTAATAGGTTTTATAACAAAACCCATTTTAATAAAACCAATTTTATCACATCTTATGTTTTAAATGTCAACTTTTGAAAATACAAACTCCTTGATGATTATGTTTAATTATCTAGGTTGTCTAGCATGCAAAATCTTATTTTCATCCACAACATAACATAATAAAACATTCAAACATCACAAGCATGCATGGGTGCATAAACACAAGCCAACTAGTTTGATATTTCATGTGAGCCACACATGAAATATCAAGTCCAAACCTAGGGACAAAAGGGTGACAAAAACTCAACCAAATGATCTTCGATTTGGCTACAATTTTGCCAAGCTTCTTATATCACCAAATGACACTTGAACCACCATTTCTTGACATCACAAAGTGAGATATGAATTTTCTTCTGGACCCTTAAAAGTTGCGAAATCCAGGGGCAGCAGGAAGGGTTTTTGTGGTTTTTTGTTGCATTTTTCAATTCATTCTTGGCTATATTGATGCTAATACTTGTTGAAACTTAATGTATATACTAGATATTAAAGTTACCAACAAGTATATCACCAAATAACCAAGATTTGAATTTTAAAAACACTTTCAAAACAATTTTGAAATCTGGACAGCAGCTCTTCAGAAAGTGCTGCTGTTGGGTGCAATCTTCTCTTGGTCTTTTACTTCCTTCTCTTGTTACATTTTGTGAAATAAATAAAATACAACTATTCTAATATTTACAAAAGGAATATAAAGAAGGAAATAACTAATTATTATTACAAACCATTTGAATAAATGAATAGATTACAACCATATCAAACACAAACACAAAACATGCATCATATGGTCCTTGGCTTGTTTATGCACCATTTTATCACATAAAATCATAAGAAAACCAACACTTTGTTTTTCTAAGGCAACAATTTATGTAACCAAAAGCATGCTAACATAAGATATAGTTGGTTACATAAAATCATAGATAATATATTTGCAAGTTGCCAAAGAAGCCATGCATGAAACTTTCATTTAAGAAGATGAACATTCATGGCTTCCAAAAACCAAGTTTATCCAAATAAACTTATTATCTAAACATGCAATATAGCCATGGCTCTGATACCAATTGTTGGAAATCATGGTTCATGTAATTAGTTTCAAAAACATGAGTTTGCAACGGAAGCATAAAATCATGAACACAAATTCCATTTTCAAGAGGATCATGCTACATGCATGTAGAGATAAGATGAAGAACAAACATAGTTTAAGTTCAAGATTATAACCTTTGTTCTTGGGTTTGGTTTGGATGATTTTGATAGCTAGGAATCAAATTAGAATCCCTCTATAGTTGATCCACCACAAGCTAGAACACTCTTGAATGCTAGTTCCACAACTTGCAAAATATGACTCCTTTTGCTATGAAACCAAAAACCAATTTTTGCTAAGAACTTAAGGAGAGTTTTTGGCTGATTTCTTGAAGCAAGAATGATGTACTAACTCCCTCAAAATCGTTCCCATCATATATCACACAAAGAAAAAGAAAAGCACATGCAACTAGCTTAAAAGAAAGTCTCATTTGATTTCTATAATCAAAAGCTAGAAGACACAAAGCATCTTCCTTTTCTTTTAAGTTCTTAATACATTCTTTTCCTTCCAATATGGCTGATTTTATGATGACAAATGAAGTGCTAGTTGGTTGTTATTATTTATAAAACTTAGATAATAAAAGCTTATAAATAATACATCTTCTTATTTCTTAAATGGGATAACATTTAACCCATAATCATATATATAAATAAACCATCTAAATATACAATCTTAATTGTATAATTATATATATACATATATATATATATATATATATATATATATATATATATATATATATATATATATATATATATATATATATATATATATATATATATATATATATAACAATATATATATATATATATATATATATATATATATTTTATTTAATTTACCAATTAAATTAAATAAAAGGCTTACTTATAAATCAATTAAATCGTTTAACAATTTAAACAATTTAATTGTTACACTTAATTAATTCATCACATATGAATTATTAATCAACCTTTAATTTTTGTAGTTATTATTATTTACCTCAAATAATAATAACCTACAAGATTAAATTGCAAGTTTAGTATCATTTGATATTAAATCAAATTTAACGTTCTAAATGATCAATTGGTGTCAAACTTGTTGTTGGTGTGACCCTATAGGATCATGTATTATTAGTAATATCATTTTATGATCATCCTTGGGCATATAGAACTAACACCGACTTATTTACCAAAAACACCCCAAAAATTTTTCAGGTCGCACATGGTAAGCCTAAAATCTATGCGGGCCGCGTGGATGCACGGAAAGCCCAGAATGGGCCTGATCTTGGTCCAAGTCACCAAAAGCCTCTTTATCGCTTTCCTCTTTTGTCTATGGTTAGGTTTGACCTTCTTTGAACACCTTGTTGGGCTAGAGATATTCAAATTAGCCCATGTACTTCATATTTCGTCCATTGCCTTCATCCAAATCTAAAGCCCAAAAACCTATAAGCTTTCCAAGCATCCACCAAAATCTCCGCACTCCGCTTCCGCTAGATTATCTTCGCTCCCGCTAGTCTTCAAAATATCTACAATTTAACTCAAAAAGACTCGAAAGCATCCCCGAATGATAAAAAAAATAGGAAATATGCATGAGAATTATACTAAAATAAATTAAAACGTGCTAAAATAAATTATAAAAGGAAGAAATAAAAACGAAGTGTCACATTAATTTGAAGTGTCACATTACTTTGAAGTATGCAAATGTTATATTACATATAGTTGTTTAGCAATAATGGGATTCCCCTATATCTTGTAATATTTGTTTTGTTAGTGAGAATACCTCTGATGGATTTGCCATAATCAATTAACTATTAAAAAGTTTATAATCTTCATAAATAATACTATATAACAAATAGATACCTACAAAACCTTATAAATATTGTATAGTATATTAGAGAAAAAAATGTTATATTACAATGGTTACATAAAAAAATCCAACAAACCAAACAAATAGGTTATAAAAACATAGACTAACTAAAGATGGTATCACCATCTACTAGAGAATAGACTGCTACATATTAAACACTAAAAAACATTGAATTTTTCTACACATGTTTCCTAAGTGTTTAGTTGATCCCATCTTAAAAGGCAAATGAATGGTCATTAAAGATCCAATGCAGATGACACACGAGCTTTCTATATAGGCTAATTCTTACATGAATGGTCCATGTGGTATGGGGTAGTCTGGATGCTTGATCCCTAACTCTTATTTTTAACTTGAACAGTCCATATAGTATTCTTTTGTTAACTTTCTTCCCTGACCAACATGAAATGACTCTTTTGCCATTTCTAAGTTCTTTTTCACATTGTTACTATTAGTTGTATCTTTTTAATAAAAGCATAAACCCTATCTTATCTCGTACATGTTTCGTCATCATCTATCCCACCCATGTTCATCCCTCGTTATCCCTTCCTCCCATCGTAACGTTCATCAACATCGTCGTTGGCTACCACAAAAAAAAAGCTCATAGCTAAAGCTTCTAATCACAAGTATTGGATATAAAATTTGTCCCTCTCTAGCACCATATATACATTCATTCTTTCAATCATAAATCTTCCTATCTCTAACAACAAACAACCCCTCAGCCATCGCTTCATTCATTCTTACAATCACATATTGAAGAATCAAATAATTTATGACCATCCCCATCAATCTATTTGTTCTAATTCAACCATCGCTACGGGATCTGCAACCTTCTCGCCAAAAACAATGCACAAAGTTAGGGTTCGATCTTACATGAGATCGACGAGAAGAAAAAGAGAGGCAACTAGGGTTCGATGACTATTTCTAGAACGTCGACGACTTCTGGAACACGAACTATAAATGTGGTTTTCATTATTTTTTCTAGATTTGATGCATGTTATAATAAATCATATTTTATTTTTTTCTAGGTTTTTTTGTTGAAATATGGATTAAAAATTATTTTTTAATTTTATGCATATTTGCTAGGCTTTGACTTTTTCGGGTTGAACACATAAATTGAAATTAGTTTTTTTTTCTCGGAAGGGATTTTCTGATTTTGGTTTCTCTTATGTGGCGGTGCTTATTCAATGACGGTGGTGGTGGTTTATGGTTTTTCAGATGAAACGTCAGGGTCAAGGACAACAGTTGTGTTTCTCAAATGAAGGTGACATGAGGGAGGAGATTTGAACGACAAAGAGAAGGACGTAAGGGAGAGGGTGTAGGACTAGGTCATTCTAATTAATTGTAACACCCGACTTATTAACCAAAAACACCCCAAAATTTTTTCATTTTTCAAACCAAATATTTTACAAATAAAACATAAGTAATGGGTATTAGTTAATACAATACGAGTACAAGAGTATCACGAAGTACAATACATCAAATATTATACATTCTCTAAGTCGGGCTGTCACTTCAAGATCCTAAGTCCTCAGTTACGGACTTTATCTTTTCCCTTCGCGGGATCACGCTCACCTGCAGGGACATATCAAATAAACGGTGAGCTATAAAGCCCAATGAGTAATCAAATCAAGAATAACATGTATAAGAATAAAATTCTCTATACAAAGTCAAATATGTATTATCATACAATACAAAATCAAATATGTCTCACGGGTTAGCCCGATGTTGCCTTGGCTCACGGGTTAGCCCGCTGTTGCCTAGACTCACGGCTTATCCGGTCTTGTCTATATAAGTTTGACTCACAGCTCCGTTCTTGTCTATTAAAGACTCACGGCTTATCTGGTCTTGTCATATCACAGTTTACATAGATATATTGACTCACAGCTCCGTTCTTGTCTATAACAGACTCACGGCTTATCTGGTCTTGTCGTATATCAAATCATATAATCTGTCAAAATTTGTCCCCAAAATCATTTCCATCTGCAGCTGCTCTTTTAACAAATATCACACCGGATAACAGTGAGATTACTCACCCGAAGGTTTGCTACAACTAGCGTTTGTTGTTCCTTGCCTTGAAATGAAATCCGTAAGATTTTGTCCCGTACCTATAATTACATTTATTATCAAAATGATTATAGGTTAATAACCATTCCAATTAACTCTAATGCAATAGAGTTCAATACAATACCATTATAAACAATGTCTAGTTAATAAACTTTCCGTTTACTAACTTTTTATGAATTATACTATTCACCGAGGCATTCGGATCGACCTACAGTGCCCCCGAGGGGTCGAAAACTCAATATAAAAATTTCCCAAACTTTTCAGACCATAACGAGCCTACGGTTCAAGTTTGAGCTAAAACGGACAAGCCAAACAAAAGTTAGCATTTTGATCCCCTGCCTGGCCCCTGCTTGGAGGCGCACTGCGCCTGGGCGCACCCCGCCTGGCTCCTGGGCGCCCTGCGCCTGGCGCCAGTGCAGGTCTCCTGGCCAGTCGCGATTTGTGCACTGTAGCTTGCAGTTTTGGTCTATAAGTTCTTAATGTTGTTCTTAACCGTTTAGGGTTTATTCCTAGGCTAAAACCTTATATTTTAACAAGGTTTTTAACCCCCAAAACACACTCAATCAGTCATATGAAGAATTAGGGTTCTTAGTTCTAACAATCCCAAAACTTCAAATTCATCCAAAATAACAATCTACTTCCATTTTCTTGAATTAAGCCCTTATTATTATGACTTAATGGAAGTATCTAACCATTTTAACCACACAATTATAACTGCAAATGCAGTTTTTGAGTTCTACAAAACTCATCAAGAACAACTAGACAAGAACTTGGAATACTAACCTTTCAAACTTCCAATTCTACCCTTTGAAGCTATAATCCGATTTTGCAACCTTCAATTCTTCAAAACCCTTCAATTTCTGCAGAGATCACACCAGAATTTCTCTCCCGTAACTCACAAAAAATCTGCACAAGTCTCTCCTTTTATACCTCCAAAAATTGCATTTTGGTCCTTGAAGTTGCATTTTTAAGACTTTTGCCACAATTTACACAATTAATGACAAAATCAGATTTTTATAACATTTTAAGTCCAAGACTCAAAATATTATTACGAAACAAGTCCTTTTCTGTCCAAAAGACCAAATTACCCTTTTGAGGTAAAATGACCATTTTGCCATTTTTATTATAATTACATAATAAACATGTTTTTGGCATTACATTAATGTATAGTAATTTATTCTATTTAATAATAACACGAGAATTGAAAAGATAAAAATAGACCATTAAGTGGAATATCGTCATTTTAAGTCGGTCCGGGACTAAAAAACAATTCAAACCATAGAGACTCTCAATGAAAAAAAAAGTTAACGATGAAACTCCCAAACCACGTGGACCATTTACGTACGTGTCGAGATTTGTTGTGATGTAGTGGTTTTTTCTCCCTCTTATTCTCTCCTATATATACTAGATGATTTGAATGTCACAAAATATTAGCCAGATCTTTAATGATCTTTCTAGGTTACCAATCACAAGTTGGGTCTGTCCGACAAAGAGCTTTTGAAAGATTTTAAAAGCTTTTAGCTTTTTACATTTTAAGAAAAAAAACTATAATTAAAGAAAGAGCTTCATTCGACGGTATGAGCTTTTGTATTTTATTTTAAACAAAAAACTTATTATCCAAAAACTAATTCAAATAACTTCTAAAAGCTTTTAGCTGTCGGAGCTATTAGTTTTTAGTTTTATGTAATTATTACTTCAAGAAAAAGCTAACAACTATTTTTGTCGAACAACAACTTTCAACTATCAGCTATCATCGACCAACCATTAGGTTCCACCTACCAATTACTTTTGTCATCATTGTAAAAGTAGCCTCTTGAAATTTCGGATATGAGACGACATCGAGCTTTAACTTGGTTAACATATATTCGCTAGTTAAACAAGTTTTCATGGGGGTAGTGGTTGTTTTTGGGATAAATGAGATTTTGATGGTTACCTAGAAATACAATCCGAGCCTTTATGATTATTTTAGTGAATAACTTCTATAATAATGAATAAAAGGATAAACATAATGCTCATCGGCAAGATGAAAACTCAAAACAATATTTGAAACATACGGGTAGTGTGAGTCAATGTCATGCCCACTGCCGATGTCGTTGGTTCCAAGTGAGCAGATATGTGTTACCCTCTCCTGCACCGCTTCTCCATGCCTCCCAGCTTTTTCTCCTTATTTGCGCTCACATTGAATCGAAAAAAGTATCCTATTTGCGACTTCCTTATGCGGTACCCAGCCACCGCACAACCTCATTGTGACATCAACCATCCCTAATCTATATATATATATATATATATATCTATACTATACTATAAACCATATATATAGTACAAGAGTCTTAATGCATAATGTCTTAATTTTTAAGACTGTACAAACAATTGATGCACTTAGATTTTGAGCGCCAATTTTGAAACTGAATATTTTGAAATCGTATTTGAATTTTTCGGTATACTCAAAATTTTGAAATTTCTTTGAATTCCAGCTACCCGTAATCTGCCGCCTGGTAATTTCAAAATTTGAATTCCAGCTATCGAAGACTACCGATTCAAATTCCAGCTGTGAACCACCGCCTTCTTAAAGCATATTCTAAACCCTAATCACCTTACCTCCCACAATCGACTCAATGCACGGTCTTTTTCTCTTAGAAAAGTTGAAACCACTAACCACCGCACCTCCGCCATCATCACTTGTCGCCGCCATCATCACCATGTACCAGTTCACATTCTTCACAGGTGAATCTCATCACCATCGTTTTCCTTTATCCCTCTCACTATATCGATCTACAACCCTAAACCTTCTGGTAGATTCATTTTTCTCCCAGGAATCCCTAAACTTCGGCACTATTGTTCTCCCAGAAACCCTAAAAGATGGTACAAGAGACCGTCCATTGCCATCGCACCGCTAACTACCATCGCACTCACAACCACAAAAAATCGAGTGTCGGACTCCGTTTAGATGTGAGGAAATTTCAAAACCAAGTCGACAGACCTGATTGCCAAGAACCTTTGATTTTATATTTCTGTCGCTTGAGTTTTTATCAGATAGTATTTTCTGAAATCGAAGGGGAAGGTAATTTTCGATTGATTTTAGACTTCTGATGTTCCATCTAATTTGATTTTCTGATTTTTGCCGGATCAAGCTGAGATTTGATGGAAAACTTTCGGTTAATATCAGGTACTAACTTCTTGATTCTTGTTTGTTTTTTTGTTTTTTTTTTTTTTTTAATTCTTGATTTGCTAGCCGAATATTGGTTTTTTTAGATTGTTGGAATAAGGTGGAACGAACTGTTGGCTCCTCTCTATCCTTCGTGATTGGTGTTTTGGTTGAGCTTTGCGTTAGCCTCTTATCTCTCTCTAATAAAAACAAAGTCATTGCTCTGTTTTATTATTTCAATCAAAAGACCTAGGGTCGTTTAAATATGCCTATTGGTGAGTGTTAATGACGAGAATCGGAAATAAAATCAAGAGGAATGCTGTGAATATGACTTTCTTTTTTGCTACAATGACATGTCTAGAATGGAAAAGAGTGCAATTGAACGCCAGTCAAGCATGACAAATGGTTACTCTGTGTTTTCTTCATTTTTTATTTAGCTACAATTTTATGACATTTGAAGAACTGATATGTCTAAATTTTAACGGGCAGGGAAACAGAAATACTATGCTTAAAATAGAAATCGTAAGCTTGCTCTTATCTGTTACCTAACTAGCTGGTACATACAAAGCCTTAATATGTCATTTAACCCTTTATTCATTTCATTTATGCTACTTATTTTCATATTTGTCTTCAAAAACTAAATCTGCAAATTGCTAATTCTAAAAATAAATTTGCAGTCTGCAATATGTATGTTTCTGCGTGTTGTGTGTGTATCTATGTGCGTGTCTGTGTATAGAAATGTGAATATCATGTATCATATTTAGGTATCTAATTGCATATTTACCTTTCGAATTTCAGATTCCAATTTGGCATTTAAAAGAATTTTTGGCTTTTTATTAAATGTGAGTAATAGTAACGTACTTTCAAAGATTTTTAACTTATCCCACTGTTTAGTTGCTTTTAACATATGGTATGAAAAGTATTTTTGCAAATTCAGTATGTTATGATAGGATAGTTGAATATTTATGATCCCTATCCCATTTTAAATGTTCTGCTGCGTTTGGGTTTTACATATTTTATTTCAAGAAAGTGTAATTGTTAAAGGGTCTATTTGTTTGAACATTATTTAGGTCTAAATAATATATCTAAGTGTTTGTGTTTGTGCAGGGTGGGTGGATCGTTATTGTCTATGTTGATGAAGGCAATATGTACCTTGCAGGCTTGAAAATTGCATTTGGGTTTTTGAGTAATAAGTTTGGTTTATGTAATTTAATATTAACGATTGACTTCTTTTGTATTGCATATGAAATATACAAATGTAACTGTTATAAAAATAACGATTAGTTTTGTTTTATTTTGAAAATTTATCTAGAAATTCTAGATGTTAATTGCAATGAGTTTGAACATTCTAAATGTAAAAAATAAAGACGTGATTTATTGGAAGTAAACTTATTACAAAGTAACTTCATACACGAATGAAGTTATAAATTAATATATACTCAACATGTAATTGAGTGATTTCGAAATAGCAAAACAAAAAAAGAAGTAACGAAAATTGGAATTGTCCAAGTAAAAATTTATTTTTGACATGAAGACGTGGTTTATATTAATGGACAAGAACCTATGGATAAAATTATAATCGTTCCTTATACAGCAACTTAAATTGTAGTTTTTATTAATAGACAAGAATCTACGGACAAAATGGATTCATTTCATAGTGAATTAACAAGCATTGAAATGCTGATGTACAATGTAGTTTTTATTAATAGACAAGAATCTACGGACAAAATGGATTCATTTCATAGTGAATTAACAAGCATTGAAATGCTGATGTACAATGTCTGAAAAGTTTAAAAACAATGGTATCATTTGTAAAACAAATAATACATAGACCAATTGTTGGTTATACATATACAATGTAGTCTTTAAAATATAACGCAAATTGTTGGTGGTTTGAAAGACAAATAGGTTGAAACAAATATTATTTAAGTATCCCTTAAAGTTATAGACAAATCTAAATTTTTACTATATTTAAGAGTTTAAAAGAAATTCTTATGCATACATAAAACTTGGTGTCATGTGAGTCCTCCTGGTGAGATCAAAATCCTTATTCATGACTACTCATTGTGTGCTCCAACACACGGTAAATATGTAATTTGGTTGTATGTGTTTCTTACATGTTGGTCTTCTTGGGAAAGGTAAGAAGCTTTTAGCAAAAGTTGTAGGTGTTCCACAAGTGAATCGTAGAAATGTAATTTTATTTTAAACCCAAAACAACATTGTATTTCTGCATCATCTTCCTCTAAAACTCCATAATTAATTTTTGAAAATATGAAACTAACTTGATACAATATATTTTTTATTTTATCCAAAATAGGAATATACTTATATTACGTCTCCCTGTTGACACCATCATCTATGTTGCAACCTATGTCACGACCATACGACTTCGTCACGACCATATGCACTTTACGAGTAACCCTAACCGTACTCGAATTCTATTGGAAAGTACCATTATAATGACATAAAATGAAAGAATTAAACGTAAATTGTACCGATTAGACACTGTAAAACTGTATCGAAAGAATTAAACGTAAATTGTACCGATTGGAAAGTACCATTAGTTAATTAAAGAATGTCGCTAAAAATATATTTATATTTCATTATATACTTTTAACCAAAAATAGGCCACACACGTCCACTAGAATATGGATTATATTTTGTATGATAACAAATAAATAAAAAAGAAATTAGAAGTATGTAAAATCTTGATCAATGAATCGAATTACCATGGATTATATTATGATTTGTTGAAAGACAACCACTTGAAATTCTGATTTGTTGAAAGACAACCACTTGAAACAGCCTCTTTGTTTACTTTGTCTTTTGTTTAGATTATAGCATTCTACTTCTATTTATCATTTCATTGAAAAATACCCCTATAGTTCCAAACCGATTTCTAAAAGTTTTTTTCATTTTTGGTCACACACTCTCGGGTTTTTACCGTCCCCTATATCGTTGGAAAGGTAATCAATCGCCCGGAAAAAAATTAATCACTCTCATATTCGCCAACTCCCCCTCTTATCTGCAACCTAAAACCTAATAAGTAATTGCCGAAACGAAACTATTTGCCGCCGCCGCATTGCGCGGGTACGCAGCTAGTATATATATATATATATATATATATATATATATATATATATATATATATATATATATATATATATATATATATATATATATATATATATATATATATATATATATATATATATATATATATATATATATATATATATATATATATATATATAATAGAGGCCATTCAAATGAATGTGAATCAAGATATCTCATATACTTGCACCACATTCATTTGAAACTCCTACACCCTTTCATGTTCCTAACATTAATGAAATTTACTAATGGCTTTTGATTTTCCTCTCATTTATACATGTCATAGCTATATTAGTAGTATATATATGTAAAGTTTTCTCACAAAAACATTCATGTGTTTGAAAGGTTTGCAATTCATATATGAATAGTTAGTGAAATGCATTGGGGCGCATCAATGGTTGTTATAATGTGAAGTATTCTTGGAGGAATAACGTTTTAGATAAGAGGTAAAAAAAGAAAATTTTCTCAAAAAATGTACGAACCAAACTATGAGTTTTCTAATTATTTTATTGTAAATGTTATATTAGATGTTTTAGTGTTTCTTTCTTATTAAAAGTAATTGTATTTACGTTTTATATTATTTGTTATTCATTCTCTCTCTCTCTCTCTCTCTCTCTCTCTCTCTCTATATATATATATATATATATATATATATATATATATATATATATATATATATATATATATATATATATATATATATAACAAAAAAAATTATTCATGTTTTGAGTTTTTTGGTCTCGATGTCATAATTTAAGATAATTTCTTAAAAATAAGTTTAAAAGAGATTTTTCACCATTATCCCCATGTTTTATTGTTTATTTATTAACATATAGAATTTGTCACCTCAAATATCATTCATAATATTTCATATTATTTATCTAAATGCTAAATTTATATAATCTTATAAGAGGTCATATAAGTATAAAAAAGCCATTTTTATATAATAACACATATTTTTATACAATTCATTTTATATAAATAGTACATACAAAATGTTAGACGCTTATAATTTAGTTTTTGGTAGTAGGTTTGGAGGGTTTTGACATAATTTTTGATTGAGAGATGAGATGATAATATCATTAATCTAATTGACTTAAAACAGTTCAACTATTTCAATCATATTTATTTAACTCTCATAAGTATCAACAATTACCATGAGTAAAAAATATTTTGAGCTACACATTGGTATTTGTATTTAGTTTTAATAGAAAATTTGTTTTAATAGATATTCATGTATTAGCACATTAGTTTGACATTTTTGAAAACAAATTAAAAATACATTTGAATAATGCAAAAGAAAAAACATAGCTATTAGATATAAAATAAATTGTCTAAAACAACGTTTTTAGTTATAAATAAGTCATTTAACTATTAATAAAGTTGAGTTAATAGCAAATAAAAACTTTTATTTATTTTTAAGCTTAAAAATGAGTATTTTATAGAATAACTCATACTCGTATACAATTTATTTAATATAAATAACACATAAGAAATATTAGTCATTTATAATTAAGTTTTTAATAGTGAATTTGGATGGTTTTGGCATGAGTTTTTTTTTTTGTCTAGATATTAGATTTTTATATTAATCATTTAGTTGATTAAAATAAATTTAACTATTTTAATCATATTTAATTAAGACTCATAAATATCATTTAAATAACATAAGTAAGAAAACATTTGAGTTGCAATGATTTAATGTTAAATAACTCTTAGTTAAAATTTGAAGAGTTTTAATAATAAAATAAAGCATCAATATAATAACACATTAGTATTTATATATAATTTTATTAAAAATTTAGTTAAATAGAAATTTGAGTTTGACAAAGTAGAATGCAAAGAAAAAATCGAGTCAATGAATTGTGCAATAAATATCTAAACCACTGTTTTTAGTTTTGAATATGTCATTTAATTATTGATATAACTGAATTAATAGCAAAGCAAAAGTTTTATTTATGTTTGGATTAAAACGTAATCTGTTTCTATATTAACTCATAGTCATAAAATTTATTTTATATAAATAATACACAAAAATATTAATTATTAAGTTGATTAAATAAAATTTAATAATTTTAATATGCACAACTTACGGATTCATCTAGTTCCTTATAAAATTAATCTGATTCCACTACCACTGTTGGAAATTTGATAGCTAAATCTATGTGTGACCCTTGTCCCACATAGGACGTGGAAAGAAAAATATTTGACTTTATAAGAAATTCCCTCCAAACCAACCAAATGGATCAAATATGATAATATGGGTTGGACTTTTGGTTGTGGGTTTATATATATATATATATATATATATATATATATATATATATATATATATATATATATATATATATATATATATATATATATATATATATATATATATATATATATATATATATATATATATATAAAGAGAGAGGCTCTTCCTGACAAAATTAAGATTTCCTTAAATCCAATTACGAAATTTAATTTAATTTTTTAATTAATTATTTTCGTGACAGTTTTTGGCAGTTATAAACTATCATATATATATATATATATATATATATATATATATATATATATATATATATATATATATATATATATATATATATATATATATATATATATATATATATATATATATATATATATATATATATATATATATATATATATATATATATATATATATATATATATATGCAAGTGAAGCCCAGCCTAGCTGGGTGGATGCATCCGGGTTATATACCCATGTGGTGGGAGGTCCGGAGTTCGACTCCGACTAACCCCATGTGGGGGATTTTCATGGAAGGCGAATTAGGTGGAGGGGAAAGGCCTTTGCGCCTTAGGTAATCGCCAACCGCCCTGGGTTGCGGGGCTGATTACCCTCAGGTGAAACCATATATCTATTCGTTGGTTCCAAATATATATATATATATATATATATATATATATATATATATATATATATATATATATATATATATATATATATATATATATATATATATATATTATAAAGCAGGGATAAATTACAATAGCTATAAAGCACAAATGTCTTAATTTTAAGACTTGTACAAGTATGGATTGCATTGTTGCTGAGGACCCACGTAATTAGGAACAAGGACCCACGTAATTAGAAACAGCCGGACAAATGATATGCAACTCTTTTACATGAATTTACATGGATCGCTGACATGGCATTAATCTATGCTGTTAAATATATTAACATTTTAAAACAATCAACGGTCCATGATAAATATCAAACTTTTCACATGGATCGTGAAATTGAAATTTGAAACTCCTCCTTCAAAAGTTCTCTATAAATGTTTCATCATCCTCTTTCTCAGTCTTAAACCAGAGCAATCATCTTCCTCCCATCTCTCTCTAATTTGAAAAATCTTTCAAAAATCCTAAAATACCATCTCTCCGTCTTTACAATCATCCATGATTTTCTACCACCCATCCTCGGCCCAACCACCACAGCCACCTACGTCACCGTCACCAAGACAATACCACTATTGCCGCTACTAAACACCACCAGCATCACTGCTGCAAAATCGTGTCTTCTGTATAACAAAATTGAAATCCTAGATTAGTTGAGTTTGTATTTTTTGGTTTAAATTTTAGTGTAAATACCTGTAAATAAAAAAAACCACAAATCTATCATTTATTTCAATCTTTTATTGTAGATCTCATTTTATTTATGTAGAAAAAATTCTGGAAGATGCAAAACACAATCAAGAACAGAAAAATCCAGATCCATCGGCGGTATATATATACGTATATCAACACCCAAACCGAAACTTACAGATCTCTTTCGGAACAATCCCTCTCAGAAGCACTGCCACCCCAAGAAACGCGTAACACAACCCAAATCTTCTTCTTGACTGGGGAAACCACCGGATCCGCCATCGAAATTGCATTTCGATCCTCTGCATCAAAATCAGTAAACCAAAATCACAACCAAGAAAAATCAAAATCAGATAAGAAAACTAAAGTCGGATTTGGAATCGAGAAATTATGTCCCACTAAAACACAATAAATCGAAATGAAAATCCCGATAAAACACAATAGAGACAACGGTAGAAACGAAATGAAAATCCAATCGGTTTCATCGATGTCCAAAATCTGAAAACAAATCAAAAACAGAATCAGATCCAATCGGTTTCAAGGAGAGTCTAAAAGCTGAACCAAAATCAATTTCAAAATTCAAATTCCCAAAACAAAATCTACAAGAAGGGTCAATCGGTTTGTCGATCGGAATCCAAATACCCAAAACAAAATCTACAAGAAGGGATTTGGAGACTAGAGAAGGAGTACCGGAGAGATCGAGAGTGAAAGATCGACCATCAAAGTTGTCAAAGTTGTTCTGGCCCGATTGTCGGAGACAGATCGAGAGAGACCGAGCATGGGAGCGTGGTCGTCGACGACTAAACACAGAGATCGAGAAGCATTGTCGGAGACAGATCGAGAGAGATCGAGAGAAAGCCGGCGACTAACCACAGAGACAGAAGCATTGGGGTGGTCGGAGGAGTTGTGGTCGTCGGCGACTAACCACAGAGACAGAAGCAGGCGGCGGTAATCATGGAACTGGTCACTTCAATACCGAACAAGTCGGATCTCCGTCTTCGAAGTCGCAAAGTGTATATCGATGTTTGGCTGCTGAACAAGGATGTGCACAGAGGGACGAGAAGGTGAGCCGGGGCATAAGATGTGCACGTTCATCAGAGAAGAAGGTGGAAGAAAAGATGTAGTCGGCGGCAGTGAGAATGAGGGGGGAGGTAGTATCGGATGTGTGATGGTCAATAGCTGTTGTGTAGGTCGGATTTGCAGCCTCAAGAGTCAAGAAGGGATGGAGTGGCCGGTTGGGAGATGGAGGCGGAAGAGAAGACTAGAATGTTTTTAGGGTTAGGTTACACATTAATATATGTGAATATTATTTTAATTAAAATATATGCTGGATCCATGATTATCGAATTCAATTATTCACATTAATAAAATGCACTATATGTGGAAGAATGGGAATGAGAATGGAATTTAATCATCACATATCCCCTATTTTTTTTTTGAACGGCATCAAAGCAAGAATATATTGCAAAAGCCAAGCAAGGCACTTAAGGCAAAAGTACAGAGTAGACTCAATTACAATGTTATTTAAACTATATAAATTATATATAATATATTTTAATGATATAATATTCATAGTATTATGATTACACGATTTGATAGCCACTCTCATTCGAAAAGCAAATTAGGCTTTTTAAATATAAAATTTTTGGTTTCGGTCAAATTAGGCTTCATACCGTGATTTGATATTATAAAAGTAAATGAAGTAAATATTATCATTTTTAGAAACTAATAACTATCAAATAAAAAGGTACGAGCGTATGACCAAAAGTCAAATCAAATCATCACCTATAGAAAAATTTGAATAGAGGGATATGGATAGCAATGCCCATTAATCATTTGTATAGAATTTACGTGAGGAGGAGATCCCACCACAAACTTTGGTCGAAAGCCATTTTTATTTTTTTAAATTTATTGCATTGTAAATGTTTACTTTAGAGATTATGATATTGTACTTTACTTAAATGAAAATTTTCCGCAAACAAAATGTTTACTTTGTCTATTTCTTTTGGATTATAGCATTGTACTTCTATTATTGTTGTTATTATATCATTGTACTTTCCTTAAATACGAGTTCTGCTCAAACTAAACATTTACTTAGTTTTATTTTTTGCGGATTATAGCCTTGTAGTTTTTGTTTTTACAAAATTTGTTAGCTTTAAGAATTTTTACATTTTTGGTCCGAAAAATTGTTTTGTCCCTTGTCCCTTTGTTTACTTTGTCTTTTGTGCAGATTATAGCATTCTACTTCTATTTATCATTTCATTGCAAAATATATCTATAGTTCCAAACCAATTTCTAAAAGTTTTTTCAATTTTTGGTCCCACACTCTCGGGTATTTACCGTCCCCTATATCGTTGGAAATGTAATCAATAGCCCGAAAATAAATTAATCACTCTCATATTCGCCAACTCCCCCTCCCATCTGCAACCTAAAACCTAAAAATGAATTGCCGAAACGAAACTATTTGCTGCCGCCGCATTGCGCGGGTACGCAGCTAGTATGTATATATATATATATATATATATATATATATATATATATATATATATATATATATATATATATATATATATATATATATATATATATATATATATATATATATATCCGTTTTGGCGCCAATTCACAAACACAGACAATAAACTTTCTCTCAAAAATTCGTTCTTCAAAGCGTTGATGATGGGGACTTAGGTCAATTCGTCAGATTCAAGATACAATCTTGAATAGATTGTTGTATCCTTAAAACAAATTCATACCTTAAAATTTTCTGTCTTAGAACACTGCACAACATGCCTCAATCTTCAGATTTTAATGTTTTTCATTACTGTAAACATTCAAGTACGTTTTCTGTTGTAATTTCAAGTTATTTGATTGTTAGTAAATTTCGTTTTATGTAGTTTTATTGTGTTAATTTCGTGATTGTTAACTTATGTCATAACACACCAACACCCTAACAAATCAAATAAATATTATATTATATGATATAGAATTATAGATGATTCCATCCTTTTAAATAAACAAATCTCATGTAAACATAACATTTTTCTTTGTGAACACTTGTGTGACGAAGTTGTCATAGATGTCAACAACTTTTTGTATAATTTTTGGTGATTCAGTACTTTTTTCATTTTAGTAAAAATCTAAATTCAACGTTGAATGTATTTGAATTAAATATTATTTTTCTTTGCATATTAATATAAGTATATTCTATCATTATTAAAGTTACGGTCTATATCACTATATTATTATGGGCGTGTTCGGCAAAATTAGCTAGTAGTTGGTAGTTGTTAGCGGGTAGCGGTTAGCAATTAGCTGTAAGCTAGAAGCGGTTAACGGTTAACCGGTAGTTGTGACTTTTATTAATGCAGAAGTGTTCGGAAAAAGCAGCTATTAGCTTTTAGAAGTGTAAAATAATATAAAAATCAAAAGTCAAATGCTAAAACGCTCCCAAAAAGCTAAACTGGTAGATTTGGCTTTTATTAGTGCAGAAGTGTTTGGCAAAATCAGCTGTTAGCTTTTAGAAGTGTAAAATAATATAAAAATCAAAAACCAAACGCTAAACGCTCCCAAAAACAAATTGAAATAGCTTTTGAATTATGAATGTTTTGTTAAAAATAAAAGCTAAAAACTCTTGCTGCCGAACGAGCATTTTTCAATTTTTCGAGCGTTTTCCTAAAAGTTCAACACCAACAGATCTCAAACGCTGCGTGCCGAACACACCCATAATCGTAATTATTGAAATTAACCATTAAAGAAACCAAACCTACAATTAAACTATTTCAATTATTAAAAGGATGGTAGAATAAAATGCTATGCCATCGAAAATTTATAAGTAGCAAGTATTAAAAAAATAGGGGTATTAGACAATTAATAGAAGTCAAAATTAAGATACACAGATTCTCGCAAATCTTTGACATTTAAACGTTTTTTGTATAACCAACCCAACACTAGGTATTTTTTCTAACCCATTCTACAATGGTCAATATAAGCTGCAATTTTGTTTGATTTCTTTTAAATTATATAATAGTTAATAGACTCAACATGATTACAACACTTTTATTACAATGATTATTCGACAGTAAAAAACTTCTATCCGCTTTAGGCATTTTATACGTTCCTTGTAGCTACCTTTCTGATTGTTACTCGTTTTACTATTAGATAAAATACAATTTAAGTTAATTCATTCTTTACACAAACATTAAAGTTGTCCTTATCTTATAAAAATCCACATTCTTTTACAAAGACTACATTTAATTTATAGTTTAATATTTTTGGCTTACTTTAAGTGTACAATCAAACATTTTTGTTGGGGTCAGGGTGAATTGTGAAAGCAAGGAAACCTAAAAAAGGAATGATACCATGCTTGGTCAATTCTGCCAAGTATTCTCTGTCTAAAAACATCCATCATCAACAAGAAACCTAAATCTTCTTTTTTTTCAAAATAGTACTTAAAATCTCTCAGATCCAAATTGGACTATAAATCCAAATGAAATTCAAAAAAATTTAATGATAATTTTAATATCATCATCTCCCAATCTTCATCTTCTGTCATTCTAATGTCACTCCCCACTTTCTATACCTCATTGAAACTCCATAACCACCATGAAAAACTACCATTGAAGCTTCATTCAAGATTTTCCATATCAAATTCTCAGAAACCCGATTGCCAATTTTCACAAATTTTTCAAGCAAACCAGGTCTCAATCTGTGTCATAATCTATTGAATTTCTTGTTTTTGTTAGATTTTTTTTTCCGAAAAGCCATTACTATTTGGACAATTTTACGTTTTAACCTCTATATATATTTTATTTTTTCCAATAAAACCATAAATGTTTTAAACGTTTTTTCAAATTAACCATTTTAACATGTTATATCAAGTTTTACGGAAGTTCTACAAATTAAACTTTTTGAAGTCATAATCAGTCAAAATTGTTAATTTGCAAACATGTATAAATCATTTATGGTTTAATTTCAAAAAGTGAAGTATAATCACTTAAACCCCATCATTGCCCAGATATATGATTGTTTTTCTACAATTTGCCTTTTTTATTATTATTATGATATAGTTTCCAAAATATAAAATGAAATGGTGAATTGTCGTGGCAAGTTATTGAAAAGTCGTAATTTATATGATTTCTTGTTTTTGTTAGGACAAATTCATTGCTTCTTTGGACAAATAAAAGTTTCAAATATTTTTCCAAATTAACCATTTTGACATGATATAATATAACATATCACAATCATTAGTTTGAAAATTACCGGTGAAAGCTAATATAACATAACACGTCAAAATGGTTCATTTGAAAAGATTTCACGAAAATTTTATGCTTTGATTGTGAAAGAAAAAGTTTGCGATTGGATTCAAAATATAATAGTTTTCTTTTTCTTCGTAATTTGCCTTGTTATCATGATATAGTTTCTAAAATATAAATTAAAATGGTGAATATTTCAGAGTGTAGCGGCGGTGGTGTTTGGGGAGGCATCACAACGGTCAAGATTGTATCCGTTGACCAAAAGAAGATCAGAAGGTGCAATTCCGATTGCAGGAAGTTATAGGCTTATTGATGCAGTTATAAGCAATTGCATCAATAGTAATATAACAAAGATATATGCACTAACGCAGTTTAATTCCACTTCTTTAAATTCACATCTTTTGAGAGCGTATTCTGGTGGATTATTAGCAAATCAAGAATTTCTTGAAGTTATTGCCGCTTATCAGAGTCCTGAAGATAATGACTGGTTCCAGGTTCTTTATTAATCGCTTTTTAACATTAATATCCACTAAAACAATGCATTTATGCACTTTTTTTTGGGGGATTTATGCAACCAAGTTGTTTTTATATGAATATGCAACGAAGCTTCATATTAGGACAACAAGATACAATATTCTGCTTGCTATTCGTTTAACCAGTTGAAACATGGTTGTATAATTGGGTAAAAACGTGAAACATTTTTGTATACATGGCTAAAAGAAAAATAAACATTTTGCATAAATTGGTAAAAAGACGTGAAATGTTGCATATTTTGGTCTTATACGTGTTACATGGTTTTGTTTAAAATACCACTTTGTTGCTAGAAAATTGTGAAACGTTTCTTAAATAATTCCACATTTAACTTTCTTTCTGTTTTTTTTTTTAGAACGGCCACATTTAACTTTATGGATAATTATACACGCACATGGATTAAATGCGCATTTACGTAACAGCTTTTCATCTTTTTTCTCAATTTATGCAAAACGTGTTTTTTTTTTTTTTAAACATATGTAACAATGTTTCATTTGAGGACCAAATGATGCAATTTTGTATCAGTTATTGCATAAATTGGCATGAAAATGTCGTATAAATAGGTGAACAGGTGAAACATTACTTTGCCTCACAAATCGGTGAAAAATAAAACATTTTTGCATAAATTGGAATGAAAACATCACGGGTTAATTTCTAGTGATTTGGGTTTTCTTTTTCTTTTTTATGTAGGGAACTGCAGATGCAATGAGAAGATGTTTATGGGTTTTAGAACAGAATCCAGCACTAGAATTTTTGGTACTTCCAGGTCACCATCTTTACAAAATGGACTACCAGAAGCTTCTAGAAGAACACAGAAACAATAAAGCAGATATAACAGTTGCAGTTTTGGATACCATAAAAAATCACAACACGGGTTTTGGTAGTTTCAAAGTAGACAACAATAATCGAGTTATTGGGTTCAAAGACGAAATAGAACTAATGTCCTTTATACCCTTATCAGTTAAGTATTTTACACATTGCATATAAAATCTATGTTTTTGTTCATAGAGCAAATTACAGAAATATCATTATATTGTTGTTTTTTTTTTTTTTTTTTCAGGTTAATGGCTCAAAGTTTAATAATGGATTTCATGAAAAGTTTTCTAGTATGGGAATTTATGTCATGAACAGAAATGTTATGATAAAGCTTTTAAATGAATCTTTCCCTAAAGCAAATGATTTAAAAAATGAAGTAATACCAGGTGCAATATCATTAGGGTTGAAGGTCTGGCTTTCTTAAAACTTCAAATTGAAAAAAAAAAATTGAAATATAATTTTAATGAAAATTTATGTTAATTTTGTAGGTTCATGCTTACCGGTTTGGTGGATATTGGGAGGACATGAGAAGCATTGAAGCATATTATGAAGCGAATATGGAAAGCACAAAGAAAACAAACATGAAATATAAGTGGGTAATTTTAAAACGTGAAAATGTATAAAAAGAAAAACAAACTAATTAAATAATTCACCTCTTGGTAGCAGTTTCTATGATAGAGATTTTCCAGTGTACACTCTGCCACGTCATCTGCCTCCCTCTTTAGTAACCAATGCTGTCATCACAGATAGTGTCATTGCTGATGGTTGCATTCTAAATGTATGAAACTTTCACTGAATTTTTTGTGTGTGTGTGTTAATCTTTTTGCTTATTATTTATGTAATTTTTCATGGTTGTTTAAAAAGTAGAGATGCAGCATAAGAAATACAGTAATTGGTCCAAGAACAAGAGTTGGAGATGGAGCTGTAATAGAAGATTCAGTAATCATGGGATCTGATATTTATCAGGTAAATTATGATTGATTTTATTTTATCATTTTTATTGAAAAACTTACAGTTTTGTTGTGAACAGAGTTTATCTGAGAAGAACATTAATGGTGGAGATGTGAAGAATGGGAGTATTCCAATTGGTGTAGGGGAAGGTTCTTTCATAAAGAAAGCTATAATAGATAAGAATGCAAAAATTGGCAAAAATGTTAAGGTATTGTTTGTTTAAGATACAAATATTTTGTTCTTAAAACAATATAATGTGTATGTTTTGTTGTTTTGTAGATCATAAACAGAGACAACGTACTAGAAGGGAACAATGAAAGTGATGGATACATCATCACATCAGGCATAATTGTTGTTGTAAGAGGTGCAGTTTTTCCAGATGAAAGCATTTTATGATATCAAATCATGACGACTTCATTGTGGTCATTGATGTTGATTTTGATCAAAATAAACCATAATTGCTTCATGTATATTATTCACTGGGGAAGTAAAAATCAAACCTCAGATGATGCATATAGAGCTCGGAATTTGTTGGATTTCAGGAGATTTATGCCGAGATTTTAGTGGATCTCTATAGGAAGTGCTTTCGGATATTGTAAATTTGGCTACTTGAAATTATTCAAGCCTTCTGTAAAAGAGAGCACAAAAATGGATTTAATAATTCTCGTAGGAATAATTTGTTCTAATTCCCAGTGTATATGCGAAATGATTCATGTTCGATTCAGATGTTGAAAGAAGTTTGAAAGAGGCATTTAAGCGGAAAATTAGAATAACCAGTTCTGTATAACACAAAATACGGAAGGGTATTAGGGTTTTCAACGAAGAAGGAAATTCAATCTAAGATCCTAATAGCGTAATTGGAGCATTGAATTTGAACAGACGTTAAATTGAGCTGTAATTTCTGTTACAATTATTTAACCAGGAAGTTGAGTTCTTCTAACTTACATCGATGCTAATTCGATACACGTATAATGGTAAAACCAAATCAAAATCAGCCAACCGTTTTTAATCCGAGTTTAGGCGGATCGATTGGTCGATCAGTGCGTTTTCCAAATGCCTGATAGATCGAAGCACCATCGCCCCGTGTATGAGCAAACTAAACCGTAAGAACATGAAGCGGGATTGCAAAAGGTTGGTAGATTCTGAAAGGTCTGATGAAACTCCCATTGGTCTAAACTGGGTCATACCAAGAAGGCAAGAACAAATTATTTTCTGAAAAAGATAAAAAAAAAACAAAACAAAAAATCATTGTTGTAAAATTCGATGGAAAAAATAGGACTCTCCATCAATAAAATCTTAGTTAGAATATGTTAAAAATAAATAAAATGAGTTTTTCTTTTTGAATTCTAAAATTCAGATGGTAAAGTGATCGTCTACGATTATCGATCATGAAAATGAAATAAAGAGATATTTCAATCCTTACCAATTGGATTTTGTCGTCAAACATGCATGAATCATTTCATGAAATATGTGTCTGGATAGCCCAAAGTCTCGATATTTAGCTCTTGGCCTTCCAATTGAAAAACAACGTCGATGAAGACGTGTAGGTGCACTATCAGCGGTTTGGATTATTTATCAAAGGGGTTTATCGACGTATTGGTTTTTCAAAAAGCTAATAAGTCTAAAAAAATATTTTATAATGTTATAAGGACTTTTTAAAAGTGTTTTTGAATTGTAATAAACAATTTTTGATGAGTAAGGATCATTTATTTTTTAAATTAACTTATAGCTTATTGACATGAAAAAGACCAAACTACTCTTAAAATCCCCTTTAAATTCGTAACTATGTCCTTTTTGGCCATTTTGTATATATAAGTTAATACAAACACTTTTTATTAAAATGACTTATCAACTTATACTTTTACCACCAAATAAACTAAGGTCATCTCCAATAGTTTAACGAGGGTTCAATATAATTAAATTGAGTTTAATATATGAGAGAGATGATAACATATAGAGTTTAATGAAATGATAGTGTGAACTTTAATTTTTATTAAATTAAAAATAGAGTAAATTACAATTTTGGTCCCTGTGGTTGTCCCAAAATTGCACTTTTGGTCATCCTTTTGAATTTTCACGCTGATGGTCCCTATGGTGGCAAAATTGTTACAGATTTGGTCCCTGGTTCAAATGAAAAGACCACACTACCATTTTGAGTTTCTTTTTCATTTTTGTTTAATCTATTATTGATTATTAATTAAAAAAAAGAAAATCATCCACCCCTCCTCCCCCCACTGCACCGACATCTCTTTCTCGAGCCTTTCGAGTGCACAATTCATCTGCATGTTGTAACTTCCAGCTCCGGCGATGTCGATTATGATGCTCTGAGCTAGCGTCTGTTAAAGCTTGTCAAGGCCTTGACTCAATGCCTCCTCCGCTTGCTCGCACGATTGCCGGAGACCCCTCGCCTTTACTAGTTATGTATTACCACCGCTTTCTACCGGCAATCATGTCCCAGATTTGAACAGATAATGCAGGACACTACCACCAATTAAACAGCACCATGCATAGCCATTGTTATAAGGTTAAACCCTTCTACCAATTTAGAATCAAAACGGATCAAAAGGATACTTTATGTGACAAAATTTTGCACGATGGCGAAAGATTTACAAAAAGTATAAGTTTATTCCTTTAAAAGCGGCAAAAGGAGGCAAGAATCAGAACTGTTAGAAAATTACCTGAATGCCATTCGACAAGTTACTGGCGGTTAGCACTCTCATCGCCGATTCATTTTCCGGTATCTCCACCGGCATAAATATCCTGATTACAGCAATTGTCGGTGCCGTTTTCAGCAACGAGAATTTATACGAATTAGAATCCAATGGACTGGTGTGGATCTTCAAGCTGTTCTTTGATTCTAAGAATTTTACTCTGTTCATCATCGAACAATCCTCCGTACGGATCTGGTTCGTCTCCATCTTCGTCGTCTTGGGGAATCGACTGCGGAGTTAGCGGCGAATCTCCTCCGCCTCTGTAGTCATCGTCTACCTCCTTCGTGATAGTCGGGACTAAGCCATTCGGCTGCTGCTCAATTAGATTCACGCCACAATTATTACACTGCTGCGTGTATAGCCGCTCCACGATACCATCTCTACGATGCTTAAGCTCGCTGTCATAATCCGTTGAAGCTACGGTTATCGCCGCATCGATAATTTCCCAAACATCCACCCTTGAATTCGATAAAATCGCCCTGAATTCATCTAAATCCAGACGGTGGTGAGAGAGAGAGGGGGTGGGGGTGGGGAGTTTGGGGTATTTTTTTTTAATTCTCAAAATAATAATATCTCAAAAGAAAAAAGAAAAAGAAATTAAAAAGGGTATATTGGTCTTTTTACCTGCCTAATGGACCAATAGTGTAAACAAAAGTGTAGTTCAGGGACCATGAGCATGAAAAACTAAAAGGATGACCAAATGTACAATTTCGGGACAACCACAGGGACCAAAATTGTAATTTACCCTTAAAAATAACTCAATTTGTTTCTCTCTCCTACTTGACACTTCATTGAACTCTTTAAGAGTTCAATGCATTGCAGATGGTCTAATTCAAACACTTTTTTTTAAAACATCTTTTTGTCACAATATAATCCATTAAACACTTAGTGCATATTAAGTTAAATAAGCAAATCTCATACACCCCCTTAAATTTTGAATGTTAGCAAAATTTATGGGGAATTTAAATGCATTTTGCAAAATTATTTAAAATAACATAAGATAAAATAAATGCAAATGTGAGATAAAAAAGAGTAACTAACTTTTTTTTTTGTTTTTAGAGTTATCATCATTATTAAATTAATTAACAAACCCATCGTATGCCAACACCACCACCGCTTTCCCTTTCCCCATTAACACCACCACCACTACTATAGTCGGCAAACCCCACCACCCATCATTAGTCTCCAACCAAATTGCTACTACCACATACTACCTAGAAAAAAGGGAAATCCATAGAATGTGGTGGTGGGCGGCGATGGTGGCATTGTTATAGTAACCCGAAGTGGAGTTGTGAAGGAATGGTCTTCGTCGGAGGTAGCAAGAAGAATGAGATATGTAGCCGATCTAGTAGGTTCCCATGCAGCAAAAGAGAAAGATCTGATGATTATGGGGTCATTGACAAGAATGGTAGAGGAGGCAGTGGTGGGTGGATCTATTATCCTGGTGCAGATTTGGCGAGGGCGGTGCAGATAAGTGAGGCGAGCATGGTGGTGATCTTTGGTCTTGTTGGTTATAAATAGTTTAATGATAAATAAAGCACGAAACAAAAGGAAAGTGAACGAACGTAAACAAAGTAAATAGTATGTTATCATTATACTGATAATCGGTACCCTCAAATGCCACATAGATGCCACCTATTTGCCACATAGATGTCAATTAGACTGTAACCTGCTATTCCCGATCGTAAGAATGTATCATGAACAAAATAAATAGTTTAATGACTAATAAATCACGAACAAAAGGAAAGAGACCAAACATGAACAAAACAAATAATTAATTACCATTATAAGTCATTTTCCCAAACCCGTGACAACTAAAGTTGAAAAACGGACACACACGTTTCATCCTTTTAACTTAACCTCATGCGTTTGGTTGTTATATAAGTAATTGTAGTAAATACTTCAAACATTTTTATTGGTTATAAACAACCACATCCTTTTACCCATTTGGCTCTATTGCTGGATGGTTATGTTGTCGATGGGATGGATGCAGATATGGTGGTAGCTATGAAGACGATGAATACTACAAAAATTAAAAGTCCCGATTTCTTTGTAAAAACTAATAAATAAATGATAAATATAATAACCAAATGATCAATCATCATATGATTATATTTTAATTAGACTTGATATCATAATTAATAAGTTATAAAGATTTACTAATATCAATAAATTAAATATAATATTGTCCGTGAAATTGACATAACTAGTTGGTTTCGAGATAACATATATTTATGAATAAGATACAAAAAATATCATATTATTTTAATGTTGTCAATAAGTTTTGTGTGGGACCGTTCATCACAGGGACCGATTTGGTAATTTATTTTTGAAATAATAAAAACTTGACAAGTATCAGAAAGATTTGAAATGAAAGGTGTCCACCACATGCACATTGAAGCCAAAACCTGACCGTTGCTGGCTTGCTGCCCAAAAAGACCTAAAAAAGTCATACATATTCCTGATATATTTTTATCTATAATCCAACGGAAATATTTTACTAGCCGTTGGTTTCAAATATAATTACCCCCCTTCAGACACACTTTCCCCATTATTCTCTTTCTCCTCTCTCTCTTCATTTGTTCTTCATCTTCTTTTCAGTTAATGCACCCAATAGTGTGTAGATTTCAATGGTGTCTTTAAATTAAATGCTCTTAATCTACATCCTAGGGTTCTTTGATTTGTGGGTTTCTTGAGTGATTGCTTTATCGCAAGATCTTTTAAGTTAGGTTTCGATTAATTTCTCCAGATTTTTATTCATTTAATCAATGGAAATTTCAGTCGATAACTACAAACCCACAAATCTTCAAGGTAAATCTAGAACACTGACGCTAGATCAAGATTTTCTTTGCAGCTTACAACTTCTAACTTGAAAACCCTAACTTAAGACATTGTTTATGAATCGGGTTCTTTTTATTACTTTAGGTTCGATTTGTGTTTGTATTTGCGAATATTCATGAATTTGGGTTTCTTTTTCTATTTTGATGTGAATTTTCTTTGTATTTGCAAATCCAAAACTCAGATCAAGATCTTCTTGTAGCTTAGATGTTTGAATTTGAAAACCCTAAATCTGAAATTGGGGTTCTTTCTTTCTCTATTTTGACTTTGATTTTTGTTTGTGTTTTTAAAGTTAAAGGACAGAAGATGACTACTAGAAAGTTCGGAGTTGATGTTGGCAATAACAGAAGAGCTTTGGGTGTGATTAATCAAAAAGGAGGAGCTCAACTTTACCCATGTGCTGTAAACAAGAGAGCTTTATCACAGTATGTGTTTGTTATTTAAAAAAAAAAGTATATTATATGGTCATATTTCTCATTCTATAGATGCATTTGTACTGATTTTTTAAATACTATTTTATTTTTAGAGCAAATGAAAACAATGAGAACAATGTACCGAATCAAGTTCATAGACCAATCACCAGGTTAAGATCTGAAACCCATTATAAATTTTGCTCAATATTTCTGAACTTTTTACTTTTTTTTCTTATCTTGATAAAATGCTGATTTTCTTTATTTCTAATAAAGGAAACTTGCTGCTCAAATAGCCAACAAGAAACAGTGTTTCCCTGAGGTTTGAAACCCGTGATTAATTTTCTATAAATGTACTCAACTTTTTTTATTAATGATTGAAACCTTATTTTGAAGCAGAAACAATCAAATGAGAGTTTTAAGGTATGGGAAGACATGGAAGATCAACCTGTTCCCATGTCATTGGAAGAAACAACAGAACCTCAAAAATATCATATGGTATGAATCTTTCTTTCTGTTTTCATGCAGAATTTCCATATTTATATATATTTAATTCGATTTTTTTAGCAGGAAGTTGAAATGGAGGACATATTTGAAGAACCAGTTGTTGATATTGATGTCTCAGACACCAAAAATCACCTTGCTGTTGTTGAATATGTTGAAGATCTATTTGCTCATTATAGAAAGATGGAGGTAACAATTTTTAAAAATGGAAACTTTACTTTTGGGTTTAATAAAGGGACCCACATGAAAAAATAAACAGGGCTATCACAAAATAACCAAAAGGAGAAGTTATATGTAAACATGAAAAAAATGTCATTTTTGCAAGAAAAAGAATCTTGAAAAATTACTGAAAAAGCAAATTTTGCCAGCAAAAAGAAATAAATGTTGGCGACATTGTAATAAAAGTTGAAAATATGGTTATTTTGTGATAATTACCATTCCATCTTTTTTGTTATTTTTGTGATGAGCCCTAAAAACAACTTAATTTGGTTTAATTATTATATTGATGTTCATATACTAATTAATTGTGTTTATGACAGAGTTATGGCATGGTTTCACCAAACTATATGTTAGCACAACAATCTGATATCAATGAAAGAATGAGAGCAATACTAATTGACTGGCTAGTTGAGGTAACTTTTGGCTCTTTCAACTTTCAAAATTTAAACTTTCCATCAATACCCTTTAGATATTTTCGTTCTTACTTCAATAATTACTAACAAAAGATGATGTTATAATTGAAATCAGGTGCACCATAAGTTTGACCTTCAACAAGAGACATTGTTCTTGACAGTTAATCTCATAGACAGGTTTTTGGCAAAACAAAGTGTGGTTAGAAAGAAGTTACAGTTGGTTGGTTTGGTTGCCATGCTTTTAGCATGTAAATATGAGGAAGTTTCTGTTCCTGTGGTTGATGATTTGGTTTTCATCTCAGATAAAGCGTACTCTAGAAGTGAAATTCTTGAAATGGTATGAAATTCCATCCATCTTTCATTGACTTTGATCTTTTTTTATGCATCTAGTGCTAAAAGTCAACAGATTTTTGACTGATTTTGATCTTGAAGCGTATTCTTGAAATGGTTCTTATAAGTTAAAGATTTATTTATCACTGACTTTGATTTTGTAATTTGGGACGATGCTCAAAATTCAAAATCTTGAAATGGTGCCTAAAAATTACGGAATTTTCACTGATTTTGGTATTTTATGCATCGCCGGTGATCTAAAAATTGAAATTCTTGAAATAGTGCCTAAAAAATTTAAAGATTTATCACTTGTAAACATATTCTTGAAATGGTGAGTAAAAGTTACAGATTTTTCATTTAAAGATTTATCACTTGTAAACATATTCTTGAAATACAGATTTTTCACTGAATTTGATACTCTCAAAATTGAATTTCTTGAAATGGTGCTTAAAAATTAAAGATTTTCACTGATTTTGATATCGTAAGCATCTTGGGTGATATCCAAAATTGAATTTATTGAAAGGGTGCCTAAAAACTAACCAAGACTTTTCATTGATTTTGACCTTGCAAGCATTTGGGTGATACTCAAGTCAAAACCAGTTTTTATATGGAAATGATGCTAATTATACAGTTTTTTTGTAGGAAAAATTGATGTTGAACACATTGGAGTTCAATATGTCGGTTCCAACACCATATGTGTTCTTGAAAAGATTTCTAAAAGCAGCTCAATCGGAGATAAAACTGGAGCAAATGTCGTTTTTCTTGATGGAACTTTGTTTGGTGGAATACGAAATGATCAAATTCACACCATCTTTCTTGGCTGCAGTTGCTGTTTACACTGCTCAGTGTAGTCTTTATGGACTAAAACAATGGTCAAAGACATGTGAATGGCATACAAACTACAATGAAGATCAACTCCTGTAAGCCATTAATCTTTCTTTCTTTACTTCCTAAAATTTGGTATAAATGAACCCCCCTTGTAATAAAAATAAAAGTAGAATGTCTCGTTTTACTGTCACAACTTGAATCAAAAGATACACATTTATAGCATCGTTTCTTTTTCAAAGTCGTCTTTATAATTTTGCTAATTTGTTGACTTTTTTGTTAATTTTCTTTTTGAAGGGAATGTTCAAGAATGATGGTAAGATGCCATGAAAAGGCAGGAACAGGGAGATTAACAGGGGTTTACAGAAAATACAACACTTCAAAGTTTGGGTATGCAGCAAAGTGTGAACCAGCAAAGTTCATTGTTGAAGGGATCCAACTATGAAGAGAGAGCATGTGTAGTTTATGCTAACATAATGCAATTTATGAAAGTTTGGGGTTGATTTTAACAACTGAGGTATTCTGAAGGGGTGATTTAAAAAAATAACTTAGCAACTTCCCTTGTTGCCCTTGGGCTTTTCGGGGTGGGGTGGGATTAGTTTTTTTTTTTCTTATTCATGGTGGTTCAAATTTGTGTGAACAACCAATAGCCTAATGTTTGTTCATGTTGAACATATTCTACCAATTGATCTTGTGATTTACATTTTACAATAATGATAACTTACTTTTTAATACATCCTTGTAATCTTGCTATATATCCTTTTTACTTGCATCATTTACCAATTAGGCCAACTAAATCCATATCACAAAACGTTCACAAGTTCATTTGTGTTATATTTATTCCTGGTATCTCAAAAAAAATGTTCTTATTAAGAATTATCCCCTTATCTTTATTCCTAGTAATCTCAAAAAAAAAAGGTTCACATATCATAAAACGTTCACAAGTTCATTTACTCTTTGTGTTATATTATTCCTGGTATCTCAAAAAAAGTTCACATAATTATTCTCTTATTAATAACAATTTACCTCTTGTGGAGAAGAAGATTCAAGTTATCTAAGGTCTTTCATGGAAAAAAGTTGGCAAGGATTATAACATCAGACTTTTTGCTTATCCATCTGTTAATAAACGAACAACAATTAAGAATTTATATGACTTCAATTGAAAAATACTAAAATAACGTTAAGAAATAAGTAAAACTACAATGGCTTTAAACCCTACGTGCATCTAATGACTTCACTTGATTGTTGGTTTTCTACCTGATGCATCTAATTACACAACAAACACAGTTGAAGAGGGAACAATTCGTGGACTTCAATTTCTACAACAAACACAGAGCTTGAACGACTACATCAATGCCTATTTCAGAATCCCAACATGTTACTAGAAACAATGTATCGGCTGATGAGTAATCCAGATGCTCTATTCAACATGATGTATCGCCCGGTATGGGTGTTTGTTTCCCAGGAAAAAAAGCGTAAGACGATTCTTCTAGACCGCCCGGACCTTCATTAGGCCGGATAAATACCTTGGTCGACCGGTGGTGCATTTGTTGGGATATAACAAAACAAGTTAGGCACTTCCGAAAAAACGATAAACGATTCCGGTAAAACACGCGGAAATAAAATGGAGAATAACGGCAAACCAAGAAAAAATTGTAAAATCGAAACACAATATTTAACGTGGTTCGGTCACGGGATCACGACCTACGTCCACGGGCGAACGAGAGAGATGGTTTTATTAACACCAAGAAAACACTACAATCATACAAGGCTAAACTGCACTTGTAGTCTGACTACTCACAAGAAAATATCACTCGCACTTTTGGCTGTCAAACTGGACTCTGCACAAAAGGCTATCTCACAAATATCTATCTATGTGTTTCTTGTGTTTGTGTGTTTTGTATTGTGTTGTTGTGAAATTTCCTCAACTAAAACGTCCTATATATACACATTTGAAATGTATATAATATAGTAAATTTACACCTCAAGTTTGAAAAAAAGAAAATCTTCCTCCCTTTGTTGAATAAAAACTTCTTCCTCCCATGGATGACTAAAAAACAAGCCTCCATTTTCCAACAATCTCCCACTTGGAGGCTTGAACATCTGATGTCCAATTCTTGCAATGGGTTTCCAATCTCTCTCGTTCCTGCCATCCCTTCTTTTCAAACTTCTAGAAGGCCAGTTGAAGTCATACAGAACTTCAACTTGTCTGTAGTAACCACCTTGGTGAACATATCTGCTGGATTCTTCGTTCCAAGGATGTTCTTCAGATTTAGAATTCCATCATTGATTAACTCTCGAATGAAATGGTACCTCATCTGAATGTGTTTCGTTCTATTGTGAAACACCGGATTCTTTGCCAGGTGAACTGCACTCTGGTTGTCACAATGCAGTACACAATCCTCCTGTTGCATTCCAAGTTCTGATAGGAAGTTCTTCAACCATATAAGCTCCTTGGCTGCTTCTGCAATAGCCATGTACTCTGCTTCTGTGGTTGAAAGAGCAACACTCTTTTGTAACCTGGACATCCAACTGATTGCCGTACCTCCGATTGTGAACACATAACCTGTTGTGCTCTTACCCGAATCCACACATCCACCCAAATCTGCATCGGCAAACCCTTCTAAGACTACCCCCTTTCTCCTGAAACATAGGGCAATCTCAGCTGTTCCTTTCAAGTAGCGTAACAGCCACTTTACTCCTTCCCAATGCTCTTTTCCTGGATTTGACATGAACCTGCTAACAACTCCCACTGCATGAGCAATATCTGGTCTTGTGCATACCATTGCATACATCAAACTACCAACTACAGATGCATAAGGAACTTTAGCCATCTGTTCTCTGTCTTCTTCCGTCTTTGGGGATTGCTTCTTTGAGAGTTTTAACTGACTTCCCAAAGGTGTACTTCTGGCCTTGGCATCTGCCATGCTGAACTTTTCTAAAACTTTCTTGATGTACTTTGTTTGCGAAAGTTTTAATGTACCGGTAACTCTGTTCCTGGCTATGCTCATGCCTAATATCTGCTTAGCAGCCCCTAGGTCCTTCATCTCGAACTCTCTGGACAACTGCTTCTTAAGCTTGTTGATCTCCTGCATGTCGGATCCAGCTATCAACATGTCATCAACATATAATAACAGGATGATGTAAGAGGAGCTGAATTTCTTCAAGTAGCAACAGTGATCCATCTCACATCTGTGATATCCACTCCTCTGCATGAAGCTATCAAACTTCAAGTACCACTGTCTTGGAGCTTGCTTCAATCCATACAGACTTTTCTTCAGTTTACACACCAGATTTTCCTTACAGACTATGGGAAAACCTTCTGGTTGTACCATGTAGATGTCTTCTTCCAAGTCGCCATGGAGAAAAGCTGTTTTCACATCTAGCTGCTCTAGATGGAGATCTTCAGAGGCTACAATACCCAAGACCATTCTGATTGTAGTCATCTTCACAACTGGAGAGAAGATCTCATTATAATCGACCCCTCTTTTCTGTTGGAACCCCTTGACCACTAATCGTGCCTTGTATCTTTTACTGCCATCAATCTCATCCTTTACCCGGAACACCCACTTGTTCTGCAGTGATTTCTTCCCTGCTGGGAGCTTGACCAAGGACCAAGTATGGTTCTTGTCAAGTGAGCTCAATTCTTCTTCCATAGCCTTCTTCCACTGTATGGAATCTTTCATCCTCAAGGCCTCTGGATAGGACTCAGGTTCACCATTTTCCGTCAACAACAAGTAATTAGCTGATGGAGAATACCTAACTGGAGGTCTTCGTACTCTAGTGGATCTACGAACAGTAGGAGTTGAGGTCTCTGCATCATCTGCAACCCCGTCTTCTGAACTACTGTCATCTGTGCTCCCACTATCTCCATATACATCAGAGCTCCCACTGCTTCCTGAACTTTCACCTATCTCTGGAGTACTGATAGGTTTCACAACGTCATCTTCAGAGATCTCTTCAAACTCGACTTGATTTTCTGCATTCTCTGGTTGTTTGTTTCTGCCTGAGCTCTCTGCAAGTTCATCTTTATATAGGACATTCTCGTTGAACACCACATCCCGGCTTCTGATAACCTTTTTATTTTGGTTATCCCAGAAACGGTACCCCATGTCATCCAACCCATAGCCTATAAAAGTGCATTTCCTTGCTTTTGCCTCTAGCTTGTCTCTCTCCGAGTCTTTAACTTTGACATAAGAGACACAACCGAAAACTTTCAAGTGTTTGAGAGAAATTTCACGACCTTGCCATTCCTCTTCTGGAATCTTGAACCCTATGGGGACTGAGGGTCCTCTGTTGATTAGATACGCGGCTGTGTTGACGGAATCTGCCCAGAACATCTTGGGTAAACCTGCATGCAGTCTCATGCTCTTAGCCCTTTCGTTCAATGTACGGTTCATCCTCTCAGCTACTCCATTTTGCTGAGGTGTCTCTGGAACCGTCTTCTGCATTCTGATTCCCTGGTCAGCATAGTAATCAACAAATTCTTTGCTACTGTATTCGCCCCCATTGTCTGATCTGAAACACTTGATCTTCAAGTCTGTTTCATTTTCCACAGTAGCTTTCCATTTCTTGAAAGTGCTGAAAACTTCAGACTTATGCTTCAAGAAATAAACCCAAACCTTCCTTGTGCAATCGTCTATGAACGTGACATAGTATCGGGATCCTCCCACTGAAGAAACTGAAGTGGGACCGTAGACATCTGAATGAACTAGCTCCAGCTTCACAGACTTGGGCTGATGACCCACCTTCTTGAAAGTGACTTTCTTCTGTTTGCCAAGAACACATGGCTCACAGAAATCGACTTTCACAGTCTTTAGCTCTGGTATTCTTCCTTTGGAGGCTAGCATCTTCATTCCCTTCTCACTCATATGCCCAAGTCTTTGGTGCCATAGAGTGGATGCCCTAACTTCTTCAACAGCGTGTGCTTCGGCATCAGAAACTTCCACCATATAAAGTGTACCCCGCTTCTGTCCTCTAGCAACAACTAAATTCCCTTTTGTCACCTTCCACTGATGATCACCAAATGTAACATGGTGACCTTCATCATCAAGCTGCCCCACGGATATTAACATCCTCTTCAAGTCAGGAATGAACTTGACATTCTTCAAAGTCCAATCTGTACCTAAAGTTGTCTTGAGGACCACATCCCCAACACCTGTAATATCCAGGCTCTTGTTGTCTGCTAGTCTGACCTTTCCTTTGTACTGCCGGAAATTTTGCATTACTTCTCTGGAATGACTAGCATGGAACGACGCACCGGAATCCATGATCCAGGATTCTGTTGAGTTTTCAACACAGCAAATGAGCGCGTCATCTTCAGAATCTACTGTCATATTGACTTCCTTCTTGCCTTTGTCTGTCGAAGGCTTTGGGCACTGATTTCTGAAATGACCATTCTCTTTGCAGTTCCAACAGGTAACATCAGTCCTGTTTTTCTGACCACCTCTCTTTCTCGACTTCGATCTTCCTCTACCACCGCCTCCTTTGTTGGGCCTTCTTCCTCTGTCTTCTGTACTTAGGAGACTACTGGAAGATTCTCCGGCACTCCGTCTTCGCACATCCTCTCCAATGATTAAGTCGCGAATACCTTCGAATGACAACTTAGCACCTCCGGCTGAACTGCTAACTGCTGTTACTGTACCGGACCAACTCTCAGGCAACGAAGATAATAACAGCAACGCCTGTACTTCGTCTTCGAATCCAATATCAACAGATATCAATCTTGATATTATTGAGTTGAATTCATTCACATGGTCTGTCACCGAGCCGCCTTCTTTCATCTTCAGATTCACCAACTGCCGAATCAAGAAAACCTTATTTGCCGCTGAAGGTTTTTCGTACATATTAGACAGTGCATTTATCAGATTGAAGGTTGTCTTTACACTGACAATATTGTATGCTACATTCTTTGCCAATGATAACCTTATAACTCCAAGTGCCTGCCGATCTAATAAGTCCCATTCTTCATGCGCCATCGTTTCAGGTTTTATTCCGAACAGTGGTAGGTGTAATTTTTTCTGGTAGAGATAATCTTCGATTTGCATTCTCCAAAATCCGAAATCGTGACCTTCGAATTTTTCGATCCTAACTTTCCCATCTTCAGCCATAGCTCGAAAAATAATATTTTATAAGGCCAATCGAAACCTCGTTTCTGATGTGGAAGATCAGACTAAGCTGCAACCACAGAGCATACGCGAGATACGACTTCCTTTAAACCCGAAGCTCTGATACCAGTTTGTTGGGATATAACAAAACAAGTTAGGCACTTCCGAAAAAACGATAAACGATTCCGGTAAAACACGCGGAAATAAAATGGAGAATAACGGCAAACCAAGAAAAACTGTAAAATCGAAACACAATATTTAACGTGGTTCGGTCACGGGATCACGACCTACGTCCACGGGCGAACGAGAGCGATGGTTTTATTAACACCAAGAAAACACTACAATCATACAAGGCTAAACTGCACTTGTAGTCTGACTACTCACAAGAAAATATCACTCGCACTTTTGGCTGTCAAACTGGACTCTGCACAAAAGGCTATCTCACAAATATCTATCTATGTGTTTCTTGTGTTTGTGTGTTTTGTATTGTGTTGTTGTGAAATTTCCTCAACTAAAACGTCCTATATATACACATTTGAAATGTATATAATATAGTAAATTTACACCTCAAGTTTGAAAAAAAGAAAATCTTCCTCCCTTTGTTGAATAAAAACTTCTTCCTCCCATGGATGACTAAAAAACAAGCCTCCATTTTCCAACAGCATTCGTACACAAGTTCAGTGAACCCAATCCAATTTGGTTCGCTTTTGCACCCCAACCCAGTGAATACTCATTTCTATTATGGAAGGATAGTTTGTAGACAGTGGTTAATCTAGAACTGAAAATCACGTGGTTCCCTATTTATGTGAAACAGATAAAAACGAAAGAGTCAAAAATACTAGTGGAGGGACGGATCCTATGCACTGTTGTAAAACATGAGTAAATGATGAAACTCGCTCCAATTCAACCCAACTCCACCTAAAAAACCTGACCTTTATTAGACTAGAGTAAGGTTAAACCAGTTAAAAATTACTACAATCGGTTTAAATTTGGAATAAATCATAGGATTTTAATCGTTAACTTTTTTACTCAATAACTCCCCTCAACAATGATGGAGCAGGAACTAGAAAGCTTGATACTTAAAAAGTCCATAATAAACCTTCCCATCATCCTTCTTATAAGTAAGAGAAACCAAATAGTTTTTTACTCCACCGTCGATGTGAGATAGTATAGATAAAGTTATAAATCAATTAAATATGTCTTAAAATTTGATCACCCATTTTGGTTCAACACTATAAGATAGGTCCTAAAAAAATTTAAGGTAGTTCCTAAAATTTTTCCTAAATAATTTGTTATAAAATCTAAAAAAAATGTGGTTCATGGGACCCACCTACCATGTATGTAGATTCGCCCCTGTTTGTAGACTTAAAAAATGTTATAGGTTTTTCGAAAATACAATGTTTTGAAAAGAAAAATACGAAGAATGGTGTAATAAAAAAAAAAATGAAAGTAAACTGCTATCTCTTATGTTACTTTATGTAAGCCACTGATCTTTCTTTTGGTACTTTCTAAGTTAGGGTATTTACTAACCCACAATATGTTGCCAAACAAAGGTTAAATGCAACAAATAGCAACATACTCTCATTTTTATAACATTGTCGTTACCCTTTTTTTTTCAAAGTAAAATGTCGTAATAAGAAGAAAACAAAAGTACAATGCTACATTTGTGTAGTTTTTTCGAAGTACAATGCTATAAAAAAACATATTGAAAGTGGAACGTCGTGATATAAAAAAAGGAATACTCATTGCTATTTTTTGCATTTAGATCATTTGTACTATCGCAACCTTGTTTATGAATCAACAGATACGGTAAAATAAGTTTAGAAGTTTAGATATTAGGAATAAGACGGACCCATAAAAAATATTGAATGCAGAATGTTGTAATTGAAAAATGAAAATACATTGCCATCTTTTTCATTTATCCTGTTTATGCTGCGACGGCATCGTTTATGAATCAACAGATGGTAAAACTAATTTGAGATTTTGTTGACTTTTTTGTTGATTTTTCTCAAATGGAATGCTTGAGAATGATGATGGGATACCACCAAAAGACAGGAATATGGAGGTCAACTAGGATTTAGTAAAGTAACTTATGATTAATGAACAAAAATGTGTAAGTGTTTCTTTAAAAAAAAAGTGGCTAATTTCTACATGTTCAAATTGTATTTTAGTTTTCTGTTCTCTACTAGTTATATAGGTAGTTCTGACAAATACTAAAAAACCCTTACATTTAGCATACATTTCCGAAAAGTCAGTTTAAATTTTTTTCCATTTTAAGTTATTTTTTTTTGTCCATTGTATGCTTGCACCGGTTTCATCTTGATGACATGGTCACATGGCTATTTAAAAACAAGTGGCATGACATATTATATAATATTTATTTTTGACAAGCCACCCATTTATTTTATGACACAAATTTTGTCCAAATGGCAAATTTCTATAACGACTTGAACTGAAAAAAACCAAAATAAATTTTTTTTAAATGAGTAAAATACATGACTTAAACCGCTAGGGTTTGTTAATATTAGCGCCATTAATATTGCTGTTTCTTACCATAATAACGAACAAATTCGTTTCGTTAGTTACTGAGCACACAGAGAAGTCACTCCTCCTCAAGCTTTCGAAGCGTTCGATTTCTGTTCTTTTAGGTTTTCAAAGCATTGGATTCAACAACTCCGTCAATTTGATGGAAGGCGGAGACGAGGCTAATGATGAAGGCGGTGCGGTCTCCAATGTAATCGAAGTCACAAACGCCGACGGAAGTGACGCTGTCACCATCAACATCCGGTGCTCTAACGGCACGAAGTTCGCCGTTCAGGTGAGTCTTGAGTCGTCTGTCAAATCGTTCAAGTCTGTGCTTGCACAAAACTGTGATATCCTTCCGGAAAAGCACCTTTTGATTTATAAAGGCCGGATTCTCAAAGACGATCAGACTCTTACAAGTTGCGGTATTCTACTTCCTTTGATTCCTAATTAATTAAGTGTTCTTTATTATAGATTGATTTATTGATGTTCTAAACGTGATTAAATTGATATGAATGCAATTCTGATTGCGATTCATAGGTTTGGAGGCAGAGCACACTGTTTACATAGTTGGTGGTTTTCTATCTGTTGCATCTAGTAACACAGAAAACACAGTTGAACTGGAAACAATGGGTGAATCTGGTGGTTCATCACATATTACACTTTTTGATGGATTTCCAGAGTTTGAAGAAGTACAGCGACAGTTTATTCAGAATCCCAGCCTGACGCCACAAAGGATGTATAGTCTAATGAATAATCGAGATGGTTTACTCAACACGATAAGGAATAGTCCTCCATTGACTGAAGTTGTAAATAGGGATCCGTATCTTTCCCGCATAGTCTATGATCCTGTCATCTACCGTCAGAGGGTTGCGAATATAATATACTCTGAATTCATCATTGAAATGATACGCTACGTATACAGACCTGCTGGCGGTGGTCTTGCTACTCATAATTCATTGAATCGGCTTATGGAAAATCCGGCAATTTCACAGATGATTCAGATTCTACTTTCAAATCCACAGAATATAAATCGGGTTTTTGCTTTTTGTTTTCATTGTCTTTAGGTTTAATTGTTTCTTGGGTTGTATTTGCTAACATGTTCATTGATTAGATGCGTGGTACAATTTCACAGTTGTTCAATCCCAAATTAAGAGCGATGGCGCAAAACCCTGGTACGATTTCACAGTTGACTTCACCAGAGAGAATGCAGGTACATCAGCTAATGCTCTGTTTATCTATGTGCATGATGAACACACATAAGTTCAAATAAGGAAGATAACTAGATGTAGATCCTTAATTTTGTAATATATTTGTTATTGAAAAGATGTAGGGCCAAATACTCAATTGGCACCTCAACATCCCCTTTCTAAAAATTCCTATGATCATTCATTACCACTGTCATCCGGAATTGTATTCAGTTCTAGAAACCCCAAGTGAAACTCTTAATTTTTTATAATTACATACTTATCTATTATCTAATTTTTGAAGAAGTATCATACACATGTGAATGTAAAAAGGGGGATTTTAGAAATAATGATACTATTACTAGGAAGTAGGAGAAATAAAGGACTAAATAAGAAGATAAATACTTATGTCTTCGCTTATGGTATTTCATGTTCTATTATTTTGTTCTTTAATAATGGCATTGCAGAAATCTCTTTTCTCCAAACGTGGTCTGCAACATTGCACCCGCCAAATTAGGTCCCGCTTTTATTCTCATTTTGATTGATCAAAATTATATTGAAACCGGATTGTGGACTTGAATATGTCATTGGTGCTGTATATAAATAAATGAGTTCTTGTATGCAGGGATGCGGGTCAAATGGGTGTGGGAACAGGTACTTTTTTTCTATCAAATAACTTCAACTTTGTTTAGAGATCATATAAGACTAAATTACAAATTTGGTCCCTGAGGTATGTAATTATTTATGGTTAGGTCAAACTTTATCAAATTTAGTCCTTGTTTCAAGGTTTCATAATGTTTTTGGTCTTTTAGACTAAAACCGTTTTGTTTTACTACGTTTTACCCTTGTAATTTCACCTTTGACGCACCCAAGTCACCCCTCTAAACCAAATTTTCTTTTCTTTTCGATTTACATGGAGCACCCAAGATTGCAAAATTGCAAAATAATAATAATAATAATAATAAGAACAATAAATAAAATAATCCTTAAGATAGTGTCTGAACCGTGAACAACCCAATAACCCTGATATCTATGGCAATAATGATACTAGTAGCGATAAAAATAAATATGTAGATAAATGTTAAAGCAAGGGTTTAGCACAGTAAAACACACAGTGTTAGTCATAGTCAAATGACCAAAAGCGTTCTAAACCCTGAAATAGGGACCAAAATTGATAAAAAAAAAATTCCTTTTAAGACCTAAACCAAAAAATTGCATACCACAGGTTTCATATCAACATATTAAAATTTCTCGCATAATATTTTCAACAGCACGTGCTCCAGAAAACACAAGTGGACTGGGTACACGAGGCTCAACTACACCGAACAACAACTCCAACGGTAACCAACTTTTTCACTATAACAACCTCTTTATCTGACGTGGCACTTATCTTGCTGAATCACCCCGCCTTGCTGTTTCAGTGGGTCCAGAACGATTGTACGCCAGACAACTCGCACAACTACAAGAAATGGGTTTTTCTGATACCCGTCAAAATCTTGAAGCTCTGACAGCAACCGCAGGTAACATTGCTGCTGCGGTTGACCGCCTACTTGGTCAATAGAAGCTTCCAATCCAGGTACATATATCATCTTGAATTTGGTCTATAACTAGAAACCTTCTTGCATGCATGCTTTTTCATATGACGTAATGTGTGATTTGTGATTACTTACTTCCATGTGCTTTAAAGTTTTTGGGTGGGTTTGTTCTTTGCCTTGAAGCTTGTTGAAGTTTTTTTTTTTTTGCCTCATTACTTAGTTTCGTTTACATATAAGTGGTGGTAGTCAATTTAATCCAATAAGTTGACATCGGAAATTTGAAAGGAAAATTGTCGTTTTATGAACCACGAAGAAAGTTTAGGAGGTCCTCTAATTTTTTGGTATCTGATTTTTATCCACTAATTGTTTAGTTGAAACAAACTTTTTTGAGCCTTGTAAGTTTGCTATTGTTTATGTAGGTTCGAAGGGAAAAATATAATTTTTTTGAGTGGATTGATCATAAACTTGCAAATGCGTGGTGTTAGGATATCAAAAAGGGATTCTATATATTTTACTGAAATGTGAAATATATTCGATCAATCCTTGAGAATTTACAGTTCATTCTATCAGTTCAGTCGATCGATTAATAGCAAACATGTATTTTCAATCAATTTCAAGTTTTCAACCATCAATGTTGTGAACAATGTAGGGGGTCATAATTAGAGCACCGATTTTAGTGAGAGAGGAACATGCACAATGAAAGATAAGAATAAAAGTGTGTTAGAAAGGTGTTTCTCCCCAAATGGTTGAGGGTTCAAGTCCCGTGGTTGACATAAACGTAGATTAGGAGTAGGATTAGAGGGTGTGTAGGTTAGCCGTTCTAAAAAAGACGAAGAAAGTTGGGAGTCAATAAATTCAATCCGACTCTAAGGCACTTGTTGATGCACTACTAATATCGATTCGACTTTAGCAGTTAGGGTTTATTTGACTTAGCCATGTCTGTATGAAGCAAATGCAATTGACAACGAATCTTTGAAATTCATCAATCTAAAAAGACCATGGAAAAAACCAGGTTTGATGATACGAGTCTTGATAAAAGAGAAGTAATCATTTTTGTTGGGAACAATCTCAAAAATCATCATCTTGATGTACTTATATGTAACAAGATGTACCAGGTTCATGTCAACAAAGAAACTAAGAACCTTTAATTGATCTCACTACAATTCAGTACATAGGAATCATTGCCACACTTCACATAAAGTTGCAACTATTCATGCATTAACTATCTAGTATAACTTACTAACATAATTGTAACAGAACATAACTATCAAAACCAATGACTATCAAATGTCTAGATCACCCTTCAACGCTCCCTTGTAATCTTGACTAAATTAGGTTAAGTTATTGTAAAGATTTTCATCCAATTTTTCGTGTTCATCCAAAAGAAAGCCATTGTTGTCGACGATCATCCAACAACCATACTCCATCCATGACTTCAGTTCTTCTTCACAACAACCATCGTTATCTTCCACTGCATGCTTATCATCATAACCACAATAACTATCGTGTACCACGTGCTGCATCTCTTATACATTCTCTTCATTATCCTTTTTAGAAACATCATTAAACATCCTTGAACATGAGGAGAAAACTTCACAATTTCATACTGCCTAACACCCTTCTACGGGACGTTGCATCATCGGAGAAACCGCTTGGTGTCTCTTCCAGCGACCCACTTTTGTTGTGCTTTTCGAAAAGGTTTTTTTTGGCAGCATAATCACTTTTGATCTTGTTAGAAACATCATTCATATTGAAATCTTCATGGTCGTAAACAATAACCTCAACATCCATCACCCTGCCGTCGATTTCACCATCATATATGGTCTATTTTGTGTTCCTCATGATCTGCATCATATGTTTTTAGACTCATTACAGAATCCACATACACAACATCATCTTTGTTATCCAGAATCTTTTCATTCAGATCTTCACTATGGAGAGTATCATCTATAGTTTCAACCTTTAACTTGTTATCTACAGGCCCTTTTGAATCTGAATTGTATGCTCTGATACAACTATGTTGGGATCAATCTTAAACATCATTATATTGATGTACTTTTCTGTAACAAGACGATGGTAACAACTTAAAATTATTGTTGCTTGTATTGTTGTCCCTAGATTATTGTAAAAGTTACAACTTAAAATTATTGTTGTTTGTTGTTTTGGTTTGGCGTTCATCTCTCGAACCCAAAAGTTGCTTCTTTTATTACACACGACGTCTTAGTGCTGCTCTACTTTCTTAAAAATTCATGTGGGCTAATAAGTCTACTCATTTGTTGTTGTTTTTCGTTGTTCTGTTGGTGTTGAATTATATTATCATGGTCTAATCTAAAAAATCATAAAAGAAAAATATATTATATATTTTGTAAAAAAATTGTAACAGAACTATAAAATTTGTCAAATAAAATGGTTAGTATAAATATTATAAGTAAAAGTAGTAAATAGTTATAAATATGTAAGTATGTCTTTTTGGTCATCTTACATATATAAACATAGTCAATGTAAGACCCTAATCCCAAAATGCGCAAGTTTAATGTTAAAGGAATGAGATTTTGAGAAATTATGCAGTTAGCACTGCTAATGTTAAGGGTTAGCGCCGCTAATGTTAAGAGTTAGCTCCACTAAGCTCGTAGGGTTTGGTAGTGGGTTTTCACAATCTCAGTTAGCGACGCTGACTGCTGATTTTGGGCCAAAATCCTAGATTTTGAAGTTTGAGCCATATTTAAGGGTGGGAAACCCTAGGCAGCCGCATTTTTCGAGTTTTCAGCCTCCAAAACGTTATTTCTCTCTCTCTCTCTCTCTCTCTCTCTCTCTCTCTCTCTCTCTCTCTCTCTCAAGCCCCTTTGGAAGGATTTTTGGTGTTTTTGATATTTTAGGATGAATTTTTGAAGTCATGATGATGCTAGAGGATGCTTGGTATTGTTAGAAGGCATTGTTCAAGTGGAAATCAGCTAAAGCTCTTTGTTTCTGGACCATTGTGAGTAAAGTTTCCACCTTTATGCATTTTTAAGGTTTTTCTTATGATTTAAGTGGGATTTTATGGATTAAAATAGAGTAATGGTCCCTTTTTGGTGTTATCTATGGTTGGGAAGGATAAAGTTAGAACTTTATGCCTTTGAGTCCTCATTTGGAGCCATTAGCTTGGTCTAGAGAGTAAGCCAAACTCTCTTTGGTGATTTTGTTGAGTTTTGGACCATTTTGGACTTGGATCTTGTTCATGAGCTTGCATGGTCATGTTTGGGTGGTAAAGTTAGGATTTTTATGGACCTAGAGACTGTTTAGAAGGTTCGTGGAATGTTTGAGTCCTTGGCTGAATGTTTTAAGAGCTTAATGGATTTTGAGGCTGTTCATAATTAGCCACGCTATCTTGGGAGATAGCAGCGCTAATTGCCTGTTGACCGTTGACTTTGACTTTGACTGTTGACTTTTTGACCAGTTTGACTTTTGGTCAAACTTGAAGATTTTAGATATCGGTCTTATAGGTTTATCCTATTTGGTCAAACTTGAAGATTTCTAAGTGGATTTTATCCTTGTTAGAAAGTGCGTATTGTCGGGATCTGAGGGCACTTGCGTGGAGTGTAGTCTAGCTTGCGGTTATGGATCAAGTGAGTTTTCTCACTATATTATGGGTGATATTACATGCATAGGTAGCCTTATTACTATATGTAGTAAAGTGTGATTAACTAGGCGTGTCTTATGTTGTTTGTCTGTATAGTTGATGATAGCTTAAGCTTATGTGTTATTGCTTGTTAGTCGGATGATCTGTTCTTCAACTGTGGGGCCTGATAGCCCTTCTTAGGTGGGAACGTGCCATGATAGCCCTTCTTAGGTAGGAATGTGCCCTGATAGCCCGTCTGGGTGGGAGGTGCCCTGATAGCCCTTCGTGGGTGGGACCGTGCCCTGATAGCTCGACTGGGTGGGTGGTGCCCTGATAGCTCTTTTTGGGTGAGATCGTGCTCTGATAGCTCGACTGGGTGGCCAAGATATGTTGCTGTAGATTGGATTATGTGATGGATCGTGTGGTATTTTGGGGAACTCACTAAGCTTTTGTGCTTACTCTTTCACCCTAATTTTTTTTTTGAGGTATTTGTTGGCTTGATCTTGGAGCACGGCGCGACTGTACCGCATCTGAGGTTTTTGATAATCAAGTCTTCCGCTGGATAATGTTTGCAATTTTTTTTGTTAAATACGGTTTATATGTTTTAAATATTAAGTTTTAATTTGGATGGTTTTATTTGACAATCCGTTTTACGTATTTGAACCGTTTTTAAAATGAAAATTTTTTACTTTGGATTTTGGGGCGGTATAGTCAAACACTTTAAAAAATGACTTATCAACTTATTGAACTTTTTCCACCACAAAAGCTAATTCAAACACGTTTTAAAAACTCATTTTGCAACATCATAAGTCAATAAGCACTTTTGCCAAAGCAGTTTTTAAGTTCAAAAAGCACTCCCAAACACCCTCCAAATCTTTTAGAAAACAATTAACTTGATCACTATAATGCTTTTTAACTTACTTGTGTGATTGTGGGAAAACTATGTCTAGTATCTCGATTTTTTCCTTATCTTATGTAGGTATTTTGTTTACTGCTAAAAATATTCATGCTAGTTTTAAATGTTTTGCTTTTTTCAATGCCTTTTAAGCAACACCATGAGTTCCAATGAGTTCCAATGGTAAACTACTCAAAAATCAATTTAAAAGTTAGACCCTTTTACTTATAAATACTGATTTACTCCAAACCCTTTAAACCTTGATTTAATTATTTACACATCTATATTATTTTCCTCAATTTCAAAATTCCATCATCACACTCAAGGAGGAGAATTGCTCTTTTACGAAGATAACTTGAAGCTGGCCACAACCATTTCATAGAAGACTACTTCGCCGATAATATCGTGTAAGCTGTAAAGTTTCAGCGACGGTTTGAAATTAGGAAAAATTTATTCCTATACCTAGTTGACAACTTGAAGTCCATGTTTTTTTTCCAGCAGCAGTTGGATGCAAGAGATCGTAAAGTTTTTTCTCCAATACAAAAATACACAACCGCAATTCTTCAATTAACATTAAGCCAGTGAGGTGACTCATGGGATACCTATTTATGGATGTCTGAGTGGATCGCACGAGATACATGTTAAAAGTTTGCTACAAAAGTACAGATTCATTTTGGTTTACAGTGAATGATGTTTATGTAAGCTTACTATTAATAACACCTATCAATTATATACGACACATGAAAACAGACACGTGTTTCTAGATATGCTAGGTAGCATCGATTATATGCATTGATTATGGTCAATGTGCCAAAATACATGATGCGGTCAGTACAAGCGATGTGATCATAAAGAGCCTTCGATAAATCTAAAAGTAGTGATATCATACGATCTTTGGTTTTGGCATGCCTTTTTATGTGTCTCGGGTTTTAATAACGGTATCAATTTGTTTGACCAGTTGCCGCTTTTTAACAACATTTTTCTTTGTGGATGAGATATATCTAGAGCATTTTGTATTTGTCAAATAATGGGCATGTCCAGATGGCAAAAAAAGATTAAAATTCAAGGCAGTCCTAGAAGGAGTTAGGAAGATATCGAACGAGCATTTGGGATTCTCAAGAGATGTTGACACATAATAAAAAATTTAGTACGTTCATGGAACAGCAAAAAAATGCAAAGCTCAATGTACGCATGCCTCATATTAAATAAGATGATTTTAGAAAACGAATAAATAACTATGCCACTAATATTTCGAATGAAAGTACGTAACTGATACAAACACACACGCACGCACGCATGCACACACGATGATTTTGTAGAAGTCATCGTGCGTGCGTGCGCACGCACACACGATGATTTTGTAGGAGTCGTTAGATGAGAATATCGATGACAATTCAGATGATTTGGAAGAGTAAAGTTCGTAGTTGATAATTGTAATGTTTAATTATCGTTTGTAGTTTTACTATTTGCTTTGTATTAATGAAATATTTATTTTTTTAATTTTATCTTTATTATAAGTTTAATTATCTATATTGTATCTAATTATTTAAAAAAAAATAAGGGAAAGGTATAAGATTATCAACTTTTAGATTTAAGGGAATAGAGAGAGAATGAGAAAAACGTGATATACAACATATATGTTAGCGAACAAAATAAATAGGATGTGATATGTAAGGGTGATTATGGCATCTCCAACCCCATTCTATAAATAGAGTTACTTCATTTTTTACTCTATTTTGCTCAAACTCAACACTATAAACAACTCTATATTTAGGTATTTGAATAGTATTACTTCAAATATAGAGTAATATTACTCATTCACACCAAATATAGAGTTAATGTTTCACTTGTTATTTTTAGTCCTCCAGTTTTTGTTTTTATACATTTCTAGTTTATTTAAATGTAATAACAAATATTTACAATTATATTATATATAATAAATTATATTAGTTAATTATAATTATCAAAATTTAATATTTATATATCGAATACATATAAAAATTTACGTATATTTAAAAAAATTTAAGCACGATAACATATTTTATAAATAACGTACAATATATATATATATATATATATATATATATATATATATATATATATATATATATATATAATACAATATGAATATTTTACTAATAATATGTTAAAAGTTAATAAGTAGAAGGGGAGATTTTGACAATTGTTGTAAATGAAGAAAAAAGTTTCATACCACAAACCACATGGATCAAAGTTGTAATTTTGTCTCCTTTTAAACATGATGAACAAATTAGATTTTTGGTCTGGTGTGAGTTTTGTAATTTTGGTACCAATTTTCTAGTTTTCGACCCAATTTAAAATCATTGTAATGTTTTTTATTCCGGTTCTAAATAATGTTAATTTTCTTAGTCCTTGAGTATAGTTGAAAATTTCATTTTCAGTCCAAAGAATACAATTATTTTATTTGGATAGGACCAAAAATGTCACAAAATTTTCAATTAAAGACTAATATTGCAAGCGAAATATTTTGGGGCCAAAACTAAAATACAAATACGTTATACTCAAAGACAAATAACGTATTTTACTCTATAAACATGTATTTGTACACAAGCTTTTAGCAAAATTATATAATTTTTAATGTTATTTTAAACTGTTAACTGACCATAGGTTTCCGTCATATCTGTTGGTAAACTCCATTATCCATAGATTATCGATATAGTTAGTTGTCCCTAAAAGTGATTTTTGTCGTAATCATAGTGACACACTTTTATATTTTAACTCATAATTAACAAGCTCTACAATAGGAGAACTTTTTATTAATATGTTTCATGAAAAAACTACAAATAATAAAGCTTATTATAATTCATAATAAAAGAGTGTTTTCAATGTGTTTTTTATGATTAGCCGTCACTAAAAGTGATTTTTGTGGTTATCATAGCGACACACTTTTATATTTTAACTCATAATTAAGAACATCTATAATAGGAGAATTTTTTATTAATATGTTTCATGAAAAATCTATAAATAATAAAGCTTATAAAAAGTTTCACAATAAGAGAGTTTTTTCAATGTGTTTTTTTTTGAGTTGTTTAAATTAGTTGTCAATTTCTAGTTTGCTAAAATATATTGGACCTAATAATTAAAAAAAAAAAAAAAAAAAAACTTTTTTGAGGAAAACTTGCTATTTGAAAAGCTTTTATTTGCAATAAACTTTTTCAAAGCCTTTTCATTTTGAAAAAACTTTGAAACATCTTCTATTATGGATGTCCTAATAATTATGTAATTACATTTGTCTGTCAATATATGCAACCTAATTTATTTCACCTATTGTAATTGTCGGTATAAAAATGTATTGCAATTCGTTATGAAGTAAGGAATTGTACATATGTTGTTGTCATGTGTAATTAAATACGAATGCACATATCAAGTATCTTGCTAGAATGAGTTACGTGAGGTTAAAAGTTGTATGTATACTTTGATTATATATGTATACAAATATAAATATATTGCTATTTAGAGTAAGAAAAAACTATAAGTTATAACTTATACGCAAACAAATATTAATATATTACTACGTACTTTAAGTAAAAACTATGACACAAATATGTTGTTATAGACAATATTGTGGTTACATAGACTTTTTTTTACGTTACGTAACCGGTTATCAGATTCTTTTTTTCCGGTGTAAACCACAACACAAACATGCCGCCGGCCATTCCAATACGACACTTGTCCATGTTAAAATTCAACTTCATAGCTATTACCTATGCCATGCACCAACATTGTTTCATATAACCCAAAGTTAACAAAGATCAAGACAAATATCTTTTGACCTAATGAGATCATTGTGTTCTGCATTTGGTATCGGACTACGACCGTGACCACGGGATGTAGACTCGATCCCGGTTTCCTATATCTGGAAGATATGTGAAGAGAAAAACATCTGATTTTCTTTCACACTTAGACACAATGATTCAACCCCATTAAAGAAAATACATGAAAGCAATGAAGAGTTCTTACCATTCACTTCTGTTATTGCTTCCCTTGATGTTATTTGTTCTACAGTCTCTTACATCAGTAGCCGGTAATGTGGTTTACGAGACGTTTCTTGAGTGTATGTCAACCAGAAACTCATCCTATCACGTGTCGTCAATCGTCTATTACCCAAACAATTCTTCATATACGTCAACCTTACAAGCCTACATCAGAAACAAAAGGTTCAATACATCGACTACACCCAAACCCATAATCATAGTAACCCCGTTATACGAAACCCATGTCCAGTCTACAATCATTTGCTCCAAAAACATGGGAATTAACCTCCGAATTCGAAGTGGCGGCCATGATTTCGAAGGGTTATCTTACGTCTCCTACACTCCCTCCTTCGTTTTACTCGATATGTCTAATCTTCGGGCGATAGATGTCAATATCACAGAAGAAACCGCCACTGTTCAAGTCGGTGCCACCATTGGAGAACTTTACTACAGAATATGGGAGAAAAGTACAGTTCATTCCTTCCCAGCCGGAGTTTGCCCGACTGTAGGAATCGGCGGGCATATAAGCGGTGGCGGATATGGAGTTTTGATGAGGAAATACGGATTAACAGTGGATAATGTTGTCGATGCCATGATTGTCGATGTTAATGGCAGGGTTTTGGATAGAAAGTCAATGGGCGAAGATCTTTTCTGGGCCATCCGAGGAGGAGGAGGTGCAAGCTTCGGAGTCGTATTGTCGTATAAAATACGACTCGTTAGAGTTCCCGAAACCGTCACCGTCTTCCGGGTATCAAAATCGTCAGAAGAAAACGCGACTGATATCGTTAACCGGTGGCAATATGTAGCTGATAAGATCGACAGAGATCTATTCATTAGGTTAAATTTAAGACCGGATAAAGCCAAGAAGACTATTCAAGCGGGTTTTACCGCGTTTTTTCTCGGAGATTCCGATCGCCTTCTTTCCGTAATGAACGAAGGATTTCCCGAATTGGGTATACAAAAAGACGACTGTAAAGAAATGAGTTGGATAAAATCTGAACTTTTCTGGTCAAGCACCGATAAGGCGCCGGTTGAGGTTTTGTTACAACGGACTCGTTTTTCTTCAAAATTTGCAAAGCGGAAGTCGGACTACCTACAGATTCCGATTCCTAGGGACGGAATGGAATCTCTATGGCGGAAAATGACGGAATTACAAGTAGTGGAACTAGTGTTCAACCCATACGGTGGAAGAATGAGTGAAATCCCAGATTGGGAGACTCCATTCCCGCATCGAGCTGGAAATATTTTTAAAATCCAATACAGTGTGAACTGGGATGAAGAAGGGTCTGAAGCAGCGGCTTACTACGTTAATCAGACGAGACTTCTTTATGAATTCATGACTCCTTTTGTGTCCAAGGACCCGAGAGGAGCGTATCTTAACTACCGTGACATTGATATTGGGACTAGCACTGTTGGGAACAATAGCTATTTGGAATGTAAAGTCTACGGAGAAAAGTATTTCAAGGGGAATTTCGATCGATTGGTTAAAGTGAAGACGATGGTGGATCGAGGAAATTTCTTCACAAATGAACAAAGCATTCCGCCGCTAGTAGCTAGAAGGATGTTTCGGTGACAATGGTAATGTTAGAAACGAAATACATGAGAAATGTACTTTATTTATTAGCCATATATAAGAATAAACTCTAGTGCTTATCCATAATTTGTTCTACATAAATGAAATTTTTAAAAACAATCAAATGAGGACGTGATACGATCGTTATCCTTCATTATACTTAGCCATTACTGATATTGTTGACCGATCAGGTCCTTCTCGAGTCTATAAGATCTAGACAATGATCCATAAACATTGAATTGTGTCAAGTTTTATTCTTAAAAAGTTCAACATCCCTTGATTCAACAATGACATTAAAATCCAAATCTAAAATGCACCTTTGAGTATTCAGCATACCTCATCAAGATACTTTTCAAAGCTTTAGGTCCTAGTTTTAAAAACTTAGGTAATGGAATCATATAATAAGTCAAGCATCCCCAAGTATTGAAATAACATATAGTAGGTTATTTATTTCCTATATGAATGTCGTAAGGAGCAACGTTGAGTTTCTTAGAAATTACTTTATTGGTTATAAAACCTAACAAATGATTTGGTAAATTTGCATTTACTAACATAAGATTAAACATATTTTGTAAAATATCATTCTTTCTTTTGGCTACATCCGTATATGGATTATTCATTTAATGGATTAAACCACGACTTTCACAAAACAAAGAAAATTATTTGGAAAATATTTGATTCTTTTACCCTTTTATGTTTCAACTTTTTTCTTATATCTTTTGAAAGCACCAAAGTCCTAGTATTTTTATAAATATATATGGGTATATTTAAAAGAATCATCAACGAAGGTTATGACAAACCTTTTCTTTCTCGAGTTTATTGTCTATTCAACTCACATACATCCAAATGAACTAAGTTGAGGATTGTAGTGTTCCTCTAAATCTTAAAAATGTTTCGTTTCCAACTTTTCTTGAACATAAATTTCTCACTTTTCATGAAGATTATTTTTATAATAAATAATCCTTTATTTGGACATGTATTTCATTATTCTGTAACTAATGTCCTAGTCCGCGACGTTATAAATTAATAGATGAACATTCAATGATATATTTAGAAGAAAATGAAGAATCAACAATATAAGTAGAACTAGTAGTTTTATTAGTACATAACGTTAACATCCCATCAGAAATATAAACTTTATCTGAAACCACATCATCATTCTATAAAATCATTTTATTAGATGCTATCACAACTTTATCCTATTTTTACATAACTTAAATCCAGAAACGGAATTCTTACTACTACTACTAGGAACATGAATAACATATTCGAGTATAACTTTATTCCAAAGTTAATTCCATAGAACTCATGTCAAGTGTTGGGGATTGTCAATAAAAATGGTTTAATAATCGTAGAAATAGAAGCAAAATCATAGTTTTAAAGTTGTAATCTCCACGAACCATGGTTACAACTAGAACAAACTACATCAAAATATACAACCATAGGATGTTTAGCATAATACCTTTAGACTAAAGGCTTTAGTGTAGTTGTGTGGTCCTTCGATGTCGGAGAGTGATTACCAAAGTAGGTAACTTCTACAGTTGATCTGCAAAGAATAGAAATGAATTGTTGTTAGACTGGTAAGAAGATGAATATCAAACCACTTCCTTTCATTGGCCTAGAAGTCGACGCAAAATAGTGATCGTATGTGTATGTGGGGACTCCTCACATATGTATGGGAGGGAAATTTTGGGTTTTTGTTGTTTCCTTGCAAAAGCAATCTATGGTCACTAAAACCCTTTTTTATATTTAGGTGGTGGGTCTTTCAAGCCAACTAATTATATAAGCCCAAGACCACTAAATTAATTCTTAATTAATCAAATAAAATTTATCTAAATACTAATAAATAACATGTTTATTTATTTATTCAACAGTTGGCCAATAAACAATAAATAAAATAATAATTTTATATATTATAAATATTATTGTTTATTTATTCCCTTCTATGATCTTTAGTGTGTCGCCCAATAGATTCATATGGGAACAGTAATCCAATTCATTCATTGTTATTTGCATACTATTTCCAATAGACTCTCATTTGTATAAGGGAAAATAGATGTTAACTACAGAGACATTTTTAAGCGTCTCGTAACGCACTGCCCCTGAAGATACATGAATATTTGTCTCCAAAAAGAATCTATCAACTTCTTGATGGTATACTTTTTCATCTTACATCCATTTGTTTTGATATCATGGAGCATAAGTGATTGACCGAGTCATTCTCATATTTTCTCGCATATTAGTTTCTTGATATGTGAGTTATTAATGTAGCAAAATGATATGGGTGTGGCCACACACTCATATCTACTCAATTTATCAAGCTTTACGATCGACATCATACCCTAAAAATGAGAGGAACATATCCCATATTTGACTTTATATGTTCCTCGCCAAGTTTCTTACTATATATGATGGTAACCTTTATGACTTTCTTGTTCAACATAACGTTTGACATACAATACATAATCCTATGCTTTTTAATAATTCAACATATATCTTAGCTCAAAGAACATTAAGACTAAAACCATTTTCTACATTCACTTATGACGGCCGTTCATGGAGTGACTTATTAGGGCAGGTCTTTTGAAATGCTGACAAACAATGAATGCATGTCAATTTAGCTTTTCTTTAAGATAAATTGAAGGGATTTGATCATTAATAACAAAAATCATATTGTAATGCAAGTTTTAACAATATCAAATAATAAGTTCATCCAAAACTAACTAGGATCATACTGTTCATATCAATTGTAGGAACTAAAAGATGAACATATAAACTTTACCTCTCTGTTTGCTATAAATTCATTGCTTGAGATTTGGTTCTTGCCACTTTGAATTGAATGAAAAGGATCGAAACCAGAATCCCTCTTTTGATTCACATCTAAGAACACCATAATAACAAACCGACAAAGCTTCCTTGGGGGAGGAGGCAAGAGCTCACGAACCCTAGAGAGGGCTTGTGATTTTCGTAGAATGGGGATGGGGAGGGGAAGGTAGCGGCTCAAGAGAAGGAAAAATGAGTGCTAGGGTTTGATCCATAGCCTCTATTTATATGGAAAACCTAATTAGGGTTCCCAAAGTTACGAGTATCCATCCACTTATCCCCTAGACTGTTTCTATTAATTAAACACTTCAATTAATTAACAAGCATGCACTGTAATTAATTATTCCAAATTAACTTCTAATTAATTACATATTAGTTTCTAATTAATTTATCAGAACATGACAAATTAATAAATAAACTTATTTTCTCCTAATTTATTTTTGTCACTAATTTGCTTTTACTGGTTCATAAGGCAACACAAAAGGACCATGTTATTATAGGAAAAATCATCAATAGTCAATGAACTTGGACGCTACTTCGAACAAAATTCATCTAAAAGAATGTCACAAAATTTTCACATTAGTCTTGATTCATAACTACTCTCGTAATTACAACCAACTATTAAGGGGTAGAATAGCTTATAACTATGTATGGATTAAACATGCTAATTGTAACACCCCATTTTTAGTGTATTAAAATGATAAATTTAAAAAATATTCTTTTTCACATAAAGTCATATCTTTTAAAAAACATGGCCTCTTTTTCAAAGATTTTTAAGTGTATAAGTTTATTTTGGGGAGTTATAACTTATATCACCACAAACCATAGTGTATCAACAAGTAATTATAAAAGCCAAGTCCAAAAGTGTAATTCATTTGCAAGCTTCACTTCAACTAGTTTTCGGTATCCATATTCTAAATATCAACAACATATCCTTTTCTAAGGATCAAAATATTCTAAATCTTTGGACCTGAATCTAGAGTACATGGTATTTCAAATAAAGTATGCGAGTCATTAATGTCTCATGAACTACATGTATTTTAGACACAATAAACTATTGAAACATATGATAAAATATTTTATTTCATTTATGCTTTGTGCAAGGTTTATATATACAATGCATGACGACAATCATATGTAAAACCTTACGAGCCTTCCCATATCATTCCGCTGTATTTTCATATGGTCTATCAGTTAAATACCAATTTAATAACCTTAGGGTTAACCATAAAAATGACACCCTATCAACCTTACCAAAATATGAAGAACATATCAACGTATTAATGTATCACAATACCTAGCCTCTACTTCGTCAATAACAACAATTCCAACAATGATCACAATCATTAACTAAGTTTGTAAATGGTTCGAGGGATTACTCAATCATTCTGGTTTACTCTTTAATAATGATCCACTAAGAAAACCAAATCTATATGGTAGGCTTAAAACTTATGTACAAAATGTCTTGGTATAATTTTGGATCAAATTCATTTTCTCTAAAACACTTACAATGGTTAATCTTAAGAACAAGGTACTATAAGCAATTACAATATGAAGTTTGTACGTGCAATATTTTGTAAACTATGTGTAAGAAAGTACATGAGATTTCATCTTGAGGTTTTAAATCATTGTTCTTTAAGAGTAAACAAGAGCAAATCGTCAAGAAGAAGATACGCATCATAATCACATTGTTTATGAAGCATACTACACTAGTACACTACCCAATAAAGGCAACCAATATTTTCAAGTTTTGGTTGATCGAGTTGTTTGAGTTTGTCAATATTCGACATAGGCCATGTCCAAATTTGGGTTTTCAGAAAAATTGATATTGTAGGAATTTTTTAATAAAGGAAAATCATTTCTTTGGAAGCGTCTATAGACTTTGAAATATAACATATTTATTACATTATAAAATATGTACTTTGTAAATTTAGTAACTAAAAACTTATACTCTTTTAATGTTTAAAAATTGGAGCAACTTTTAGTTTTTAATAAAAAAATGTTGGGATATAACAAAACGAGTTAAGCACTTCAAACAAATCGATATTTGATTTCGGTGACACGAGCGGAATAAAATTACCGAAATAAACAGTAAACGAAAATGTAAAATCGGAACACAATATTTAACGTGGTTCGGTCACGGGATCACGACCTACGTCCACGGGCGAACGAGAGAGAAAGTTTTACTAACACCAAGAAAACACTACAATCATACAAGGCTAAACTGCACTTGTAGTCTGACCACTCACAAGAAAATATCACTCGCACTTTTGGCTGCCAAACTGGACCCTGCACAAAAGGCTACCTCACTGGATTGTGATATAAATACCTATGTATTTATATTTGTGTGTTGTTGTGTTGGTGTATTGTGTTTGCTCCTCCCTTTATGTAGGCTTCAAGTTACCTGCCATTTTAGAAAAAACAAAAGGCAGTTCACCAACCTTTGACAAAAACCTTCACCAACCAAGTTTACCTAACAATCTCCCACTTGAAGATTTTTGAACAACGTAGTCTTTCTCCGTCCAGTTATTGCAATGGTTTTTCCAATCTCTTCAATCTCTCTCGTTCCTGCCATGCCTCTTTTCAAACTTCTAGAAGGCCAGTTGAAGTCATACAAAACTTCAACTTGTCTGTGGTAACCACCTTGGTGAACATATCTGCTGGATTCTTCGTTCCAAGGATTTTCTTCAGATTCAGAGTTCCATCATTGATTAACTCTCGAATGAAATGGTACCTCATCTGAATGTGTTTCGTTCTACTATGAAACACTAGATTCTTTGCCAGGTGAACTGCACTCTGGTTGTCACAATGCAGTACACAATCCTCCTGTTGCATTCCAAGTTCTGATAGGAAGTTCTTCAACCATATAAGCTCCTTGGCTGCTTCTGCAATAGCCATGTACTCTGCTTTTGTGGTTGAAAGAGCAACACTCTTCTGTAACCTGGACATCCAACTGATTGCCGTACCTCCGATTGTGAACACATAACCTGTTGTGCTCTTACCCGAATCCACACATCCACCCAAATCTGCATCGGCAAACCCTTCTAAGACTACCCCTTTCTCCTGAAACATAGGGCAATCTCAGCTGTTCCTTTCAAGTAGCGTAACAGCCACTTTACTCCTTCCCAATGCTCTTTTCATGGATTTGACATAAACCTGCTTACTACTCCCACTGCATGAGCAATATCTGGTCTTGTGCATACCATTGCATACATCAAACTACCAACTGCAGATGCATAAGGAACTTTAGCCATCTGTTCTTTGTCTTCTTCCGTCTTTGGGGATTGCTTTTTTGAGAGTTTCTGACTTCCCAAAGGTGTACTTCTTGCTTTAGCATCTGCCATGCTGAACTTTTCTAAAACTTTCTTGATGTACTTGGTTTGAGAAAGTTTTAATGTATCGGTAACTCTGTTCCTGGCTATGCTCATGCCCAATATCTGCTTAGCAGCCCCTAAGTCCTTCATCTCGAACTCTCTGGACAACTGCTTCTTAAGCTTGTTGATCTCCTGCATGTCGGATCCAGCTATCAACATGTCATCAACATATAATAACAGGATGATGTAAGAGGAGTTGAATTTCTTCAAGTAGCAACAGTGATCCATCTCACATCTGTGATACCCACTCCTCTGCATGAAGCTATCAAACTTCAAGTACCACTGTCTTGGAGCTTGCTTCAAACCATACAGACTTTTCTTTAACTTGCACACCAGGTTTTCCTTTCCAACTGTTGGGAAACCCTCTGGTTGTGCCATATAGATGTCTTCTTCCAGGTCTCCATGAAGAAAAGCTGTTTTCACATCTAGCTGCTCTAGATGGAGATCTTCAGAGGCTACAATTCCCAAGACCATTCTGATTGTAGTCATCTTCACAACTGGGGGAAGATCTCATTATAATCGACCCCTCGTTTCTGTTGGAACCCTTTGACCACTAATCGTGCCTTGTATATTTTACTGCCATCAATCTCATCATTTACCCGGAACACCCACTTGTTCTGCAGTGCTTTCTTCCCTGCTGGGAGCTTGACCAAGGACCAAGTCTGGTTCTTGTCAAGTGAGCTCAATTCGTCTTCCATAGCCATCTTCCACTGTATGGAATCTTTCATCCTTAGGGCCTCTGAATAGGACTCAGGTTCACCATTCTCTGTCAGCAATAAGTAATTTGCTGAAGGAGAATACATGTTTGGAGCCTTTCGTGGTCTAGTGGATCTCCTGACATTCGGAGTTTCAGTCTCTGCTCCTTCTCCGACTTCTTCTTCAAAACCACTGTCTTCTTCGCTCCCACTATCTCCAGTATTATCAAAGCTCCCACTGCTTCCTGAACTTTCACATATCTTCGGAGTACTGATAGGTCTTATAATATCGTCGTCAGAGATATCTTCAAACACGACTTGACTCTTTGTTTTCTCTGGTTGCTTGTTTCTGCCTGAGCTTTCTGCAAGTTCATCCTTGTATAGAGCATTCTCGTTGAACACCACGTCACGACTTCTGATAACCTTCTTTGTCTCGTTATCCCAGAAGCGGTACCCCATGTCATCCGAGCCATAGCCTATAAAGGTGCACTTCCTTGCCTTCGCTTCTAGCTTGTCTCTTTCAGAATCTTTCACCTTCACATATGAGACACAACAAAAAACTTTCAAGTGTCTGAGTGAAACCTTGCGACCACTCCATTCTTCTTCCGGAATCTTGAACCCTAAGGGAACTGAGGGTCCTCTGTTGATTAGATACGCAGCTGTGTTGACGGAATCTGCCCAGAACATCTTGGGTAAACCTGTATGCAGTCTTATGCTCTTAGCCCTTTCGTTCAATGTACGGTTCATTCTCTCAGCTACTCCATTCTGCTGAGGTGTCTCTGGAACCGTCTTCTGCATTCTAATTCCTTGGTCAGCACAGTAATCAACAAATTCTTTGCTACTGTATTCGCCCCCATTATCTGATCTGAAACACTTGATCTTTAAGTCTGTTTCATTTTCCACAGTAGGCTTCCATTTCTTGAAAGTGCTGAAAACTTCAGACTTATGCTTCAAGAAATAAACCCAAACCTTCCTTGTGCAGTCGTCAATGAAAGTGACATAGTATCGGGATCCTCCCACTGAAGAAACTGAAGTGGGACCGTAGACATCTGAATGAACTAGCTCCAGCTTCACGGACTTGGGCTGATGACCCACCTTCTTGAAAGTGACTTTCTTCTGTTTGCCAAGAACACATGGCTCACAGAAATCGACTTTCACAGTCTTTAGCTCTGGTATTCTTCATTTGGAGGCTAGCATCTTCATTCCCTTCTCACTCATATGTCCAAGTCTTTGGTGCCGTAGAGTGGATGCCCCAACTTCTTCAACAGCATGTGCTTCGGCATCATAAACTTCCACCATGTAAAGTGTACCCCGCTTCTGTCCTCTAGCAACAACTAAATTCCTTTTTGTCACATTCCACTGATGATCACCAAATGTAACATGGTGACCTTCATCATCAAGCTGCCCCACAGATATTAACATCCTCTTCAAGTCAGGAATGAACTTGACATTCTTCAAAGTCCAATCTGTACCTAAAGTTGTCTTGAGGACTACATTCCCAACACCTGTAATATCCAGGCTCTTGTTGTCTGCTAGTCTGACCTTTCCTTTATACTGCCGGAAATTCTGCATTACTTCTCTGGAATGACTAACATGGAACGATGCACCAGAATCCATGATCCAGGATTCTGTTGAGTTTTCAACACAACAAATGAGCGCATCATCTTCAGAATCTACTGCCATATTGACTTCCTTCTTTCCTTTGTCTGCCGAAGGCTTTGGGCACTGATTTCTGAAGTGACCTTTCTCCTTGCAGTTCCAACAGGTAATATCCGACCTGTTCTTTGACTGACCTCTCTTTCTCGACTTTGATCTTCCTCTACCACCGCCTCCTCTGTTAGATTCCTTCCCCTGTCTTCAGCGCTTAGAAGACTACTGGAAGATTTCCCGATACTCCGTCTGCGCACATCCTCACTAAGGATTAAATTTCGAATGCTTTCGAACGTCAGCTTAGCACCTCCGACTGAACTGCTGACTGTTGTGACCGTACCGGACCAACTTTCAGGCAAAGATGATAGCAGCAACAATGCCTGAACTTCATCATCAAATTTAATATCAACCGATATTAACCTTGACAATATTGAATTGAATTCATTTATATGATCAGTTGCTGAACTACCCTCCATCATCTTCAAATTTACCAACTGTCTGATCAGAAAAACTTTATTCGACGCCGAGGGTTTCTCGTACATGTCAGATAGCGCCTTGATCAACCCATGAGTTGTCTTTACATTGACAATGTTGTAAGCAACGTTCTTTGCCAATGACAACCTCACCACACCAAGAGCCTGCCGGTCTAACAATTCCCAATCCTCCGGCCTCATGTGAAAAGGCTTCTCTTCAGACAGAGGTTCATGTAACCCTTTTTGGTAGAGATAGTCTTCGATTTGCATTTTTCAGAAACTGAAATCGTGACCATCGAATTTGTCGATCTTAACTCTCCCATCTTCAGCCATAGCTAAAAAAACAATATTTTATAAGGCCAATCGAAACCTCGTTTCTGATGTGGAAGATCATACTAAGCTGCAACCACAGAGCATACGCGAGATACGACTTCCTTTAAACCCGGAGCTCTGATACCAGTTTGTTGGGATATAACAAAACGAGTTAAGCACTTCAAACAAATCGATATTTAATTTCGGTGACACGAGCAGAATAAAATTACCGAAATAAACGGTAAACGAAAATGTAAAATCTGAACACAATATTTAACGTGGTTCGGTCACGGGATCACGACCTACGTCCACAGGCGAACGAGAGAGAGAGTTTTATTAACACCAAGAAAATACTACAATCATATAAGGCTAAACTGCACTTGTAGTCTAACCACTCACAAAAAAATATCACTCGCACTTTTGGCTGCCAAACTGGACCCTGCACAAAAGGCTACCTCACTGGATTGTGATATAAATACGTATGTATTTATATTTGTGTGTTGTTGTGTTGGTGTATTGTGTTTGCTCCTCCCTTTATATAGGCTTCAAGTTACCTGCCATTTAAAAAAAAACAAAAGACAGTTCACCAACCTTTGACAAAAACCTTTACCAACCAAGTTTACCTAACAAAAAATGCATGCTATAAAATAAATTGTGAAAGGTTAAAAATATAATTTATTAAAATTTCTTCTTCTCAAGGTGATGACATAAAGTAATGAACAATCTCTCAAATGAACATATTTTTATGAAACAAAAATAATATGTTTAAAGTTTTTATCAAAAAATCATTTTTTTAATATAAAAGTTGCCTTAAAAAATACACTATAAAACTCTTATTTTTAAAATGTTCGTAAGATCAATTTATCAAATAAAGTATTTAATGAAATATCTACTTAAATATCTCACTCGATGTGAAATATTATTTTCAATTTTTTGTCTTAACTCTTCGTGACGCTTTTTGCAACGCTTTCCATATATTGATGTTTTTACGATCACCATCTTCTTGATAGCACTTTCAACATTGAATAAGATGGCTCTTTTTAATTTTTATCATAGAATAATATATATTTTTTATTTTATTATGGTCTTCAATTAATACATCGTAATAATTTCTTTCCAAATTTATATTCATCTATTAATTTATATTCATCTATTAATTAATTGGCGTTATTTTGACCAAAGTGGTGTGTTGAAACATGATTTGACAATAAATGCGGAATAATAACGAACACCAATCGAGAATCCAATGTGTCGAATGATTCGATTCAACAATGTTTTACAATGTGTGTTTTTCTATGTGTGTTTCTCTCTATCTATGAAATCACTAGCCTCCCTTTAGATCATTAACTATAAAATAATAATAATATCACTATTTATAGTCTAGACAACATATAAGGAGCCCAATGAACAAGCCTACAAGCCCATATACCTAAGCGGGCCTTCCTCATGCCACCAAGTCATAATCATGAAGAACTTTGTACCCAACAATTTCCCTCTCAAAGATCGGAATGGATGACGTGGCATAGGAAGCGAATCAACAAACGCGTGAATAATAATCTTCGGCAATCTTCTCGAATGACCAATACATATCTAACAATCTCTCCCCCTTTTTATGATCAACGAGATCATAAAACGTCAAAGGTCATGAGAACGCGCTCGATCCGAAAAATCAATCCAAAAACTCCCTCTTGACAAATGCTTCAAGATCCAAATAGTAGTCCATTTCTTTGTGATAATTGGTTCATTCCATTTAGCCCAAACCAACAACATCGGCCCAAATTCACATTAGATCAACCCATTTTCAATCCCATCATTAAATAATGTAAGGTCCAGTGTTGTGTTGATAGCTCAAATACGGAATAGTAAATTAAATCACATGAGTCCGAATTGCAGCCCATTAAGTAGTTTACTCCACATTAATGATTTTGATAAATCACCAATCACACCACACGTAAGCCAACCATAATATTGAATCCGAATTGAATAAAAACATCACCACTTTCATTTTCTTTGGTAGATATGGTGTGGTCAAAATGAATCCACTTACTTGATACTTCATGTTGACTTTCTAAATTCAATTAGCACCACATGAATTAACTAGGCTAGTAATTGTCCACGTCATGATCTCAATAGAAAGAGTTATTCTAGCCATTTCCTTGTTTGCGTCTCACATGCAAAATGTTGTATGGGACTGTTCACGTGGAAAAATTATACAGCTGGAGAGTTGCATTTAATGTGCTGCATGAATAGAGGGACAACGTGTTGCAGCAAGCATGCTCGTGAACAGTAGACAGGGCTGTGACTTGTACCGACTAGTGATATTAGACATGTGGCAGGCTTCACCGGATAAAAGAGAGAACCTTATGGAGACAACTGGCAATTCTTAGACCCATGTGGATAAACAGTATTGCAACCGGATAAAAGATATAGAGCATTTAATGCTCATCGGCTTTTTCTTGTACCTTCTCAATTTAAAATACTATGCACATATGCTTTTGACTGTACAATATTTCACGATATCTTCGACTGAAAATCCGGATGAAAGCATGTCTTGATTGCATTGAATGCTTGAGAGACGTGGCAGTGGGTACATCAATGAGAGAGAAGTTAGGAGGGATAGGAACTAGGATAGTCCTTTGTACCACCGAGTAAAAGAAGGAGTGACTGGATAGACGGAAAGTTGCCACATCTACAGCTGGACTTTTCTTTCAATATCCATTTTATTTTTCGATTGTTCACAAGATGGAGAAAGGTGAGACGTGACAAGAGGGAAAAGAGACCTGTTGACTTGTTACTTTTCTTGTTGCAGTGGAGTGTGACAGTGAGAGAGAGAAGGAGATCACACAATATTTTGTTTTTACTAGTTGTTGGCGTGTTGTGGTGAAGAGAAAAGAGTGACACGACTCTTTCTTTTATCTGCTAGCGTTTTCACTTTTCAATTGAATAACATATCTTGCGTGTGCTTGCTTATCAATGCCTTTTGTACCGTATTCCATTTCTTTGACTTAGAACTATTAGGTGGCGTTTGGTTCGCAGAATGTTTTTGAAGGAATTGGAATCTGGAAAAGAATTGGAATCTGTCAGGAATTGGAATCCAATTCCATAATCTGTTTGGATGTCAGGAAATGGAATTGGAATCTGATTCCATATTCTGTTTGGTTGGAAGGAGATGCAATTGCAATGCATGTAAATTGACATATTTGCCCTTATAGCTTTTTGGCTTAATTTTAATTTGTTTTTCTATTTATACTTAAATAAATGTTATACAAAATGACATATTTACCCTTTTGACATAATTTCACATTGTTTGGTAAATAAATGTTATACAAAATGACAGATTTCCATGAAAATGATGAAGAAGTTCACAATACCTCTTCTTCTGAATCACTTTCTTTAGAGCTACTGATTCTTTCTTTAGAGCTACCGTCATCAAAACTTTACACTTTTTTTGTAGTTGTGGCAGCAACACCATCAAGAGTGGTTCTTAAGCACCACTTCACTAAACAAGAGTTAAACAAGAGTGGTTCTTAACCACCAACAAATTGTCTTCGATTTTTCTAGCATCCCTAACTTTTAATGATTCCAAAATAGCAAAAACTATTGTAATTAGTATACAACACGTAATTGAAATGAAAAAGGGGGAATAGATCATTACCTGTAGCAAGATAAGAACTGCTCTGGTTCTTGATTCGAAAAGAAATCTCTTGATTCAAAAAGAAATCTGGACTGTATGTGAACAATAGAGAGAATGAGAAAGGGAGAGGGAGCGAGAGAGAGAGAGAGAGAGAGAGAGAGAGAGAGAGAGAGTCAGTGAGCGATAGAGAGAATCAGTAAGGAGGAATAGATCATTACGTGTGATCGGATCATCAAAGCCGAATGGGGGTTTCTCTGTTGACCACGATCGTTATGCCCAAAAATCGATTACACTGATTAGGGATGGAGAGAGTGAGCGATGCGTGTGTGAGATTGACGAACCTAGGGCTACCGGAAAATCGATTGCACGTTGCCAGGTTTGTAGAAGACGAGGTAGTCGGGGTGTGGGGGGAGATGAGAACACGAAGACTGATTAGGGATAGAGAGAGTGAGCGATGCGTGTATGTAGTGAGGGGCAAAATGGTAATCAGACAAATTCCTTTCTTTAAGGCATTTAATTCCCTCCATCTCCCGATGGAATTAATTCCCTCCTCTTTGATGGAATTTCAGCCTCATTTAGGATTCCAATTCCTTACTAGAGTGTGAACCAAACACAGCATTCTGAAGGAATTGGATTCCAATTCCTTCCAATTTCTTCGAATTCCGCCGAACCAAACGCTACCTTAGAACTTTTCATTTGAGTTTCCGGTTCTTGACCCATGAGAGAAGATAATATTTCCTTTTCATTTGACAATTGTTTTTCCATGCAAGTTGTAGGAACCAAGAGAGAGAGAGAGAGAGAGAGAGAGAGAGAGAGAGAGAGAGAGAGAGAGAGAGTTTCATGATATCGAGAAAAGAGATAGTTGTTAGCATTTCTTTTTCATATTAGTCAAACACTCTGCAAGGTAACGTTTGTTTCCCATTCAACATTTGCTGTTTTGTCGTAGCTCGTAATCTTCTCTTTTAGTTCCATAACAAGCTCACAAATTATTTTCAAATCTTAAGCTCTTCATCATTTTTGTGTTTTTCTTTTCAGGTTCAAAAGAAGATGAAACCATGACAAACTGAAGATTCAAAGGGTATGACAAATTTGAACCTGAAACCATGACAAACTGAAGATTCAAAGGGTATGACAAACTCCGAAAAATTTCAACTCTTCATAATCAACATTACAGTCACCATTGGATTCCGAAGAGTTTCAAGATTTTGGAGTCGTCTTCTTCATCACTTCGGTTCCGAAGAGTTTCAAGATTTCGGAGTCGTCTTCTTCATCACTGCGGTTCCGAAGAGTTTCAACTCTTCGTAGTCATTTTCTCCATCTCGAAACTCCGAAGAGTATCAAGAATTCGGAGTATCAAAAATTCGGAGTCTTCCACAAACTATAAGATTTCTTGAATTTTTGGGAACCCAAATCATTTTGAACATTTTGAACCAAATTTCTCATAAACATCATTCCTGAAAAATGAAGAAACACCATCTGATTTTCGTGGTCTTTTGGTTGGAACCAAAAAGTCTTCAAACAATTCATTATACCATCCCCATTCTTTAGAAAAATTTCTTCTTTGAGCATAAATTACAGAAAACTTTCTTTTAACTACATCACACTTTTCAACATTTTTTACTTCAGATTTTGGAAGAACACCAGCATTTTTCTCTTTGCAAACCCATATCATTTTTGTTTTAGGCTTTTTCTTCTTCTTTTTCTTCTTTTTAAACTTATGAACACAATATCTAAAACAATAACTTTGTTCATTTTTTTGAGTTGGAACTGAAGCCTTCGGATCTGAAGCCTTTGGATCATGAGAGCTTCGGAGTTGATGATTTCGATTTTCAACTAGTGTGGGTTTTCTATAAGGTATCATGCCATCAAATATGTTATTTGAGACTGAAGAAAGATCAACTTTGGAATTTGTCTCTTTTGAAGATTTTGCAACAAATAACACTTTCACCAAACATTTTTCTTTCAAATCCAACTCCCCCTTAACCTTTGCATCTTTCTTTTTAGGTTGGGGAACAAGTAAAGATCCAAAGTGTTCATCAGATTTTCCAGAAACATGAAGATGAAGAACATCATCTTCAAAGTCTTGAAGAGCACGAAGAACACTTGTATCTTCAACCAGAGAAACATATCTTCTTGTAGATTTTCGATTTTCTATCCCTTTTTTCTTATCAATATCTTTAAGAACAATCATCATTTCTAAGAACAAATATTTGTTTATTTTATGTTTCAAAGGATGAAAAACGAATCTTCCATATAAATCTTTAATACCACCAGAAACAAGTGTATCATTTGTAATCTTCAGATCTCTTAACACAAAACCCATAAATTGTTCAAAGTTGACTTTATATTTGAGATTATCAACAATAACAGTCCATATTTTCGAGTTTCTTGCTTTCATTTTCGTTTTGAACAACAAATAATCACAGATCTGGGATAAAACTAGAGAGAGAAAGTGGATCTGAAGTGGGTTTTTAGAGAGAGAAAGCAGATCTGGAGTAATATCTAGTGAGAGAAACTAGATCTGAGATGATTTCTTGATGATAAAAACGAATCTGAATAGATTTTTGATGATAGAAAACGAATTTGGATTGAAGAACTCAACAATGGATGAATTTCTTTCCAGAAAACTTACAAAATCTGCAGATCTGAAACTGAATCTTGAATTCTGATTGATGATGTGATTAGTTGTCAAATCAGGAACCGTCCTTGAAATAATCTGTTAAATCTTCAAGGTTAGGCTCTGATACCAATGTTGAAACATGATTTGACAATAAATGCGGAATAATAACGAACACCAATGGAGAATCCAATGTGTCGAATGATTCGATTCAACAATGTTTTACAATGTGTGTTTTTCTATGTGTGTTTTTCTATGTGTGTTTCTCTCTGTCTATGAAATCACTAACCTCCCTCTAGTTCATTAACTATAAAATAATAATAATATCACTATTTATAGTCTAGACAACATATAAGGAGCCCAATGAACAAGCCCACAAGCCCATATGCCTAAGCGGGCCTTCCTCATGCCACCAAGTCATAATCATGAAGAACTTTGCACCCAACATGGTGTACGTTTTTTTGCTTTCGGGTTGTGTCACGCCTTTTTGTCCGGATCTCCCGGATCCGGATCCAGTTTTCCGATTTTATACCCATCTCCTCGATTTTGCGTCTTACCACCGCTTAATTCCTCTTCTGCACCGCCTTCTTCGTTCCTTCAAGACCCATCATCTCCCTCCGACTCCTTGGTGTGTATGCGCGAATCAGAGACACAGGCTGAGATCGACAGTGTTTATGGTCTCTGTGGGGTGCGACTCCGACCAAGTGCGTCGTAACCGAGCCGCCGGCGGTGATCAATTGTTTATTCTGTCAACCGATTTTCTCGATTTCCCCCAAAATTTTCTTTTTCTCCAAGGTATCGTTGATTGCTTTTCGGTTATCTCAAAAATCTCATTACTTTGTTGATTGCAAAAACGATTCTCTCTGCTCCTCAATTTTGTTATCTTCATTACTTCTCCTTTAATCATTATAATTTGGTATGTGATTGCTCCAAATGAAAACCAGGTGTGTCTCTAAAAGCTATTCACCTATTTGTGTTCTTCTAATTCATTAAGAACCGTTACTCCTGGTAACTGCAAGTTTGATTTTATCGAATTACCATCAAAATAATTTTTGTTATTCATTGATTTTAACGAGCAGGTCCAATTCATACCTCTTTAGAACGTACGTAATTACTATAGGATCTGATTTACAGTTCAAAAATCTTGGGATTGGAACTTTCGCATGGGTACTCCACCAGGTAGACTGCAGCGGATACAATTTTTATGTCTTTGATTTTGTGCTTCCCTGCTGTCTAAGTTATCTCCGTTTCTTCATCTGTCTCTACCTTCATTCTCAGGTTTCAATTCTGAAATAGTAGAATATCATAGGGTATGGTTTTAGAAATCATGTTATTCGGCGTGATTAGTTTTTCAAATTATAATTAAATAATTTTAATATTTCCTAATTCCTACAGGTTATGCTTTGAAAGGTCCAAACACAATGAACAATTGCTGGTAAAGTTTTTGTCAAATTACTATTTCAGTTTCTCCACATATCAGAGGTTTTTTTATACTGATAATGAGTTTGTTGTGATGAAAATATTGTATATTGCAGGTGGTAAACAATATGAGAATGTACTTTGACTGTTGTGGGCATTTGATAAGAGAACCAAGTTTTTCATTAACCTTATTTATGCTTACAAAAACTAAGGATATGTTTGTGGTAAACCTTTTAAAATCATCTACAATATTTTTAATTTTAGTGTAGCCTGTTTGAATCCTAAAGTTAAACAGTACATCTTCTTTGGGCTTAGTTATTAAACACCTAATTGGAGATGAGATGTATTCTGACGCATTAAATTTCTTGCAGGTTTTGAAGTGGAAGCAAGCATGTTGTCATAAGCAGGTGTTATTTTGTGTTATTTTTTTCATTGATGGGTTTCATGCTTCAACAAAATCTAAAAAGACGAAAGAAAATTTAAAAATTGGACTGGACCTGTCCTAATCAGTCAAGGCAGTTTTGGACCAATTTTAGTATTCGATTCTTCTCTAAATATCCAAGTTTTGTTTTTAGTCTCGCACCAAGTAACGTTCATCCACAAATTGAGCTGTTTTTATGCAGCAAGGAACCAAAGACAGATGTATCGACTTCATGTGTCAAAGTGAGTTGCAACTAGATTCAAAATATCCAGACTCTTATTGCTGCTTCATATGCCACTTGCATATATTAATAGTGTATTACCTTTTTTAGAGCTACATTGAAAGAGTTGTACCATAAATTGCGGAAAAGGCAGCTCAATGATTTTAATGCACCTCTTATGTTGTCTCTTGACTTCAACACCCCAACTAAGATGCTAAATTACAGCATTGTCCCTTACTCTTATTTTGTCAAGCTTCAACTTTTTCTATATACATTTTGGCTATAAATTTATACATTTAGTCCCTTAAACAAACAAAAAAAAAAACATTAACATTTTTACTTCATTTTCAGGAGGGCATAATCGCCAATGTCTCCCTACCAATATCACTACTTAAACTGAAATGTTGATGTCATTAATTTGGTGGAAATAATATAATCTTAAATAACTTTTTGTAAAAAGACATGAGGTTTAACCAATTATTATGATTTAAATGACTGTCGTATTTCTAAGCAAGGTCTAAGGATATCTAAATATCTCTTTGTTTTGTTTTGTATGATGAGGCTATAGACTTCTTTATGACTACATTGTTATGGAATAAAGAAAATGGAATTTTAGCTAATAATTGAAAATAACTTTCGTAATGAACTAAAAACACCATTACTATTTAAGGACCAAATTTGCAGGCATAAAACTTTCTTGGACTAAACTTACAAAAATTAGCTATACTTAGAAACCAAAAATGTAATTTACTCATAATTTTTTGATTAACTTACAAGAAAGGTCCCTGGGTTTTATGATTTTTTTCCACTTTTAGGACCTGAACTGTTTATGCAAATTTGGTATGTACTATGTTTTTCCTTTCATTTTTTTGGATCTCTTCCGATGGTGTTCAATTCTGTCTGTTAAGTGCACACGAGAACAGAAATGTTCTTTTCCACTCTTAAGTGAGACCTGCGAATGTTTGTTTTTAACTTGGTCTTCTCCATTAGCTGCTATCCAAATTTTAAAAGTAATTTTATGGAAGACTTGATCTCACAGTCAGCAAACCTGTGGCAGTTTGTATAATTAGGATCAAATGAAAGAAATGGTTACATACTTTCATTTATTGTTTTAATATCACATTTTACTGTTGAACCTTTTTCCCTTTAGCCGGTCTCTTGCTGCTTTACATGAGTGAAGAAGATGCTTTTTGGCTGGTGGTGGCATCACTGAAAGGAGTTGTTCATGCTCCAATGAAAGGGTTATATTTGGTAATTGGTTTACCATCTGGTAAGATTTTGGAACTATCAGTTCACCTTAATCTCTAAACCAAACTCGGTTTGTGGTTGAAGAATATTAGTCTCTTCTCACTAGCGAAATCGTGTGCCCTAATTGTTATGCTTTGATGATCCTCGTGTTCATCTCCATGTTGCTGATGGTAATTACCAGACCCTATAACATGTTTTTTTCATTTTCACACATGCCTTTAAGTTGATCTAGAGGTTATAGGATAGTCTTTAACTTAAACACCCAATTTAACACTGGATATTGTCTAATTTTTACATCTATTGAGTTGATTCGTAATATGCCACGAGGAAAGTATGATGCCATTATCGTTTATTCATCTGATCCTGTGGGTATGTTTGTATTATACCAACTCTTTTGATATAAATTTTCGTGATACTCTTGTGGAAAGTATGACGCCATTATCATTAAATTCATGTCTTGTGGACTGGTTTATAGGTCTTGCTCAAGAGCTTGTGGAGAGGCGTTTCTTTGAGTCGATAGTACGAGGAGGCATTGGCGGCCGCTTATGGTGGTCGATGGTGGTAGGAATTGGTCCTTCTCTGCCGATTTCACCCTTCGGATGAGTCTAAAACCTCAATTTCTTCTCAAGAACATAAAATTCAAGGTAAAACTTTTGATCTTTTGGAACCCTATGATTTTTCGATTTACTGTTGTTATCTTCTTCCTTGTCTGATGTTCCTTAAGGTGGCTATAAAAATATGAATTTCATTTTTTTCTTATGCTTTTAATTGTTAGTTTTTCGGAAAATTTAGTTCATTTCAAATTTATTAAACGGAAGAAATATGAACATACTATCTATTATTTGAGTTTTATTGTGTAATACTTCTATTTTTCTCATTTATGTGAGTTAAAATAACCAAACTTCTCTATTAAACTTTGTTTTTTTTTTAGTTTTGTTGGCAGAAATAATTATTAGGTTAAACAAAAAATATAGCGGCACACTTTCATTTATTTGAGTTTTCTAGCATCTTACTATCATTTCTTTCTACTAGCATTTTCTTCATTTATGTCTTTAACTATTTCAGTATTAAAGGAATCCCATCATCAGCTCTAAAGTACATTGCTTTTAAAACCAATGCTTTACGAAGTACAATGCTTAAAATCCACATTTTTGCAACTGTAAAAAAATTATTTTATGCATTTAACTTTGTAAAGCTTTGGTTTTAAAAAATTATTTTAAGCATCTAACTGCACAAAAAAATGGAGATAACTGATCTGGGGAATCTACTAAATTTGTATGCGGAATGGCATTCACATCTGATTCCTTACTACTCATTCAACCAATTTGTTCACAGGGCAGAACAAGTTGGTGCCTCAAAACGTGTCAAGGTAAAACATTTTTTTCATTTATCAGTTTATGTTCATTTTATTAACATTGGCTTAAGGCAGGTATGCATAAATGATCTGCGAGAAAAGGTTGCAAATGGAGGGGACCCAGCCAAGATACTTGAAACATATCAGCCACATGAAAATTCAATTCCTGAACAAGGTACTTCTCTACTGGTTTATTAAATTTACTTTTCTGCATCCTATTTAAATTTAATGCTCATTCTTGTCAATTACTTTTTCATGTTCGACGTGGAAGATCTAAAACTTCACCCGGAAGACAATTTTCCAAATCTTGACACAGATGATTTCCAGCATGATATGATGCATGATATATTTTAAAACACTACTAAAGTACGTATAAAAACAAGACATTTAACCAATGTTGTTAATATCGGGATTTTACTCAAGATCGTTTTATGCTTTGCAAGATCGTGATCGTAAGATCGGGATCGAGATCTTAAGATCCTACCACTGAAGTAGTCTATAAGTTTACTCTTAATGCCATACTTTGTGCAGTAGTCGTTGTAACTTAATCTCTATTAAAACATCGATTGTAGAATCAAAGTTAACTTCTTAAGTATGAACTAAGGTTTTTTTTAGTTAGAAACCGTAAAGATTAGGAAGAAAACATCTTTAGTAGAAAAATAAACAAGTTTTTCATGACCATCCACAACTAGGTGGGATCGGATCGTATTAAGATCTTAATATCATACTTAGGATCCTAAGATACTAGTATAGATCTTGCTTCAGATAGGTCCTACTGTGATCGAGATCGTTTTCCGGTCGAAGGATCTTAAAATCGTAAGATCTTAAGATCAAGACCGAGATCTTAACAACCATGCATTTAACCAAACAGGCTTATGTAAATTTTCTTCTTTTTCTTAAGCAAAAAAAAATGATAACGATATTTTGTATCTTGCTGGGAACCATCTGTATAAAAAGAACGAGTGAGCTATTCAGAGTCTTCATTTGTGAAGTTACGAGGTAGTTTTTTTTACAGTTACTTCTTAGATTAATAATCGATCCATGATTTAATTATACTCTTTTCTTGAAGAGCGTAGGCGATTTCTTTGGAATCCATCATTAGCTAAAGGGAGAATGGGCACAGCCGCAAATCGTATATTGAAATCGATTGGTTAAATTCTTGGGTTTAGTGTTCTTCATATGTTCCTGGTAATATACTTACATTTACTTACCTATAAAACCAAGTTGCAATTTTTAACCGAAAATAGCATTGTATAGCTACTTACAATTCATTACCCCTAATTGCTAACATACTTAAATTTATTTACTGGTAATAAGAATATGTAACAAATGAAGTACCAGGGAAAAAAAGTTTTTTGCTAATTGGGTAAAATACATTATTCATGTTGCTATTATAGTATAAAAATAAAATACATTGCTTTTATTAACAAAGAATTGTAATTACATTGTTGATATTATCAAGGAATTGAAAGTATGTTGCTATTCTGGTAAAATAGTGTATTTATGTGTAACGTCCCAAAAACTTAAAATTAAAAAAAAATCTTTTTAACACATAATTACCAAGTACCATAGATAAATAAAACATCTCATCATTTGGTTCATCAAAACACAAAGTTCACATAAGTCAAAGTGATAAAACAACGGAAACTAATGAAGTAAATAGGCGCTACGTAGTCAAGCCGGACCCTTCCCACGATCTCCCGAGGTACCTGAAACATTTAAACTTAAAAACGTAAGCATAAAGCTTAGTGATTTTTCCGAGGTTTCCATAACATTTATCTACTTATTAATTGGCGTAATATTCATCCCGGTCGTGTACGTTTTTTTAATCTGAAAAACTTTGAAGTATGATTTTGTAATAGAAAGAAAAGAAAGTAGGATGGTATACCATAATGATTGAAAGTACATAGATGTTTCTTGCATTTTGCCCATTTTAACGAAAGTACGTTGCTATTTCTTGCATTTATCCCTTTTTTGTGCACATTTGACGAATTTATTTGCTTTGCAGATAAATCCAGATTCTGCTAGAGGCTAGAAATCACTTGGGATTGCACGGTCAATGCTTGGTCAATGGGAGAAGCTACAAAGAATCTTCATCTAGAATCAACGCCTGCTTACGACGAGGGAAAAAAAACTGTTCTCAAGCAGCCGTGCATAGCACGGCACCCCACTAGTATATATTTAAAACCCGTGATTTTGCTTACTTGGTGTAACGTTTTTGTACGTCGGGTTTTCTTTATTCGGATCCTATTATTTTCCTTTTCGTTCGGATCCGATTACCCCTTCTCCCTCCTTCACATCCACCTCCTCCTCACATCGAACCCAATCCCCCTGCGGCGATAGAAATCTCCCCATTGGCACCGCTTGATACTCACCTCCTACGGGCGTAGTAGAGCTGCGCCGTAACCGACCCCCCTTTCTCCACCACCATCACTGCTCCACCGCGTCTTCTCAAAAACCGACGGTGGCTGTTGGTGGATCGGTGGTCACGTCTTTGGTTGATTTAATCTGCTATGCTTTCTTTTTGTCGATTCCATCTCCGACCACCACCTCCATCGCATCAGTAAGCTTGCTGCGTTCCACCATGAACGCCATCTCTCTACTCATCTTTATTTCTCACAATCCCTAAGCCCCGTATGAATGACAATCAACATGGGTCTGCGTCGATTTAGATTGGTGGTCTGTATGGATTCAGATTTAAAAATCACCTTTCGGGTATGTTTTCTTTGAAATTTTGCAATATTGGGATTCATTTAGAACCGATTCAAGGTTAAACTCAAAACAATGCAGGTGGTTTAGGCGGATTTGGCCAACAGCCTTTTCATCAGCGTCCTCTTAACTCTAGGGTTCCGGTATTCATCAACTTCAAATTGATTGAAGTTATGGTTGAGTGTCAGAGCTTGGAGCTTTGTCTACAGGCGGAAAGGAATGGAATTAGCGGCAGCTCAAAGGAATGAAATTGAATTCCATTGCGTTAAAAAACAATCATGATCATTATCAGGTAAGTTTTGGTTTGTTCTTGTATTGATTGCACCATATGAAATGTGGTTTCTTTTTTCACTTACACCATGTTGGTGTATTTGATTTCAATATGGACTTATTGAACGGTCTTCTGATCATGGTTTTCGTTTCTGTGATTTCTTGATAAGTTTTTTCGTTATCTGTGACTCTTGATAATTTTTTAGTTTCATGTGCATTTTGAACTTAGAATTCAAGGGTATTTACAGGACTAATTAGGATTGGCATCTGTAATTAAGGCTTCACTAATTATAAATTAACAAAGAGTAAAAAGAAGTTCAGAATTCAGGAACTATTTTTAGGGTTTATAAACTAATCATCCATTGTAGAGCAAATTGACTGGATTTACTGGTGTTTTTCGTTCGAATTTGGTAGAATCCAATTTAATACTTCAAGGATTGAAGGATTTAAATAGCTTGTCCATAGTATAACATGATTTCTGTTCCAAAATTTATCAGATAATACCATGTTCACTTCAATAAAGTGCTAGCTTAATCTTGAAATAACAAACGAAATAATTGAAATTGATTAGGAAGTAGCAACAATCTCTTCAAACCATGATATAAAAAGCTTTATCTGTTATAAGTTTATCATATTGGGCTCTATTTGATGTAGTATATTGAACATTCAAAACAGGTACTTCAAGAAGTGGTATCAAGTAGCCCTGATCATCCCTTTAAACTAGTGGAAATGGATCAGAGTAATTAACTTCCAACTTTAACGTTTTCCCATTTCAGTTTCCTTTTCAATGTCTTTTTTATGGAGTATATGGTTAGTGTTCAAGTACTTCTTCCTTTAAAGTTATATTTGTTATTTCTTTAATATATGGTAAGGTAAACTAGGGTGTTTGGACTTTGAGTGTGTGTTCAGAAAGGTTATGTGATATTGAATACTTTGAACAAGATAATCCCTTTTGATGATGTTTAGTGTTCGTTAAGTTCTAATAATTTAACGAAGTAGTAACGAAGTAGTAGAGAAAACAACGGTAAAAAATAGTACATAAGTAATTCTTATGATATATAATATAGGTTTGGTTTCATAGATGCTGCAATGGAACAGGGGAAGGTTTTGAAAAATGGTCTTGAATTGGTCAAATCAGTGTCAGATAAGTATCTTGATCTTTTGAGGCCATCTTCGCGATATTTTTCAATGTTTAAAGGTAGATATTCACAAATAATAGATCTTACAAAAATCGATTCAACTAAATAAAACCTAAATGAATATGTTAAATGACTTAAAAAAAGACCTTATAGATGTGTATTTATGGATTTGTGTGCATTGAAATGTATAAGAAGTTATGCTAGTGGCTATACTTATGTAGGAGACACATGTTGATGATGGCAGGGAATATTTCAAACAATAATGACCGTGAAAAAGGAAAGTATGCACTTATTAAGGATTCAAATGATTTTCAACAAGGGATTTATGACAAACCACTACCGTGTTTTGGGTGTGGAATTGGATGGTTTTCGTAAGTCTTCTTCTTCTTTTTTCTCATCAATTACTGTTTGGATAAATTTTGTAAAAAGTTAGGAGAAAAAAGGATTGTTGCCGTGGTTTTTACTATTAAGTTGTTATTTCTGCATTAAGTCAAAAAGAAAAAGGAAACATTCATTAAAAAGAAATAAAAAATCTTGTATTTTTTTCTTTATTCTTTTTTTTTAGAATTAAGATAACAGAAGAATTCTTTTTTTTAGACATTTGAAGAGGTCAACATCCAACTCAAGACTAATACGTGTATGTCTTGATTGAGGGCATTTAAAAAATTAGAATATCTGGAGCTAAAACAACCTTAGACGGTACAATTTGAATCTTACTTTCTGTTTGATAGCTTTTTGAAAATTCAATAAATGTTAGTCCTTCATTTTTTTAGTAAAAAATCTTTCTATTACACCATTGTACTTTCAAATAACTTATTCAATTAAGTACAATGCAATTTCTAACACAGCATTGTACTTTGAAATAAGTTGCTGATTTAAACAATGTACTATAGATTAAAGGGCTTTTATGCGTATTTCGAAAAACACAAATTTTTTTCTCTGAGCATCAGATTGATTTCTGCAAATTTAGTCCCAAAAGCTATATTTCAATTTTATTCCTTATTCGATGTATTTATAACTTTTTGGGCCGCAAAACAAATTAAAATATATTTATAGGACCAATTCTGAAAAAATCAACTTTTCAAAGCCACCTAAAAATATGTTTATAACAGGGGTATTTTCGTCATTTTATTCTCAACCTTGACAACATTCAGAAGTTTATTTTAGACACATACAATCTAAATTATTTTCACGGAAAATGAACCCCCAAAGACTAGAAAACAAGGCAATGCAAGAAACAAAGAAATGAAGATAGGTTTTCAATTTAAAACCCTAATGAATAGGACCCACGAGCAATAAAAAAACCCCGTGCATAGCACGGACTCTTGCTAGCTTATATTAATTCCCGTCTTTTTTGGATGTAGGTGTACTTTTTTTTATGTAACGCGGGTTTTTTTCTCTATGTTCGGGTAAGGGGTTTTGTATTTTGTTCTTTCGCGTTCTTCCTTTTCAGAACCATCCCCACCCCCATCCCCACCGCTTCACCTTTACACCTCACGCGAAAACGGGAAGACAGTCGATCTTTACGCCATGGAGACAGAGAGAGGCGTGGCGGTGTCGATTCTGATTCCAAACAACCAACTGTGACCGTCGGTGGAGGTACACCACGAACAGAGCATCGGAATCGGACCGCAATCGCCGTCGTTTACTGTATTCGGAATCGATCGCCACGATCTAGGGTTTTTGGTGAAAGACTCAATCGATCGATTGTCATTGGTGTTCAGAACTATTCGTCACGCCGGTTAATTTGGGTTTTGTTGCGAGTTTGTATCTTTCATCAAGCAGCCTGGTTATTTTTCCCGAATCTGTATTTTCAGTGATGATGACGACCTTAATGAGGAAGATTCATTGGAATTTGACGTTGGATTTGGGAACATCATTGTTGTGGACAACTTGCCAGTTGTACCTCGTAAAATTTACAGCCAAATTGGTGTGATCAAGGAGAATGGTCTTTGGATGCCAGTAGAAGAAGACGCCGGGAAAACTCGAGGTTATTGCTTCATTGAATACAACACTCCTCAAGTTCCCTAATATCTTTCTTTATAATCTATTTTATCAATCTGTTAATTCTCTTTAAACAAATCTTTCTTTTTTCTGTGGTTTGTTGTAGGAAGCTGAGCTTGATAAAGAGAAGACCAATGGATACAAATTAGACAGAGCACATATATTTGCTGTCAATATGTTTGATGAAATTGAGAAGTTTATGAAAGTTCCAGACGAGTGGGCCCCTCCTGAAATCAAACCCTACACACCAGGGGTAGGGATTTGAATTAGCTTACTTTATTCATGCCTTTTGTGATGTTTTGATTTTATAATTTTGTATATTATTAATGCAGGAGAATTTGCAACATTGGCTTACTGATGAAAAAGGTAGAGATCAGTTTGTTATTCGTGCTGGATCAGATACTGAGGGTTTATGGAATGATGCAAGACAAGTGAAGGCTGATCCTGTTTACAAACGACCCGTGAGTCAAAATCCTTTTATCTCTTATTACATTGCTTTTGTGTATTAGTTGTGGTGTGTTTGTTGCATGGATTCTGCCAGAATTGGAATTCGGGATTCCATTCCAAAGACGGAATTCAATTCTGCTGAAAATCCTTCAAATTCTACGTTTGATGGATATCACCGTTCTTTGGGGAGGTTGGAGCGAATTCAATTCCATTGTTTTGTCATTAAATGACCAAATTGTCCTCATGATATAATGATGTTTATTTGCAATAAACAGGAACTATAACATGATATAATGACCAAATTGCCTTCATGATATAACGTTCGGTTTTGAATTTGAAAACACCGGTTATGTTTGTTTTTTTTTTTTTTTGGTTTTGGTTTTTTCATTTTATAAACTGTGTTTTTTCATCACTATGCTGATAATATTTAACAAAAAAGCGAGTACTTTACTAAAAGATGATACAATGGCATACTTCTTTTTATATTTAAAATACTTGATCAAACTTATACTAAAAAAAACTAAACTTAAGTATACTATACACGAATACTTAAAATACTTAATCAAACTCAAATTTAAAAAAATAAATCAAAGTCTATTTACTGTTGTCATATATGGCTTGTATATCTTGTATTTCAATAAAAACATGTTTCTTACATTAATTTTATTCTTTTTCTACAGTTTTGGACCGAGAGTTTTGTGCAGTGGTCTCCATTGGGAACCTACTTAGCCACGTTTCACCGCCAGGGTAGTATTCAAGTGAGGTTTATGTATTTTCTAATTTAAGGTTTCTGTAATGCCCTAAATAGGTTTCCAAATACTTATCTAATTTCATGTATCTTTTCATTCAAAAAGTTTAACAAGATTCATGTAATGCCTTTCACTATTAAAAGTCAATAAAACTAATGACATTTCTTAATTTTTTTTACCTAATATCTCTTAGTACAATAATCTATTTTTGCTTTAATTGATGATATTATCATATTGTGCAGGGTAATGCTAGGAAGTTGCTTGAAAAACGTTACGAGGGTATATTTGGAAAACTCTCAAAATTACGTCTACCACCAGCACTTCTGTGTGTAATATTTGTCAGGAAGAGGATTAAATTAATGACCCAATTTTGCAAAAATGGGTTTTATGATAGTCAAATAACGTCATGATCAATTTGAAAACATGGTGGAAGTTATTGGTGGCCGAGAACGTACGATTTAGCGTGTTTGGTTTGCCCGATTCCGATGGATTATGTCGGAATTGGAGTTAGAGATTCCATTCCATGGCTTCTTTGGTTGTCAAATGGAAGGAATTCCAATTCCATGTTTTATGGATTTCACTATTCTTGGGGAGGTTTGAGAAGATTACGGGGCGACCCTTCTAAGCTATATTTATTAATAATTATATATTTTACCTCCTCTATTAAATCTTTTTCATTATTATAAGCTATTGAAAATTCAATATTTCAGGATTTGAAAAAGAAGCCGAGGTATTTGTTGACTTTTATTGTTGGTTGCGATCATAGGAATAATATTGATGCGTCAATAAAAAAAGGTTATTTTTTTGTTTAATTGAAATTTAAGATGTTAATTGAAAATAGTGACATATGGGTATTCATGTTTTTTAGTTTGGTAAAAAAAGCTAACATTTTTATCAATTTTGTCCTATGGCTTTTGCTAATAGATCATGTCATTCTTAATGCAGATAAATGGGCACAATTGTCGGTATAAGTGATGGGATCCATTGAGATGGCCCGGCTCTAAATGGCACAATGAAAGTACGTTGCTATTTCTTGCAGTTTATTTTAATAATGGGATTTGATTATGGTTGAGACAACAATATAGTTTAATTAGCAAATGCTTTATATAGTTTTATCTTTGACAGGATTGCATTATCTAGAAATTGGCTTCAGGATCCACGAAAAGAAAGCGTCACGACACAACCCGACCCACTCAACAAGCCCGGCCACCCATCGAGCTGACCCAACCCGTGCATAGCACGGGCTCCCCACTAGTATAATAAAATTCTTAGAAATAAATCAAATAAAATTTTGGTTTTGGTTTTGGTTTGATCATCATCAAAACTAGATATTGGATAAGTGCCAACAACCTTTCCCTTTTAATGATGACAAATATGTGAATATAACTTGAATAAAATTGAACTATATCGGAAAAAACCGTCACAAACTAGGAAAACAAATAATACTTAATTTAAGCATAGTTGGGGCTCATTTCTCTCCTTTTTGTCGAAGCAAAAAAAGAGACAAATTCAGCTTTCTCTCAAATAAATAATGTAAGCATAACAAGAGAGCATATATTAACCAACTATTAAATAATTGTAACACCCCAAAACTTAAACAATATAAACCTAAAAAATATTTTTGTTTTAAAACATTTAGCATCAAGATAAGTTGTACATTAAACTATTAAAAGTATACAAGTATATCAAAACCATAGTTTACAACAAAATGTTAACTCAAGTTGGTGTTAATTTTTACAATACATCAAAAACCACAAAAGTTTATATTCTAGTTCTTGATAAGCATTTTGAAATTAAGTCTAACTCCTTACCTTTGCTGCTTGAACCCAAGGAAGATAAACAACAACAACAACAAGCTTTATAGAGCTTAATGATCCTAACATTCTTGCCACATAATGTGTAATCAACCGTAGATCTTAATATGGAGCTTAAAAAATATCCACATAGCAATTTGACATTTAAGGTCCTCATAAATGGGTCTGACACGAAGACTCTGGACTCATAAAAAATCCAACCAATACTAAAGAACATTTTTTTCATGATAAGACCGACTGGAGCACGAGCGGTGATCAAGGGGCGGGGTTCAGGTGGAGGGCATCACCGTACGGGAACACCGCCCCACTTGGGGTGTGACCTGCGGTGATGGTCCTCATAGGGGCTTGCTTCATCGCCCGGTGTTCTATACTTCATTTACAATTTTGGTCCCTGGATTATAGACGAATTTAAAATAAACACCCCAACGTCTCTTTTAACGGTCAAAAAATAATAATAATAATTTTTTTATATTTTCCAACTATATAAATACTCATATTCACACACAAAAAACTACACATCTCTTTCTCAATAAAATCCATTGTTTTTACATCCATTTCTCACTCAAAAAATGGCTGCCGTCGGTAACGGAAATAATCGTCGGGTATGGAGTCAACCTCACGAAGCCGCTTTGGCAACCGCGTGGCTCAACGTTAACGAAGACTTCAACGTCAACGGCAACGAATACCGTCCATTCTGGGAACTTGTGAAAGAATCGTTTGAAACTATAATAGGCGTAGTTAATTATGCGAGTAGGGATCACATTTCTTTCAAATGGAGGAATATGTCACGAACAATAAGTAAATTTCAACAAATTTACTTAAACATATGGGGAAACCGCCAACCCGGTGCAACTGACGAAGAGATCCTTCAGCAAGCCCAAGCACAGTTTCGGGCGACATACGACACAGACTTCCCGCACCTCGCTGCATGGAATGTTGTGAAAAATTCACCTTGATATCACGCAATTTAATTGTCGTTTTAGGTTATTAAAATTTCCCGTTTGTAGGATTTTAATTATCGTGTACGTTTTTTAATTTGCAATGTTTTTAATTATGTTTTTAATTAAATCTTTAGTTGGTTAATTTAATGTTTTTGGTTGTGAAATTATATTATTTATTTATTTAAAATAAAAAAGTGAGGGATTGGTGAGGGGTTACCGTTTCTTAGATTTGAAGGGGTGAGGAGAAGATGAGGTGGAGCCTATGTGGCACTTCAACCCCTCACACCAAAGGGTTACGGCTTCTCTCAGTCTAACACTAACACAATTGGAAAAGAAACACCAACCTACTACCCAAACATGTGTATGTAATATGAATATACGATAATGGTTGTCCAGGACGTGCCACTACTCAGTTATGATACCTTCTAACCATATAGGTCATGTATTGTACTTTTATCCATAATAACAACTAATTTCAAATTTTTACCCAAACAAAAACGTACTTATATTGCTTTACGAGCAAGAGTAATGAACTTTATTTTACCAATAATATCAGCTTTTTTATATCTTAAACTCTTAGTAGCAACATTGTTAGATATCGCTACCAATATGGAGAACATGGCCGGTTTTAAGGGTGGGCAATAGGGGCTTTTGCACAGGGCCCAAAATTTTAGGAGGCCCAATTTTTTTAAATAGACTAGGTTCATTATTCATTAAGCCCAATTGCAATTATAATCCTGGGAGAGAGTAGTCGAAGTCGTAATCGTTCACGCTGCTTCACGGTACTTCATCAATCCATTGACCATTCTCGACTTCTCGTAATCGTTAACACCTAAGGGGCTTTTTTTCCCGCTCGTCCCGGGCATTTGAATCCTCGGGACTGGCCCTGATGGAGAATGTACTATCTTTGTTACATATTTTAATTGTCACTAAAAGTAAACAAAATATAAGTAACTTGTTATGGGCAAGGAATCGTAAATATATTATTATGTACCAAGACATAAGTATGTTGGTATTGTGGGTAACATATTATTGTTTTCCTTAAAAAATTTTAATACAAGTTTTTTTACATCAACAACAATTTCATTAAAAGGCAACTCTAATAAGGAACCTAGAGATGAATAACATTACAGCCATGTTATGGAGAATTTTTAACCCATTCTGCCAAAGATAGATTAGACTTGCAATATCTATTGGCAACCCACAAATTGCATCTTGTTGGAAGTGCATTGTGAGAGATCCTCAACAACCCATATGGTTCTTTAAGGCATATAGGATTAAAGGCGATGAACCCCAACTTCAAAACAGAATTTCAACCCATTTTTCGTCCCAGAAACTCGCGTGGCTACCATCATCCACCTTTCTAGATAAGAACTCATCGAGATTCAGACCAAAATTAGCACTTTTGTTACAAGTTGTAATAATAGCTTGACAAGAGGAATAGTATCTTCTATAAGGAATAAATTACGCAAAAATAAATATAAATGCATTGCTATTATTGTAAAGTTTGGTCGTTTATTAAAACAATCCATTGCTATCTAGAATAAAAAAACTACTAAATATGACCTATTTTGATGAATAAATAAAGACCATTGCTATAAACGACATATTTGTGGTCACAGTGCCTTTTCTTTTCTGTTATGTAGCCGGTTAATCAGATTCTTTTTTGGGTCTAAACCACAACACAACTTGCTGTCGGCGGCCAAACTCTTGTCCAAGCCAAAAATCAACTTCATATATAGATGATACCTATGCTATGGACCCACAATGTTTCATATAAACCAAAAGTTTACACAGAAAAAAATACCTTCTAACCTAATAATATCATTATATCTCTATAACCTTTAGATTCTTTATTCTTGTACTTGCCTTAAAGAGTTTGTCAAGTCTCATCCACGTGTCTATGGTTTTATCCTGTTTTATCGAGTTTTGTCCCTAATAACAAAAATGCAGTCTTAATTAGAGGTTGCAATTTAAGTAGGAAATTACATCTTCAAGAGCTTCCTCAAGAGAAAACATTTGATTTTCTTTCACAATCGGACACAACGATCCAACCCCAAAAAACAAAACATGAAAACAATGATGATTTCTTATAATTTACTGCTATTACTTCCATTGTTATCGTTTGCTTTACAGTCTCTTACATCAGTAGCCGGTGGTTCGGTCTACGAGACGTTCCTTGAGTGTATGTCCAACAGAAACTCATCCGATCACGTCTCTTCAATAGTCTATTACCCAAACAATTCTTCATATACTTCAACCTTACAAGCCTACATCAGAAACCGGAGGTTCAATACATCGACTACACCCAAACCCATAATCATCGTAACCCCATTTCACAAAAGCCATGTCCAGTCTACAATCGTTTGCAACAAGAACATGGGAATGAACCTCAGAATCCGAAGTGGGGGTCATGATTTCGAAGGACTGTCTTACGTCTCCTACACTCACTACTTCGTTTTACTCGATATGTCTAATTATCGGACGATTGATGTCAATATTGCTGAAGAGACTGCAACTGCTCAAGTCGGTGCCACCATTGGAGAACTTTATTACAGAATATGGGAGAAAAGTAACGTTCATGCCTTTCCAGCCGGATTGTGCTCGACGGTAGGAATCGGCGGGCATATAAGCGGCGGCGGATATGGAGTTTTGATGAGGAAATACGGACTAACAGTGGATAATGTTATCGACGCCATGATTGTTGATGTTAATGGCAGGGTTTTGGATATAAAGTCAATGGGCGAAGATCTTTTCTGGGCCATCCGAGGAGGCGGAGGTGCAAGCTTCGGAGTCGTATTGTCGTATAAAATACGACTCGTTAGAGTTCCCGAAACTGTCACTGTCTTTCGAGTATCAAAATCTACAGAAGAAAAGGCTATCGATATCGTTGACCGGTGGCAATATGTAGCTGACAAGATTGACCGAGATCTTTTCATAAGATTAAATTTAAAACCAGATAACGCTACGAAGACGATGCAAGCGGATTTTACGGCCTTTTTTTTAGGAGATTCCGATCGCCTTCTTTCCGTGATGAACAAAGGATTTCCCGAATTGGGTATACAAAAAGACGATTGCAAGGAAATGAGTTGGATAGAATCCGAGCTTTTCTGGTCAAGCATCGATAAAGCGAACGTGCGGGTTTTGCTAGATCGGGCTCTTTTTACGTCGGCATCTGCAAAACGGAAGTCGGACTATCTACAGATTCCGATCCCTAGAGACGGAATGGAATCTTTATGGCAGAAAATGATGGAATTACGCGTTGTCGGACTAGCGTTCAACCCATACGGTGGAAGAATGAGTGAAATCCCGGAATGGGAGACTCCATTCCCGCATCGAGCTGGAAATATATTCAAAATCCATCATGGTGTTAACTGGAATGAAGAGGGGTCTGAAGCGGCCGCTTATTACATTAATCATCAAGATGTAAAATGTATAAATACAAGTCAAATATCAAAATATACTCTTTGATTATAATTGGAAATATATCTCTAAAACCAATTACAGTGTTTCTCACTCTTTTATCTGTGTTTTCATAGCTCGAGAATACAGATATTTATACTCAAAATAAAGCAAACTAATTGGGGACAAATTGATTCCTCACAATCAATTTGTTCCCTGATTTATGTGATTGAACAGTAATCCCACTTAGGGACATAGGATTCCAACAATCACCCCCGAATCTCTAAGTCCTTCTAGAGACGTCTTTACTCCCGATCAAGCTCCTCATTTCTTTGAACTTGGTTCGAGCCAATGGTTTTGTGAGAATGTCCGCCTTTTGTTCTACACCAGGAATGTATTCAACCACCACTTGTTCCTTTTCAACACAGTTTCGAATGAAGTGGAATCTCGTGTGAATGTGTTTACTTCTTCCGTGAAAAACTGGATTCTTCGTTAGTTCGATAGCCGACTTGTTATCAATCCTAAGAACCACCTTATCTTGCACCTTGTTCATGATTTCTCCTAGTAAATCTTGAAGCCATATTGCTTGACAAGCAGCCGCGGTGGCTGCCATGAACTCTGCCTCGCAAGATGATAAAGCAACGGTATCTTGCTTTTGCGAACACCAGGTTATCGGAGATGATCCATAGTAGAAGATGTGACCAGTTGTGCTTCTTCCGTCATCTGGATCGACATTATGACTACTATCACTATAACCAATAAGTCGTTTTTGCCCCATCCTCTCGTACTTGATTCCGTATCCCGTTGTTCCACGTAAGTACCTTAGGATGTGTTTGATTGCATTACCATGTGATTCTCTTGGATTCTGCATATATCGACTAATAACTCCAACCGCGTATGCCATATCGGGTCTTGTTTGCAAGAGATATCTAAGACATCCTACCACTTTTCGATATTGTGTCGGGTCGATTTCGGGTTCATCTTCGGCCTTTGACAATTTTGTTCCTGGATCCATCGGAATGTGGGTCGGATTGCAATCATGTAAACCGGCTTCCTTCAGAATGCGTTGTGCATACGCTTCTTGGTTTATTGTAATCCCCGATTCATCTTGTTTGACTTCAATGCCCAGGTAGTAAGTTAATCTTCCAAGATCAGACATCTCGAAGTTCTTGGACATGTCAAATTTGAATCTTTTGATCATGTTCAAATTTGTACCTGTAACAAATAAGTCATCAACATAAATTGCTAAAATTAGCAAGTTAGATCCTTCGTTCTTCCGGTACACCGATGGTTCTTTCATGCACTTGTGAAATTTCATTCCCCTCAAAATCCCATCAAGTTTCGTATTCCATGCTCTTGGTGCTTGTCTAAGGCCATATAACGCTTTTGAAAGACGATATACCTTGTGCTCTTCGCCTTTCCTTATGTAGCCTTCCGGTTGGAACACATAAACGGTTTCCTTCAGCTCCCCATGCAAGAAAGCCGTTTTGACATCCAAGTGGTGAAGTTCCCACCCATTAGTAGCGGCTAAGGCCATGAGAAACCTGATGGTTTCAATGCGTGCTACCGGAGCAAATACCTCTTGGAAATCAATACCAGGTTGTTGCACGTACCCTTTAGCAACCAACCTTGCCTTGTGTTTGTTTATGGTGCCATCTGCATTTTTCTTCAGCTTGTATACCCATTTGAGTCCAATTGCCTTCACCCCCATAGGCTTGTTCACGAGAGACCACGTATTATTCTTGTTAATTGAATTGATTTCTGCATTCATGGCTTTAACCCACTCTGGTTCTTTCTTTGCCTCTTCAACCGATACTGGTTCGTCACTGGTTGTTAGGAGAAGTTCTTCCAGGTTGTTAAGATTAAGCACATAATCTTGAAGTCGAACTGGAAGATTCCTTTGTCTCGTAGACCTTCGATGTTGGGTGTTGATGACCGGATTTGGTTGCTCGTCTTCTTGAGCCTGTACTCCGTCTTCAATCTCATGGTCTGATTCAATCGGTTCGGTATCGTTTTCTTGGTTGTTCGTTTCATTCTCTGGATATTCCCATGGAACTAAGAATGACCCAGGTTCTTCATTTTTGGTACTTGCTTCTTTGACCCAATCCCACCATTTTGTCTCGTCAAAAATAACGTCTCGACTTACAATTATTTTTTGTGTAGCCGGGTTAAAAAGCCGATAGGCTTTCGTGCCCGGTTCAGAGCCAAGATGTACTAGTGGTCTTGATCTTGCATCCAACTTCTTGAGATTCACTGGTTCAACTTTTGCATATGCTATACACCCAAAGATACGAACATTCTCTAGATTCGGTTTTCTTTTATACAACTTCTCGTAAGGAGTTGTATCACCAAGGACTCTTGTGTAAACACGGTTGATCAGATTTGTGGAGTGTTTTACCGCTTCTCCCCATAAGTTATTTGGAACATGCATCGCCTTCATGATACTTCGTGTCATGTCCATTAGTGTTCGGTTTCTTCGTTCCACAATACCATTTTGTTGTGGTGTATATGGGGCGGTAAGATGGCGTTTGATTCCATTTATATCACAAAAGGAATTAAATTCGAGTGAAGTAAACTCACCTCCTCGATCACTTCGAAACACCTTCAAAGACTTTCCGAGCTCATTCTCCGCCAAAGCTTTGAATTTCTTGAAGTGTAAAAACGCCTCACTTTTCTCTTTTAAGAGAAAAATCCACATATACCTTGAAAAATCATCAATTAATGTGAAAATGTACCGATTGTGACCTATCGTTGACGGTGTGATCGGACCGCATAAGTCACCGTGAACGAGCTCCAAAGGTTGTGTCGCTTTGTACATCGTCATTAATGGAAATGACTTTCTTGTTTGTTTGCCCACCAAACAAGATTCACATAATTGATTGTCACTGTCAAGGTGTGGTAACCCTTTGACGAGATTTTTCTTGGACATCTTTTTCAATGACTCGAAATTAATGTGCCCAAGTCTTGCATGCCAGCGCCATGTGTCTTCACTTAGTCTTGAATGAAGGCAATTCGGTTCACCAATAGTCAATTTTATTTTATAAAGTCGATTTGGAGATCTTTGTACCTTCATTAATAAGCAGTTGTAGGCATCGTGCATCGTCAAATAATTGTCTTTCATCCGAATATCGCATCCGGCTTCAGTTGCTTGACCGAGACTAAAAATATTATTTTTTAGATCCGGAATGAAATAAATCTCCGTTATCAAACGTTGTTGGCCTGATTTTCCCTGGAAAATTATTGAGCCTTTTCCTTTGATCGCGACACTCGAATTATCGCCAAATTTTACTTTGCCGGTTATTCCTTCGTCGAGTTCGGAGAAAAATGAGCGATTTCCCGTCATGTGATTACTCGCTCCGTTGTCCAAATACCACACATCATTTTCTTGTGAATTGTATTTAGATGGTATCACCTTCTCTTCGTTCAAAAATACGGTCTCGTGAAAAAATACGGTTTCGTCTTGTTCGGTAAAATTCATTTCTTGAAACTTTTGAATTCTATCCGGACATTTTGACGCGTAGTGGCCCGATTTATCACATCGATAGCAGATAATTTTTGATAAATCCTTTTTCGCGTTTTGATTTGGGCCAGAATTGGAATTGGGCTGATTTTTTTGTTTGTTTTTACTTGAATTGGACTTGGGCTTGTGGGAATTGGACCAAGACCCATTACTTGACCCGGATCCGACTGAATTGGACCCACCCGACCCGGATCCGGCTCTTTGATTTAATCCGCTTCCTTTTCCCTTTCTTTCCCAGTGTGCGTCTTTGCTTCTATCGGATTCAGAGAACCTCCCCCCGCTCCCTCTGATCGAACCGTAAACTCCAGTCGATCCTCCGCCGCCGCTGGATCTTCCGCCGCCGATCGATCCTCCGCCGCCGGATCGTGCGTACAAAGCCCTTCCTTGTTCATCTCCACTGTCTTCTCCACGGATGCGTTCCTCATATGCTTTCAGTCGGCCGACTACATCGTCGAAGCCGACGGTTTTCAGATCGAGCACCTGCTCGAGAGAGGCGACTAGGTGAATAAACCGACGAGGTACCACTTTCATAATCTTTTTTACTAATTTCGATTCCTCGATTGTTTCACCGAGAGATGCTGATTTCGTAGCTATCCCCGAAATTTTTCCGACAAACGAGTCTATTGACTCGGTTTCACTCATCTTCAACCGATCGAATTCGGTGGCTAGAGTTTGAAGCCGGGCTTCTTTCACCCGATCGGCTCCAATTTGACGGGTCTTGATTGCATCCCAAAGAGATTTTGCGGAACTGACATCTCCAATTTGCATCACAAGGGCTTCGGGAATCGCTTGGTATATTAAACCTACTGCTAAGCAGTCCTTTTCTTCAGAAGTAGTTGTTCCAGGCTCAATTTCTGACCAAACTTTGTGTATACGCAGGACAACCTTCATGCGTAGAGCCCAGACAGTGTAATTTGTCTGGGTTAACATCGGACAAGTTACCGATGTGTTTCCGACTTCCTTGATTCTCACCGGAGGAGTAGCAGGTGGATCTTCTATATCTGACATCTTCTACTCGGACTGTCAGGTATAAAACAGCTCTGATACCAATTCAAGATGTAAAATGTATAAACACAAGTCAAATATCAAAATATACTCTTTGATTATAATTGGAAATATATCTCTAAAACCAATTACAGTGTTTCTCACTCTTTTATCTGTGTTTTCATAGCTCGAGAATACAGATATTTATACTCAAAATAAAGCAAACTAATTGGGGACAAATTGATTCCTCACAATCAATTTGTTCCCTGATTTATGTGATTGAACAGTAATCCCACTTAGGGACATAGGATTCCAACAAATCAGATGAGACTTCTTTATGAATTCATGACTCCTTTTGTGTCCAAGAACCCGAGAGGTGCGTATATAAACTACCGCGACCTTGATATTGGGACTAGCACTGTTGGGAACAATAGCTATTCGGAAGGTAAAGTTTACGGAGAAAAGTATTTCAAGGGGAATTTCGAGCGGTTGGTGAAAGTTAAGACGATGGTGGATCGAGGGAATTTCTTCACAAATGAACAAAGCATTCCACCTTTAGTAGGTAGAAGGATGTTTCGGTGAGAATGGTTGCTGGTGCATATTCATGAGCGTACCTTTTGTTTAGCTAAGTAACTTTTGTACCGATGATAGGGATGAGCAAAAACCGAACCGAATTACCGAAATAACCGCAATTACCAAAATCGATTTACCGAAACCGATATAACAACCGCAACTGCAGTTTTAGAATCTCAAAAACCGAACTTATTCGGTACGGTACGGTTTTAGAGGTCTTTACCGTGCCGAAATTACCACACCGCACCGCATTATTTTCCATGTTAATAATTATTATATATATAATATAAATATAATATATTCTATAATTTGATTCAAAGCGGCAAAGGGCTGAAACGTGAAGCGGGATCCAAGAGCAAAATAAAGACGAAAAAACTGAAGTTTGGTTTATTTCCTGTTTGAAGTGTTAATTTAATATTTATGGGTTTCAAGAAACCGCACCAATAGCATTATACGGTGATTACCGAAATCGTACCGAATTACCGCATTACCGCATAAATTACCGCATTACCGAACCGCAATAATTACCTCAGTTTGCGGTTTTACAATTCCAATTACCGCACTTCGCGGTAACGGTAATGGTATTTTACTAAAACCGCACCGTACCGCACCACGCTCACCCCTAACCGATGATAACAATATGGGATGTATATACTACATATTATGGGAATTCTTGTACATTAATTAGGATAATTAAATCGTCGTTGAAACCCCTTGCAACACGACATTATACGTGATATACATGTTGTGGTATGTTGCATGCAGTGGCGAATCTAGAATAGAATATCACATGGTTCCCTAATCAAATGAAATCGAAAAAAATTGCAAAATTCAGCACTAAAGTAAGTCCGAAAACATTTCCTAGGCAGGTCCTATTTTTTTCTATATAAAATTTAAATAAATTTAAAATTTCAGATGGGTCCTAGGACCCACCTTGCTATATATTACCTCTGCCCCTGGTTGCATGACATGGACGCGATAACCATGTCGTGTTGCATGTCCCATGGACCATTTGACCATGTTTACTCTAGTTGATCGGCATATTAGAAAGGTTGTAATGTTCTTATTTCTCCATATTCATTTCTAGACGTGTGTTGGGGAAGCGCATGTGGGTCAATTTTGAACTCCAATCATCAATCCCTTCCATCTTCATCCTTGGGTGATTTTGTCAACATTTCTTATAAGGTATAATAAATTTCTAACTCTAGTTAATATTATTTTAAGTTAGGGTTAATAAAATTGTGGTAATATTCAAAACAAAATGCATGTTTGATATTTGGTTATAAATGGCATAACAATGTTAGGATAATAACATATATGAAAGTACTTTCAATAAAATGCAACTCAAATCCATATACAGTATGGTTAAGGTTATGGTTGTTGCAGTACGCTCATATGCATAACAAGAAAATATTATGGCTAACTGATAGCATCAACTGAACCTTTAGGTCGCACAACTAGGGCGACTAGTGAACAATTTGATAAATATCAAGAACATGGAAGCGATGCTTAAAAGACTACAAGCGTTGTTGTAACATCTGTGTTTTGGGCCTAGGAGTTTTGGGTTTAAACCGGCAAATAAAATTTATTTTGTAAATAAAGAATAACTAAATTTAATATTTTGTTATATTTTTATGTTGTGAATAAATGAGCCAAATATAGTTTTAAAAATCTAATTGTAACAAAATGTGAGAAATTTTGTCATAAGGACTAAAAGTGTCAATTTGGCCAAACTTGCCCTAAGTAGATTTGACTAGTCATGGATTTGGAAAATTAGAATATTTTCTGAAGGAATTAATGTGGAGTTAAATTAGGTCAAATAATTCCTTGAATTAATATTAAGGACCAAATCGTTAAGAATTTTGGTGTAAGGGGCCATTTATGTCAAGTTGGGAAACTAAGTGTAAGACCCGTATCCTGATTATAACATATACTTAAAATAAGAGTGGTAGGATTTATATGATTTTTGGTAGTTATAAAACTAAGAAAAACTTTAGTTACAATTTCATATGAAAATCAACATTTTGTGTCGTTTTTAGAAAAATCATAATTAATTCTAGGAAAAACGTTTGGACCTAAAACCAGTGCACAAAGTTTAAAAATTGAGTCTAGTACAATTACCATAAATAATAGTAAGCTTGAAAATGACATTATCTATGGTAAAAAATGCAATCTTTACTGATTAGTTTGGAATTGACAGATTAGATAGTCTGTTTTCAAAAATTCATAGTAAATCATAGAAAAATCGTATAAATACATACTATACGTCCCTGGAAAGGTATTAAGATGAACTGTCGGAATATCAAATAAAAACGTGAATTTAATGGGTTTAAAGTCGGCTAAATCAGTCTTGAACAGACTGATTCTAGAAGGTCATTAATTTCAACAAAATTATATTATTAAAATCTTTTGTCAAAAGTGGCAAGTAATTGTTAATTCAAGAATTCAAGTATAAATACCCCCCAAAACATCTCATAAACCACACCAAGAAATCACAAAACCATTCCATAGAATTTGCTAAGGATTTGAGTGTAAGCAAGTGAGCGAAAGGAAGCTCAAAAGTCTAACGAAGGAGTTATACATCTCGACGAATGGTCATAAGGTAACTACAAACCTTTCTATACCTTAAGTAAGTATTGTAAAATAATTTGTGTGTTAAGAAGTAGAATATTTAATAAGTATAACATATGTTACATTATACTTATTTCCAACAATAGTAAACAAAAACCTTAAAAACGTCGTTATTATAACAATTCGTAATTCCGAAAATAATACCGATTGATTTACTTACGAGGACGGTGACTAGGCCGATTACTTGGGATCTGGTTGTTGGATTTTCCGAAAGGCTAAAATGCTGAAAGGATCCTGCCACCCCATCTAATCTTCTACCTGGCCGTTCTTTACTTGATAAATCATTGAGTATCATGTTGGAATTATTGAAGGGTTTAATGATGAGACTATAATATAGTTAAGGATTAAGAAATGATAGATTTCTTATCATGTTAACAGTTAAGGTTGAAAGGGAATACAAAGCAGAGAAAGTTAAACGCTATAGTCAACTATAATCAGGTGAGTCTTCTCACTATACTATATGTGATATTGCATGCATAGGAAAGAAGATATGTTAGACTAAGGTGATCTTACCTGTTATGATAATTGTATGAATTATTGCTATGATAATGATTGTTTGTGGACGGAACGGGATAGCCTGCGAGCCAATAGGCGGAACGGGAATAGCCTGCGAGTCATTAGACGGAACGGGATAGCCCGTGAGCCAATAGGCGGAACGGGAATAGCCTGCGAGTCATTAGACAGAACGGGAAAAGCCTGCGAGCGATAAGACGGAACGAGAACTGCTCGTGAGTCTTCAGGCGGAACAGGGATAGCCCGCGAGTCTCACAGACATATGAATGGTTATGATGTGTTCTATGTTGTGTGATGGATCGTATGGTATTTTGAGGAACTCACTAAGCTCCGTGCTTACCCTTTCCCTATATAAACTAATGTTTCAGGTACATCAGGTACAATGGATGGCAAGGCGTGACGTGTATACACTGTGCTGCTTCATTGGAGGACTGCTTTTGAATTAATATTCCGCTATATTGTGATTTCGTTAACTTCTGTTAATCCTGGGGTGTTTTCATTAAACTTATAAGTTATAGAATTTTATGAAAATTTATTTAAGTGGCTTTTCTTATATTTAAGTTTTCGTTTAAAAATTTTTAAATTTACTCAAAAAATTTGGGATGTTACACTAAGGGTTAGTGTTGACCTAGTCAATGACTCAAGTGAAATTAAATATTTATATTAGGGGCATAAGTGTGAATTTAGAGACTTCTAGTTAGAAGAACTGACTTTATGGGTGTTGGGTGAAGTAAGACCAAACTCTAGGGACCCTTCTTGCCAAATCTTAAAGTATGTGAGGTTTTGATGGGGGTTCTTCCCCATTTCAGCAAAATCACGATTTGGAGAGAATGAGAGGGTGAGAGTGGCGATTTTTCTAGGGTTCTTGAGGATTTGATGCTAGAGATGGAAGATGGTTCAAGCTCTTCAAGTTCCTAGCCAATCTAAGGTATAAAACCTTCATCTTCTAGCTTTGAATTCGAGTTAGGGTTTGGGTTTTTGACTCAATTCGAGATTTATGGTGGGATGAGGTTATTCCTATGATTCCCCAATGTTTATTTGATGTTTCTAAGTTGATTAGAGTCTACATTCAATCCATGGATGCTCTAGATTCAATTACTTGGTTGAATTGGGTGTTATAAACCCTAGAAATTGGGGATTTGATGAATTGTTGAGGAATCTAGAAATTGATGGATGTTTATGGTAGTTTTGGATGAGGGGATTCATTTCTAATGATTCCCTAAGGATTCCAATCTTTGATTTGTAGTCTTAAACCTTGAATCACTAGATAATCGGAATTTGGTGTTGGAAATGGGTTTTATTCATGTAGATGATGATTGGATCTCTTGTTCAATGGATGAATGGGTTTATTGCATCAATTTGGAAGTACAAGTGGAGTAAGGATCATTTCCTAATGATTCCATGGAATGGAAGAAGGAATCTCTACTTGTAGTTATCAATTTATGGATTGGAATTGGGTATTCCATGGGTTTTAACCATTTGGACCAATGATTGGAATTGGGAATTCCATGAGGCTATCTTCTTTAGAGTTATGTGGGAATGACTCCCTTAAGGGATGACCTTAGTTAAGAAACTAATTGGGTACTTGATGGTGTTAAGTGTAATGATTGACTTGGAACATAGTTCATAAATCACTTGCTAAGAAATAAGATCATGGATTGTGATTTCCATTGAATTAAGTCATGAACACTTGGATTGGGAGTTGAATACTTGGAAATGAGTTATTAAATGTGTATTTTCATGTATAATTGGTCTTGGGTTGATTTGGAACTTCATTTGGGTCAAAAGGGGGTTAAAATGAGCAAAAACGAAGCTACAGCGTGCAGAACACGGCCCGTGTAAAAGGGTCTGTGTAATCTGCTGGTCCTGACACGGCCCGTGTTAGGGGGAGCACGACCCGTGTCAGGGGGTTTTCCACATTTTCTTCATTTTTGAGTTTTAAGCCTTATGGTTTGGGCCTTGGGTCCTTGTTTTGATGCCAAACTTTGGGAATGTTTTAACTAAGATTTTCCTTATATTAGAGAGTCAATGACTTCATTTTGGGATGGGGGATGATGATTCCTTTTTATTTTAAGATAAGTATTAGTGGTGTGACTTTTAGATGAAAAGAGTATGATACCTCCCGCTATTGTATTGTAGGAAGGAGATGTTTTGTTATGACTTGGAGGTGAGACTAAGAACTTGAGCTATGTAACACCACGATACTTTTATTAAGTATTTATATGTTAATCATAGTGTAATTATGATTTAATATGGTGTTATAAGTATTGGTTTTGTTAGAAAACCTTGTTGGTAAGATAATTGTAGTAAAAAGGCTAAAAAGGGTAAATTGGTCATTTTACCATAAAAGGGTAATTTGGTCATTTGACCAAGTGAAGGACCAATTATGTAAAATATTGTTTGCTTGTGGCAAAAATATAAGAAATGAAAGTTATATGTGATAAAATGTGATAAAAGTGCCAAAAGTTCAAGAAATGAAACTTAGGGACTAAAAATGTAAATCTGGAAAATATAAAAGGAGAAATATCTCCATTAATGTTGGCTGAAATTTTAGCAGCATCGGGAGGAGTCTTGAAGGTGCGATTTCTGCAGAAATCATGGAATTGAAGCAGGAAATTGGAATCATAGTTTGGAATTGATGATTCCTAAGCTTTGAAGGTTAGTAAATTCACTTTCTAGCCAAGTTCTTGGATGTGTTCTTCACGGGATGAACTAGAAACTGTAATTTCAGTTATAGTCCAAGAAGCTTATATGATTTCTGATATCAAATTTGTTCTTAGTAGTAAGAACATATGTTAAAAACAGCAAAGTAGATTGCTATTGTTGAAAAAATTGAAATGTTGCTCAAAAACCCTAAATCATGAATTGGTATGATTAAGGTGTTTCTAATGGCTTAAAACTTGTTATTAGTCAAGGGTTTTGGTCCTAGAACAAACCCCATATGATTAAGAACTGGATTAAGGACTTAAATTGTCAAAACTGCCTGCTACAGTGCCAAATCGCGACTGATCTGGAATCTGCCCAGGCGCCAGGCGCGGTGCGCCCATATTCCAGGCACGGTGCGCCCAGGTCCTGGCGCGGTGCGCCTACCTGACAGGGGGTTTTGGAATTTGGAATTCGATGCCAGGCTTATCCGATTGACCTGAAATTTTAAACATAGGTCTAATATGTTTTGAAACTTCATGGAAAATTATCGGAATACGAATACGACCTCCCGAAAGTACTGTAGTATAATACACGTATTTCGGGAAGTGTATTAAATTTTTATAATGTTTGTTATTGCTCAAAAATGATTGGAAATGGTCCCCAATTGTATTGTATAGGACTCTTATGTAGTAGAGTCAACTGAAATGGTTATTAACCTATTATCATTTGGTATAAAAATGAATATATAGGTACGGGACGAACGGTTGTAGTGTATACAAAGACAAGAAACAACCGGAACCAAATGCAGCGAGCATCCAGGTGAGTAATCTCACTGATATCATATATGATATATGCTGATTGAACTGTTACAGGTTGAAACAGATTTGGGGGACGAAACTTGATAGTTTACAGATGCGTTGAAAAGACAATACCAGATAAGCCATGAGTCTGCGATAGACAAGAACGGAGCTGTGAGTCAATAAAAAGGCAATAACGGATAAGCCGTGAGTCAATGAAATGACAAGAACGGAGCCGTGAGCCATAAATGATTATAAAATGAAATGAAATCAACTGGTGCGGCCTATATGGCTATGATATTGGATGTTATATCCAACTGGTGCGGCCTATATGGCTATGATATTGGATGTTATATCCAACTGGTGCGGCCTATATGGCTATGATATTGGATGCTATATCCAACTGGTGCGGCCTATACGGCTATGATATTATTATACGAAAATGGTGCGGCCTTATGGCTATGATATCGGGTTACTGAAACCAATTGGTGCGTCCTGAGGGCTATGATAAATGTTGAAACTGTTCTGGTACGGCTTGTATAGCTATGACACATGGTACGGCTTATATAGCCATGATATCTGGTGCGGTCAAGTGTGACTATGAAACATGGGACAGAAACGGTAACTGGGAATTTATATGTTTATTTTCTCTTATATACGTATGGTTTATGTGGCTAACAGATTTGAGTTAGTTAATGTGCAAATAACAGGTTAGATATGATAATTATCTTTGAAATTAAATGGTGCGGTCTTAGGACCATGATTTTGGGCTGTTGAACCTAAATTGGTGCAGCCTTCGGGCTATGATCTAAACGATGAAACTATTGGTGCGGCCTTAGGGCTATGATCTGAACAGGTTAAATGTTTTGGTGCGGCCTATACGGCTATGATATATGGTGCGGTCAACGACGACTATGATTTGTGGGACAAAAAACTGTTTGAGAGTTTAATTATTATTATTCTTTTATATATGTGTGACGTTATTTGCAGATATGATTACTCACTGAGCTTTGTAGCTCATACCGTTTGTTAAATGTCCCTGCAGGTTAGCATAATCCTGATAAGGGTAAGGATAAAGTCTGTGACTCAAGAAGTGGACTTGTAGATGCTGTCAGTAGCAGCCCGGCTTATAAGGAGGTTACTGTATTTATACTCTCCTTGATACACTTGTACCCGTTTTTATTAAAAATATACCCCTTTGTTTATGGTTTTAAGTACTGAAACCTATGTTTTAAATGAAAAATTTTTAGGGGTGTTTTTGTTTTAAAAGCCGGGTGTTACAAGCTAGCACTCAACTAAGATGATTTTATGGATGGGATGATGTATAGGAGCGCCTCCAAATGCATCAAACCTTGTGTGAAGTTAGTGTTGACTCGCCAGTTGACCTTGGGTGAGTTTACCGGGAGTACACATCCCAACTATTATCTTTTACATGTGTTATCAATTACTTTTCATGCATATTATTATGTGCAATGTGTTATATGATTACTACTTGTGCATTGCATGAAAATGGGTTTCTAAAGATGTTTTCAAATAAAGAGTATGATGTTGTTTTTGAAAGACGTTTTGAGCATCCTATTGTGCATTGCATTTCATATAGGATGAGATTGACCGTGTGATACCTTGAGGACGAGTTTGACCCTTCTCAATCAAAGAGGGTGAGGAGTTATTATGAGTTTGACCCTTCTCTAAAATAAAGAGGGTGAGGAGAGTTTGTTCCCGACAATAGGTAACCGCATGAGGGAGTTGCTAACCCTCATAGGACTAGTGTGATGGCCACTAGTTCTAGTTTAACCTATACGGGGATCGAGTGGTATGCTTCGTGCGTGTCATTTGTGAACTTAGGTAGGTGCCATTGAGGTGAGTTGGACTTTTATGAGATGGACGTGGGTTTGGGGATAGTTGCATCATGCATTTGCATTTGCATATCTTAACTATCCATTTTTGAGTAAATCTTTATGATGTCTAAAATAACTTTTGAAGTGTGTTTCAAAACTATTTTTGGGGGTTTGTCCCGAGTGTGGTGGTTCACTGCCCACTCGAAATGGGTCAACCTCGGGTAAGCTCACTAGGCATTTCAATTGCCTAACTTATTTTGATGTGTACTCAGGTTGAGGAGTTTAGAGGATCTTAGAGGAGAAGGATGTTTTAGAAGGCCATTGGTTGTGTGGTATCATTTTAAACTATGTAATGGTATTTGGATTGTAACAACCTCGCTACTTTACAAACTAAAATGTTTTATCTAAATGGGACCAAACGATGTTTTCCGCAACTTAAGGCTATATTATTTCTCTTTAAAACCCATGTGTTTTAAAAATGATTTTGGAAGAAATGACTTATTTGAAAATGTTGAAATTGAAGTTTCAAAAAAAGGATGATTTTTGGGACAATGATGATAAACCATGGGTTAAAATGGTGTTTTATGAAAAGCCTAAAGCGATGGTGTTTTAGTTGTAGAATAAGAAAGACTAGACTGGACCAAGCAATACACTCACATAGTGTGTGCCATCTATAAGGGCAATTGTGTGCAGTTAGAGCAACGCTTGACCCAATTTAGTACATAACTCTATAATAAGTTATTTAAGTGTAGCTTTTCCTCATGCTTGGTATGCAAATTTCATAACTTTCAAGCGGTTTTCCATAGGTTTTGAGAGGAACTAGTTTGCATGTTCTAAGGTTAATCCTTAGAGTTAGTTCTTAATTGTTGCACTCAAATCTTGCTCACGTGTGTGGTACTGCTAGTAGGAGCCTACTTTGACTCCTAATTATATGTACACATTCAATGCCATATTAAGGTATGAAGTTGAATGTAATTGTTTTGTAAAACGTCATACAAATGGGCTCCCCACTGCCACTGCAGCTCCCCAATAGTTATATCAGGTGAATGTTGTATTGTGCGTATTAAAATTATATAGTTAAATTTTTTTGACAAATATAGGTTATTAAGAATGATTATGTCAGTAGTATACCACTGATATTAACTATAAAATAATAATCATTACACTAAATTGATATATAAATTTGTAACTATATTGAACGATATGATAAGATAAAAATATATTAGACTCACATCAAAAACTATATATAATTTTTAACTATTCTTATGATTAATTAAGTTAAAATTTAATTATTTACCATGTTTTAATTTCGATTATAATTATTTTTTTAAAATATCAATAACTATATGTAAGGTAATGTAATATAATTTGTAATTTTATGTTACTATTGATTATTTTCAATTAATCTAAAAACTACTTATTATTATTACAAATTTGTAGAACACTAAAGTCTAAGTAGAAATTTTATTTTGTACCTAGGTTCACGAGTATATACTCGCGTTTTAATTACTCACAAAGATTGTTATTGTTGTCATGGAACTTGGTAGATGTTTGTGAGGCATCCTAATGTACTTTAAATTCTACAATGTATGACTTATAATTGACCCTTCATCATCCATATCAAGATACATAATAAGGAGGGCCGACCTAAGCCATTAGATGATAGCTCAAGACAGCAAAATCTGAGGCGTATCATTTTTTCAGTCCAAATCATTGATATTAGCATTGATTCAATCACGATTCGTGTGTGCATTCCAAAATCGTAGGCGGTATTCTTGAATTCTGGATAAAACTGTTTCTCTTAAAACACAACTTACCTTTTATGGTCATTTTAGTTAATAACTCAATAAATATATATAGTTAAACAAGTTTGCATGTTTTAACTTTTAATCATATCACAATTTTCAACCATAACTCATAAATGAGTTGATTGGGTTGATTAACAGAATAGGTTAAAATTTTCAAAACCGATTACTTTTGAATTGAGTTCGCATTGGATGGACACGATTATTGTCAACTCTAGTCTCTATCGATAAATATAAATGTAAACCAATATTGGGCGTGTTTGGCAAAACTAGCTGGTAGCGGAAGCTGTGACTTTTAGTTTGTATATGACTGTTCGGCAAAAGTAGCTGAAAGCTTTTAAAATATCTAAAATTATATAAAAGGACATCTGCGTAATTATTGGTTATAATTGGTAGAGCTTTTTGTTAAACGCTACTCCAACTAGCTTTTAAAGTAGTAGCATTTAGTTTAAAATAAAAGTTTCAAACTCGTGTCGCCGAACGAAGCTTTTGGTTTTTATTAGAACTATTTTCTAAACGTTAGAAGCTGGAAGCTCTCAAACGCTTCTAAAAGCTCCATGTCAAACACGCCCAATTCAAATTATCAAGTTCAAGTGCAAGGACCTAATGGAATAGAAATCCAAAGTGAGGGTACTGAACTTGCAAAAACGCTAGAAAGGAAAAAAGAGAACATTAGTCGTTCAAGGTTTAAAGACAACCAAATTACCGAAAATTTGTCGATCGGATTCTGGATTTGGATTCAAGAGAACGGGTAGGGATGGAAGAAACCCTAGAAGAGCACACCAAATCATTAGCGGCTCCAATTATCTTCATTGTTGTGCTGGTTTTCCAGTTATTAGACAGGCTCGTAGCACATATGAAGACGGTAACTTTCTAATGCGATTTCATCTAAATGTCGTTAGCAATTTCACTGTTTATTTCGGAAGTTGCTTCCATATTAAGTTTTCCGTACAGATAGTTTCCAATTGAAATTCTAGCTAACTATCGTAAACTTAATTTATTGATTCAGTATTGTCCGTCAATTGTTTCAAATAAGTGCGACGACCGCCATTTTTTTAGTCATATTGTTCGTTTTCCTGTTGTAATTACCTGAATATCGAAATCTTCTTTGGCTCGTATCGTCGTTATCATCCAACCTGTTGTTCCAACACTATACAAATTAAGTACGATCTTGAATAGTTATGAATTAGGGGATTCTGTAAAGGGGCAAAACATCTTGCTTGTTGATCATGTATATAATGTTACCCAATTTCTATCTCAATATCATTTTCTGTTTAAAAAATTAATAATCTTGTACTATTTCAGAAAGCATCCGTGAGTGAGAAGGATGCCCAATTGCGAGCTGAAATCAAGCAACTGCTGAAGGAAGCAGCCGCTTTATCAGAGTGAGTACCCTTTTCTTTTTCACTTAATTTATCATGAACATACTTGTATACAAGTTGGATTTAGATTTACATTTCACAACTTTGTTCATATATTCACAATAATGAATAATCTAAATGAAAATTATTCCATCATTTAATGTAGACCTTCCACATTTGCTCAATCTGCAAAGCTTAGAAGAATGGCAACAGCTAAGGAGAAAGAGCTTGCAAAAAGTATGACTTTATTCAGTGACGATGAATTTTAAAAATTAATTCTTAAAAATTTTGACATGGCATGCAGGTCAAGAGTCAACCAGCAAGGAGATGAAACTGTCATTTAGCTTGTATGAGAAAGTTGTGATGACATCAAAGGTGATCTTAATTATATATTCAAATTGTTGATACAAAGTTTGGTTTATTGAGTTTTCCAAAAATACCCTTGTCTTCCTTGGCCAGGTTGTTATATATCTTACAATGATCGTGTGGTTTTGGAGGATTCCTGTGGCTGCTATATCCAAAGAACTTGTGCAACCCTTTGGTAAGTTTTTTTTTTACCTTTTACTGCACAAAATTATAAATAAAAAATAAACCTTAAAATTTTCACAATTTTTCAGTTTAACCTAATTTAATATGTATCGTTAACTTTTCGGTTGAAACCAAATAGCCGGTTGCTTGCTAATTATTAATATACGACGTATATAATTTAAAAATAGAAGTGAAAATAATCTCCATTATCGGAACACCATTTCCAAATGTTAGGGTAAAACCGTAAAAAGTGAAATCGGTTTCAAAGACATGGATTTTTAGGGGTAAAAATATGTTGGTGCTCATCGTTGCATGTGATGAACACCAACCTCTCAAAGGTAATAAAAAATAAAAAATAAAAACTCTTTTGAATCTACTTTTTACCCTAACATTTGGAAATGATGTTCCAATAAAGGTGATTATCATCATGGAACGCGATTCCTTTTCCTGTGTTGATTTTCTTTTGGGGAAGGGGTGTTTCATTTCATTCCTTCCCTAGTATATACGATAACTATAAATTACTTTTATTCTTATAGACTTCACTAAATATTAATTTCTTTAAAATTTTCAAAACATCCACTCAATACTTTTTATTTTAAAAAATAAATAAAAATATCTTTTTGTTATAATTATATTTTAAGATTTTATGATAACTAGTATTTTTTTTATTTTGTACCTTTTTTAAAACACAAAATAATAATTCTTTTAACCATTTTCAAAACATATTACATGTATATGAATGAAATAAAATATGCTTATATGCAATTTGTTTAATTATTTATCTTTATTTAATTAAATATTTGTTTTCATAAACTAACAATCATTTTTTTATTTATTAAATTTAATTTATTTAGTTTACCATTTATTAATAAGAAACAGCATGTTTGAATGACTAATTATATTCCTTCGAACCAACCAACCATGACAATGGAATGCAATGAGTCATTCCATTTATTCCTTCATTCCATTCCTTATAGTTTGTCCTTGATTATATACAAGTTAACAAAATTATCAATACCCCCTCCATTCCAAAAAACTACTTTCACCATTATATTGATTTAGTTGCTTTATAGTGTGATTAAAACCATTAAATTTTCTTGACCTTTTAAAATAACCAAGTTCCCCAGTTACCTGGTTCTGAAAAAAAGCAAAATTCACAAAAATACAGCATACTCTCATCATTTTTTTTTAGCCCCAGAATTATTTTTTAAATTATAATATTAATTCACTAGCTAAAGTGATAAAATGGTGAAAGTAGGTCATGTTTTTTTGTATTCTACTCTGATATCAAAACCGGGTAAGGGGAATAATGTTTTCTTTAACAGTCCAAAATGTGTAATTATATTTTTTGTATTTCTTTTAAATTCACTTCAATCACTTTTTAATGCAGGGAGGTTTTTATCCTGGAAAACTGGAGGTTCTTTTAACGACAATGTAATGGTAAATTAGCAATAAATTGGGTGCATTTTTTTCATTATGGTTCCTTCTTATTTAAATAGAGTTTGTGATATTTTCCCAAAATTAATGCAATTGTTCCCCTTTTTTCTAAAGTGTTCCAATCCACGATTATATCTTTTGCCTACTAGCAATCATTACAAAATATTTTTTATTAAAATAAATATAATACACTCATTATTATTGCAACTTGAATTGTAGGTTGGTGTTATACCTTGGTTAATACTATCCACGAGGGTTGGCAAATATCTTTGCAATAAAGTCGTGAAGTAGATCGCATGGAAAAAAGATGACTTTGATGTTTCATTAATTATACGTTTTTTTTCCTTTTTTCTGAAAAGATAAGGTTAAATGTTATGATAAAAGATATCTTTGATGTTATGCTTTGTGCATAGGTTTTTGCTCTTTGTGCATTAATAATTATATATTAATGCGGTCTTGCGACTGTTGTTATACTTTACACACCTTGATAAGTTAAAGTAGTTGAATTTCTCTTAAAGATTTTGTGTTTTGAATTATTGAGGCTATTTGAAAATCGAGAAAATGATGTTACTATGCTGAAACTCGACCTATAAACTGATTGAACGTTTACCTACACAAACAAAATAATAATAAACCTTTATATCCAACAAACACTCCATGGTATTGAAAAGGTCGGTTGGTATAGCATTGAATAATTTCAGATATTTTAGAAGCTATTTTTATGATTAATTGGTGACTTACTTTATATGATGATATTATGCTATTACACTTCTATTGAAAAATTCATTTTGTAATTAGTGTTATATCTTTCGTTTGTATGGTATTTCATGTATTCATTTGTCAGTCCAATTACGTATAGTTTTTTATATTGTTTATTTAAGCCAATAACTATTTTTTAACTAATTTAGTAATTACTAATTAGTGTTATATCTTTCGTTTGCATGGTATTTCAGTGTATTCAATTGTCAATTCAATCACGTATAGTGTTTGATATTGTTTATTTAACCAAATAAGTTTTTTTTTTTTTTTTTTTTTTAACAGAAGTGTTTGTTAGATTTATGGTAACAAAAATGAGTTTTTAGAAAAGTGTTTGAATTAACTTATATATGTAAAATAACCAAAAAAAAACATAAACACTTTTAAAAAGTAAATGGTTAGGTTATTAAGATGATGATGATATAGTCTTTTTCTTATGTATAAGACTATGTGGCGTGGTCGTCCCCCACCTCTCACTTATTCTCTGTCGCATCAGTATCTATTCAGCACTCATCACTCCTTCTCTCAACCACATGATATGTATTTGAGATTAGTGGAATCACGAATGAATCATGGGAATCTGGAAAGGGATACAAGTAGGAAGTAGCAAAGAGGAGATAGAAAGTGTGAATAACATAGGCTTATTATACCTATGTAATAAGATGAAATATGAATGAGAACACTTAAGGAAGTATGATGAGTATATGCCACCAAAATAATAACTATGAAACATTTAGCCTAAAATGTAGACAGTAATGAGCTGGGTTTTGTCATTTGGAGACAAACATCATGGTTATATGAAACAAGTAGAGACACACAATACTACACACAGTAATTAATGTTATCTACGCATGCAACTTCACTTAGAACTTGCTAAACTCCAAACAGGACGAACTTCATTTAGAACTTGCTAAACTACAAACAGGATGAACTTCTAAGACCGATACCCCGAATCTTCAAGTTTGACCAAAAGTCAAACTGGTTAAAAAGTCTAACAGTCAACAGCCAGATATCATGGCTATCTTCCCAAGATAGCTTAGCTAACAATGAACAGTCCCAAAACTCCATTAAGCTCTTAATTCATTCAGACATGGGGTCAAGTCCTTCCAAAACTTACCCAAAACGACCATTGACACATAAAGTTGCCACATTTATGATCATACATGCCCAAAGCTCAAAACCTAAGTCCAACAACTCAAAACCTAAGTCCAAAAACTCAAAAACTAACCAAGAAACCATGCAAGCAATCCGAGAGAGCTTGACTCACTCTCTATTCTGAATTAATGGCTCCGGAAATGCTACAACAAGCATAAATGTCAGAACTTTCCTAACAAGTTCCAAGGACCAAGCCATAAAGGGTCCAAATATCCATTTCCACCATCACAACCACTATATCAACCTTAAAAACACAAAAAGGAAAAAACTTTAAACTCACAAAGGTCCAGAAATGTAGATCTTGATTACTCAACCTTGAAGAACAACCTCTAGCATCACCATGCACCTTCCATCTTCTAAAATGGGCAAGAACACCAAAAATCATCACAATGAGGCTGGAGAGAAGCTTGGGACGTTTTTTGGAACTGAAATATGATAATTGACGACCACCTAGGGTTTGGTGTCCCTAAATATGGCCTAAATCCCGAAATCAATTTTTTTAGCCCAAACAGCGCAGATAGCGTTTCAATCCTTATGATAACGTCACTATATGGAGATCGTGTCATCCTACAACCACGACCAACTTAGCGACGCTAACACACAACTTAGTGGCGCTAACCAAAATTAGCGACGCTAACTCACAACTTAGTGAAGCTAACCCATAATTTCCCAAAATCTCATTCCTTTAACATTGAACTTGGGCATTTCGGGATTAGGGTCTTACATTTCATTTCTTCCCATTCAATGAACCCCGATTTTAGATGTTGTTGGTGGATACTACGGAAGAAAGTCAGTACGAATCCCCAGTTTTATGTTGTGACCAGATTAACCTCGGGCTAAAGTGTTTTGGGATTTTAATTCGGCATACCAACATCGATCTTCAAGAGGAAACAAACGCAAAAAGAACCACCTCTAGTTGCCTCCGGTCGTAGATCTTCCATCGCTAACGACGAGATTAATACTAATTTTCTCCGCTCGCTTCGTGTGCGTAACCTTGTATTACCAAATCGGGCATTTCCTCATCAAAATCCGAAGACCTAGAACCTACAGAAACTTGATTTTAGAGCATGGAGCACCAAACATTTTTTATTTTAACCTAAAGAAACTTTTGTCTTCCGTGGTCAAGTCTGGAGCTGGAGTTTTCTAGTTGTCACCAGAGAAGAAGTCTGTTGTTTTCGGCGAGCATGTGAAGAATGATGGCAAGAGTATGAAGAACAAAACGGGTTCCGTTTTGTAAAGAGAGAGATAGATATAGGAATAAGGGAGAGAGTGTATCAGTGTCGTTTGAATAGGGACGGGGATTGAGGGATTTTTTTTTCTTCTTTTTTAAATTCAAAATAACAAACAATAAAAAAGTTAAAAGAAAAAGAAATTATTAATGGTATAATTGTCTTTTTATGTCTGGTATTGACCAAAGACGCAACAAAACCAAATGATAGGGACTGTCCGAATTTAAAAAAAAAAGTTAGCGATCAAGCATGAAAGTTACCTTAAACCATAGAGATCATTCATGTAATTTTCTCTTATTATAATTAAAAAATTTAATATTTATGTATCGAGTTCATATAAAAGTTTTGCGTATATTTAAAAAAAATTAAGGCAATGTAATATATATATATATATATATATATATATATATATATATATATATATATGCAAATAATTTATTTTGTTATAAATTTTTTACTAACATAATTTTGAATATTATTCCAATAAAAATGTGGAATGCTTATTTGTTAAAAGCTAATAAATAGAAAGGAATGTGATTTTGATAATTTATGTAAATAGAAGAAAAAATAATACATTAATAATATGCCTTTTTGATGTGAAAATAGTATGAAAATAAAATTGGGTCGGAAATTCACCATTTTTACTCTAAAAATAAAATATATAGTAAGTTACAATTTTGGTCCATGTGGTTGACATGAAATTACACTGACAGTCATCTTTTTGAAATTTCACATTTATGGTCTCTGTAATGGCAAAAAAATAATAATAAGTCCATGTGGTGCCCCGGTCTATGTGAAAAGTCTAATTTACCATTTTCTTATTTCTTTTTCATTTTTTTTATCTATTATTGATTATATTAATTTAAAAAAATAAAATCCAAAGAGATATCTGCGGGTCATTGAGATCTGCGTTCGTCGTCATCCACGGGCATTTCTCTCACACTTGATTTCTTTTAAATCCTCTTCGTTTGTTCCATCTGATCTGGACACTTGTTATCTTCCAGTTAAGTTAACCATCAGCTTGTCAATTAAATCATGCAAGATTCACTACGAATCTGCAAAGATTCATCGAGGAATTTAAATCAAAGTACATATCCAAATCCAAAGAGATATCTGATGACCAAACTGGAAATGTGACACATCAGCGTTCCTCAAAGAAAATCACCCTTCAACCTTCGTCGGCTATAGTGATTGCAAATCCGATGCAACCTTCAAGAGTGTTGTCGATCACCGAACCTTTGCCCAACCGGATCTGCACTCGCTTCATCAGCCTCATCCCGCTTAGGGTTTCTATGAACATCTCCATCAAGAACCCTAACAAACTTCGCAATGTTCCTCGCTTCTGATGACAACGACACTGAACCAAATCAAACGGCAGAGCAACTCTTGCGGTATCTTTTGCCCAATTTCTTGGGTTCCTTTCTTGATCTTGTAGCCGGACTTGAAAGTCAGCCGACTTGTATCATCTCAGAATTTTGGCAGCAGAGAACGGACAGAAATTGGCTGCTTAAGACGTGGGAAGATGGAGCTGTTGGTAACCTTAGTGTAAGAATGATTCGATTACTCAATTTCTATAAAAACGAACCGTAGAGGAAGCTAGAAAGGTTAAGGTACTCGTGAGTTTCATCTGCCTTTACATGGACCAGGATCAATGACTTGATTTTCTTTTTCTTTTTTTTTAAATTAATATAATAATGATACATAAAAAATGAAAAAGAAATAAGAAAATGGTAAATTAGACTTTTCACATGGACCGGACACCATAGGGACCAAATCTGTTATTTTTTTGTCATCATGGATCATAAATGTGGAATTTCTGTGAAATTTCAAAAAGGATGAGTGTCAATTTAATTTCATATCAATCACAGGACCAAAATTATAATTTACTCTAAAATAAAAATAAATATTAATTTTATATCAATCACAAGGACCAAAATTATAATTTACTTTAAAATAAAAATAAAGATGGATTAGAAATGGTCTTAACCTCCTTAACATATCTCGTACAATGTCATTATTTTTCTTTCGACAAAAAACCGACCAAACCTATTTAACAGGTTAACGATGCTTGATGAACACTTGAAATAGTTTAATAATGCAAGAAAAAAATATTTACACTTTCTGAACAAATGTGAAATATTATTCTCCTGGAGTTATTTTTCAGAAAATATACTTTTAACTGTTATCTAAATGCACCTTTGAATTATTTAAGCGAGAAAAAAAAATTATAAGCCCTCGTTTTTAATCCAAACTATTTTATGAAGTCGTCAGAAAAAATTTTTAACTAAAGCCTCAACAGATCGACCTAATTAAAGCATATATTCCACTGATGATCTAGAATCAATTACATCATAACGTATAATTATAAATAAATGCAATTTCAATAATGGTGAGATCTTCAAACAATTTTTTATAGCTTCTTTGCATCGATTCTTCTTGCAATCAACGTTTCAACATGTAAAAAAAACATGTATAAATCGGAAATAAATTAAATCTAAAACTACAATTATCATTGAGATGAAAATTACTGATCAAAAGTAACATACGATGAGGATACGAGCTTCAGCCCTCCCAAGCTGAAACTATTTTTCCATTTTCTAATCACTTCGAAAATAACCTTCAAAGGTTTACAAAAAAAGGCAGTTGCCCCCAAATTCTTGTTTTACATATTTGTTTTCAAACTCCTACACAACCGTTTTTTCACTCATCGTCTTCATCATCATCATCCTGCAAAAATATCAAACAAAATATGTTCTTAATAATTACCTATTAACATATGAATTATGAGAGATTTGAAACGGATTTAGAGAAGATGAATTACATCTGCACTATCATCATCTTCTTCATCGTCATGGACTTCTGATTTTGACTTGTCAGATTCCTCCTCTTCCTCTTCTTCAGCGGCGTCCTTTCCCTCGGCCTACGATTTTAAGATAATAAAGTTTGAGATTTTACAATCTGATGATTTTCGATTTTGTAGTTTCTTATGAATTTGGAATTACCAATTTCTTGTTGTAGGCCTGGAGTGTTTTTTCGTATTCGGACTTCCTCTTCTCAGCTTTAGCGGCGTATGGAGCTTTTTCCTGATTGATGAAACAAATCAGGACTCGATTGCGGTTGAATTGAAGAAATTAGAACTTAAAGAGTTTAATTGATTTAGACGTAAATTATACTTACAGCTGTGGTCAGTGATTTCCATTTGTCACCACCAGCTTTACCAACCTATTGAATTACGAACACATAAAAAGTTACGAAACCGATGGAAACATAAAAGTCAAAAGTCAACGACGGAGCAATACTCACAACGGACACGGATTTGTTGTTAGGATGCTTTTCTTTGTACTGTTTCCGGAAATCCTCCCTGTTACAATCAAATTCTAACGGATCAGCAAAAAGAACGTATCCGACGTCACCGAATTAAAGAATTAGCTATGGATCTCCCAAAATTTAGGTTTAATAACATACATGAAGATGAAGAAAGCACTGGCAGGCCTTTTCGGTTTGTTCGGATCCTTTGCCTCTTTAGCCTTCTTCGCCGGCGCTTTCCTCTGAGCAGGCGCTGCTTTCTTCTTCACCGCAAGCCTAATTACGAATCACAGATCAAAACAACGAATTAATCACAGCTTTTCGAAAAGAAAAAAACCAACCAAAACATAAAAAATTACAGATCTTAAGCAGAAAATAGACAGAAATTCACCTGCTATCGGCTTTTTTGGTGTCGGACTTGGATTTGCCTCCTTTCATGACGTAACTCGTTGAAAATCGGAGTGAACTCGGTGAGTTGAAGGAAGGAATGGATAAGGGAAAGAGAGGCGAAGGGAGTATAATATAAGAGGAGAGGAAATGCGTGAAGAGATATGCTTTGGTTGGGTGTAGTCTAGTGTATTCGTGTTGCTGTGTGTATTGCACACATAAAACTGAAACAATGAATTATTTGAAGTCCGGATTTAGGCGGGATTCCTTTTCTTTACCTGTTTTTTTTTCTTTTCTTTTTCAGATACATAAAATAATCAATATTATCATACTTAATTTGTATAACAATTAATAATTAGGTCTTAATTTGTTACCAATGATTTTACTAATTTATCTATTAATCAATCTGCAAAAGAAGAATTTTACTATATAAATTTGATGACAATTTTTATATATTATCTTATAAAACCGTAAAAAGTTGTGTTTACATATAAATTGATGATAAAACTTGATTGAATGGATATGGATATGAAACCCAAACCCTACTTAACTCTTATTCGTCGTTATGCGTTATCATCAACAAGTATATAAATTGATTGACTTTGTAACTATTTATACTTTATAATTCATTTTTAAACAACCATTAATAAAAGGAGCAAAAAGGTAAATTTTGAGACTTTCTTGCGTTTATATAAGAGAGTAAGTTTCGCGATGAAATAGTGAGTTTGGTGATTGAAAAGCAAGAAATTGTAAAAGTCTTCATTATCGTTATTTCTGTTTTTACAATACAATAATGATTATATACAAATTTATAAATACAATGATTAAACTCTAAATTCATTTATTTTTTTCATTAATTTTTGAAATTAGAATCGTTGTTTAATGCGTACAAACCTGACAACATTTGTTAAAAATGGTATGCGATTATTTTGGATCATGTTTGCCGGCTACAATGATATATTATGATTTCTGATAACGTAATAATTAATTAACACGTCCATTAAACTACAATAATTACAGATATTGTCAAGTTAGAAATGATATATGAGACTTGAATGAAAACATCAATGCGATTATCAGTTAAGAAGAATAAATTATGATGCGATGATTTAATTTTTATTTTTAAGGATACTATCTCCTGTTAAAATTTATATCATTTAACTTTATAGATATTTGTATGGAAAACTAAATGTTTGTAATAAAAAATAATACAATGATCTGATTAACAGCGCTATATATTTAATTAATAGTTCAGATTTGATCAAAAGAATATTTCAAATTAATTAATTAAGAACTAATATTATTATTTGATATTTATATCACACGTGGGATCAATAATACAGTGGTGTATGGATGCCACATCGTCGATCCGTGTGCTCGTCTAGTTTCACACACTCACAGTGTGTTTTCATTTGTGTTTCTTTTAGGAACGTTGGTGCCACGTGTCCAGATCTAAGGCGAACTACGCACGTGCCAACCCATTACGCTTCTATGTGGTGTGTTGGTTGGGTGTGATTGTAATGACTCATGAATGAATCGTATATATTCAATATACAAATCTCATCACCCATAATAAAAGCTACTTTCCCTTTATTACCATATATGCATTTTCCACCCATAACTTCTTCTTTTTCAAAATCTGCAACTTCGTTTTGCTTTGTTTCTTTTTGAGCCACAGGTATTAATATTATCTACTACTTCATTTTACAATATAATTAATGGGGGATGTTGATAGGTTACGGTAAATTTATTAATCATATATTTTAATAATATTTATATAATACTTTTTATATAAATGTTATTTTCGTAATCTTCCTATTAAGTCGTGATTATTATCATAATTTTCTTTTACATAAAGAGTATTTCTGTAATATCGTTATTATTCATGGACTATTTTTATAATATCACTATAATTCATAAACTATTTTATATTATAGAGACCAAAGCTCTAACTAATACAAATAATAAACTGCAAGGACCAAAAATGTGATTATTAAAATTAAATAGATTCTACAATTGTAACTATACATTTTAAAATTTAGAGAGACAACAATTGAAATTATATTAAACTATAAAAACTGTAGGAACTAAACTTGTAATTAGTCCATTAATATTTAATTGACGATCTTATTTTAAAATTTAGACATAAAAACTTTAATTATTTTAAATTAAAAACTATGACGACTAAAGTTAATTAGTTTATTTATCTTTAATAGGCATTCTTGTAACTCTTCAAAAAATTATTTATTTTTCCTTTTTCATATTTTCAACTATGTTTACATAATGCTCTTTTATACAAATATTATTGTTGTTATTACACAGACCATTCCTATAATATCATTATAGGCGTGTTTAGAAAAACTAGTTGGTAGCGGTTAGCTAGAAACCAGTAGCTGTAACATTTATTAATGCAGAAGTATTAGACAAAAACAACTGTTAGCTTTTAGAAATATAAAATATCATAAAAATTAAAACTAAACGTTAAACGCTCCCAAAAGCTACTTGAAGTAGCTTTTTGGTATAGGAGTGTTTTTTTAATAAAAAATAAAAGTTCTTACTATCAAACGAAGCTTTTTCTTTTTTTTTCAAAAGTTTTCCTAAAATTTAGTAGCTGTATTTCGAACACACCCTATTACTTATGGACTATTTTATATATAAGGACCAAAACTATAACTAATACCCACTTAGGGACCAAAAATATTACAAATTAATTTTAGAAGGTACTAAAATTGTAATAATTTTAAAAAATGATGTCTTTTTCCATTTTCTTTCTCACTTAATAGGATAGGAGTGATGTTTTCCCTGTATAATAAAGTTGTTCATATAATAAAACTAGTGAGGGGTCCATATAGTGTATCAGGTTTATCAATTTTTAGTTTCGAAATCGTTTTTGTAATATTCTCTTATAAAGTTATATCTTTATAATTTTGCTATTAACTTTTATGTTATAAAAAGATCATTTCCATAATTTGGGTATAGCACAAGGGATCATTGTTGTAATTTTACTATTACATAGAATATTTCCGTAACATCGTTATTATATAAAGACTATTTTTGTAACTTTATCTTACGAGATTATTATAGAATATTGTTATTTTGTTTTATACTCCATAAGACTATTTATTTCCGATATATACAATAACTATTTTTAAAATTTTTTGTAAATTTCTCAACATAATAATCATTAGATAATTTTGTATGCACGGTTTTTTTAATTTCCTCAAACATAAAAAGATAAATAATAATTTTACACGGTGATCATTTCAAGAATTTTAACAAACACGGGAATTACAGATATTTTGTATTAATCATTTCCGTAATTGTCCCAAATATAGAAACCATTACATATGAACTATTTTAAAAAAAATTCAAACATTGGTAGATAATTTTAAAGAGATTATTTTTATATTTTTTTAAAATATAAATAGATAAAATATGATTTTTACAATAGGACTGCTTCTATAATTTTCTGGTAAATTTCAAAAAAAAAACATTAAGTTTTTGAAAAAATTCGATTTTGACACTGTGTTATTTTTTCTTTCAATTAAGCCACTAAGTTTTAAATTTTTTTCAATTAAGTCACTATGTTTTTAATTTTGTTTCAATATTGACCATTTGACCGGTCAACCCGGTTCTCAGCTAACATGGCATGATAACGTGTCAGCTTTTGATGACGTGGCACTAGGTGTCAAAATTGAAACAAAATTAAAAACATAGTGACTTAATTGGAAAACTTTAAAAACTTAGTGACTTAATTGAAATAAAAAATAACAGAGTGTCAAAATTGATTTTTTTAAAAAAACTTAGTGTCTTTTTTGAAAATTTTCCAAAAACTAATTAGAAATGTTTATAAATATTTAATTATACTTGTAAAATATTCAACCAACACAGATTAATAATTCAAGATTAAAAGTCTGTAACACCCACAATTTCGACTAATAATAATTAGGTACGTTTTACGACGTTAATTATATAAGTTATTAACTATTAGATATTAACGTACCGTAAAACTATATCTATTTGAATATTAATACTGATTCGAAATTTTTTTTTATATATATTTTATACGTTACAATTTCCGCAAATTTTCCAATTCTTTATTTATTAAAGAAAATGTTTACCAATTACTTATTTTAAAACAACCGTTTTTTATAATTCCTACATTTTGTAATTTAGATATATACGTGTAAGTTTTAAATGAATGACTAACAATTTGAATTTTGTACGAAACAATCTAAAATGTAGATTGTTTCATACAAAACTTTAGATGGATCCGTACAAAATTCAAATTGTTAGTCATACATTTAAAACTTACACGTATTAGTTTCCGTACAATCTATCAAAATTAATTTGAAATGTCCCTAATTTTTATCCACACAATTAGGTGGTGATATATATCTCCTCCTAAATATATAACTTTCAACAATTAGATATCATATAGTATCACTTATATCCCTATTGTATAAAAATATTTATAGAAATGTAATCACCACAACCTACATACAAATATAAAAACGGTTGTTTTAAATAAGTAAATTGGTTAACATTTTCTTTAATAAATAAAGAATTGTAAAAATAGCAGAAACTCTAACTTATAAAATATATATAAAAAACAATTTTGAATCAGTATTAATATTCAAATAAATAACGACCTACAATCTATTCAAATATAAATATATAATAGTCAATAACTTATATAATTAACGTCATAAAATTTACCTAATTAATATTAGTCGAAAATACGGGTGTTACAGACTTTTAATCTTGAATTATTAATTTATGTTGGTTGAATATTTTAAAAATATAATCAAATATTTTGAAACGGTTCTAATTAGTTTCTGGAAAAATTTCAAAAAAAGACACTAAGCTTTCAAATAATTTTGATTTCGACACTCTGTTATTTTTTTTCAATTAAGTCACTAACTTTTTAAAATTTTTTAATTAAGTCACTATATTTTCAAATTTGACACCTGAGTGTCATGTCAACATGTCACGTCAGCGCCACATCATCACAGATTGACACATCATCATGTCACGTCAGCTGAGAACCGGGTTAACCGTTCAAATGCTCAATATTGAAACAAAATTGAAAACATAGTGACTTAATTGAAAAAAAATTGAAGTGACTTAATTGGAAAAAAATAACAAAATGTCAAAATCGAATTTTTTTGAAAACTTAATGTCTTTTTTGGAATCTATCCTAATTTTCTTAAACATATAAAATTATAAAGTATTGTATAATTTTGTAAATACAATCGTTGTGATTTTTCACATATGGGGATTAATTGACAATTTTGTAACATGTGTCTGTAATTTTTTCAAACATGAGAACAAATTGACAATATCGCAACATATGCCGGCAAATGTAAAGAAGATTACTGTCTAATTGTCTTTGATAATGATATTTAATAAAACATATACGCGAATGTTAAGCAGCTAAGATTAATGAACAAACAATTAATCAAGATAAAAAATCTAACAAGAATGTTTTGCTCCGAAACGATTATATATTTATATATGTTCGGAGAAAATAACAATATGCAATTAGTTTTTCATATCAGAGCGTTGTTCCAAGTTCGAACTATTGTTCATACAAAATGCCTCGTTTGGTAGTACTACAGCGTTTTATGTTTTGTGATATAAATAAACTTGCACTTTCTGTTTAATAGCAAAGTTAAAGTGATTAACAGATTTAAGATCAATAAAATAGTCTGTACAAAAATAAAATTTGTATGTTATTTGGGTTTAAAACTCAGCCTTTATAAAATCATAAACTTTTTAGAGTAATATATTTTACAACTCTAAATTACAACATGCTGTAATTTATTAGTCATTAAGCCTATTAACGTTCCAAACTTCAAACTTCAAAGCTACAAAAAGAATCCGCACAAAGCTTTGGGCTTTGTTAGATGTAATAAGAACTTGATATATGGACTGGGCTGACTCATACAAGAGCCCAAGCTTACCATTTTTTTAGTAGATAAATTATTCTGTAGACGACGTGTCATCCCTAAATCAAAACATCAAAATTATTCGTCTACTAATAGTTGCCAGGAACCTCCTCAAGAATCCGTTTAAGGCTATTTCAGGTACTAATTTCAAAATTATCTGTGGAGTTGTTGAATATTGTTGTTCGAACTTCTCTATTTGGATAATAATAGCGTGTTATTGGGATGAATCAGAGATTCTATGCGCCGAACAAGAAAATGCATGGGCCGGCGAAGCAACGGCAATAACAAATGATGGGGAGTTTTATAATAACATTGGCACAAGTATTCAACAAACTCCGATTACTAAATCAGTAACAATCCTCAACAACTTTTTCTTTGAATTTCTGCCTTACACACACATTGCATAAGAATAGCTAAATGAAATTGCATATGATCAACCCTATTAGCGGGTCATTTTTGTAATGTGTGAAATGGTTTATAGGATTGTCAGTTGATCTCTATGGTTTCATGGGTTCATAGACCATTCCTTTAAAATTTAAATGTTGAATTCTATGCTTAGATTATGCATATTTATAGATAAAAGGATACTTGCTTGATGATCCGGCTTTACTTTAGACTGTTGATGGATGTTATCATGTTCAGTGATTATATTCCTTTGAGTTGAATATTCCTCTAAATGGACTATAATAGATAATTTAGAGTTTTCCATTACAAACAAATTAGTCTATTAAACTATGAATTAGTATAATGATGATTGTATTAAACAGTGAATGGTTATATGACTGATTGTAATAAATTATGAATTGATATATCGAACTATGAAAATGATGATTTTGCCCTCTCTTACTAGAAAAAAGCAAAAAATGGATTTTAACACATTAGTCAATATTCACAGTTTAATAATTGTGAAATAGTTGACTTAAAAGGGTTCTCATTGGAACCGCTCCACACATACACACACTTGTGTATGTATATATATATATATATATATATATATATATATATATATATATATATATATATATATATATATATATATATATATATATATATATATATAAAGGCTTAGGTTCAAGAGAGAACTAACTTTAACGTAAGAACTAAATCTAGCCGTCGGATTTGAATAATCAACTGAGAATAATCGAGTCAACGGAGAATAAATACCTTCCATGATTAAGGCGTAATTAAAGGGATTGCTTATTCAATCTCAATCATTGATTATTCAAATCAGATGGCTAGATTTAGTCTAATTAATATGGAATTTGGTCAGTCTCAGATATTCAAGATTATGTTTCCCGATAGAGATTTGTGATGACCGCAACAAATTGCACTATTAATACTTTATCAATTCAGATCTGAGTAGGCCGTACAATTTTTGTTAACACCAAATCATCGAGGGGACCCAAGGATATCGCTTCTCATGTTAGGACAGAAGGAACAAATAAACTTTGACTACACGGATCTCACCCAACTCATCATGTCATACCTGGACATTTCCTTTATGGATGCCAGTTATGGACAACGTTGGAGAAAACCAATACACAACATACTACAAAACTAAGAATGAATGCATCTCTGCTTGAAGAATATAAGATATTACCATCTTAGAATTACTAGTGACGGTTTTCATGAAGTAATCTCTTAGTGCGGATTACACCAATACTTAATATCTATTAAGTACACATGAGAATTAGCGCATCTCTATGTTATGTCCATCTCTATGGACAATCCACCAATACCTCACGTCAACCTTAAGTCAATACTTATTCTCGAAAGTATGACCGACTATGGACACTTTGAATAATAATATAATTATTTAGGAAGTCAACAAAACATGCAAAATTGGAACACAATGATAAACTAATGAAATGACTTCCTTATGCATATATTAAGTTCTCCATACAATAATATTCAAAATAGATAATGTTTTACATTGGTTAAGTTTCCAATACAAATCAAACCACACCAACCTCACTCAAGCCAATTGATTTGCAAATCTAACTACATATGGACTTAGCATGACGATCTTGCTTTGTTCGAGACATTGACTTGGTCATCAGATCAGCTATCTTGTCTCATCTAATACAACACTATTAACTGTGATGTCTCTTTTAGTATGAGCATGGATCCTGACTACGTACATGAACCATCTCTGTTAGTTTGGAAGCTTGTATCGGTGTAATCCTTTACACTAAGCTCTTCCATACTGTAATGAATCAAGAACATCTTAAACATTTAAGATATGTCTTGACTTCCATCCATTGACTTTTGCCAGGATTAGCCTAATGTCAACTCATCATGCTCAAGGCATATGATACATCACGTCTCATACATAGTATGATCGATTCCCTAGCTTATGCATGTGGAACTCAAATCATCTTCTCCAAAACCTTTGTGGAACTGGGATCCTGAGTTTCACCCAGTCATATACCCTGATACAAAGACATGAACCCCATGTGGGATTCTTGTATCTTTATATTCTGAGAATTCATGTACTCTAGCTTATACCTATGAAGTACTCAAGTCTATCTTTATAGATTCTGATGCTTCATATGCATTCAGTCTCTCTCGTGTCATTTGTAGCATAGCAATTCTCAATTATTGCATATTTCTCGAGGTATGGGTGTTGTTTTTATGAGAACTTTGCTATCTGTGTACAACATTTGTCAGAATTTAATGCTCCCACTAGCTCTGACATGTATATGACTCATTTTTGTTTCTCGAGCAGCCAAGCGTTTGACTTTCTCATCGAACCGTAGATTCCATCTGCAAGACGATTGTTGAAGTTTATCAATAGACTTTTCGAGCTAACACACTCTATTTGGATATTTGGACTGTGAAAAAACCTTTCGGTAGTGTCATATACACATCCTCTTAATGTTTTCCGTTAAGGAAAGCGGATTTTACATCCATTTGCCATATTTTATAATCACTGAACGTTGTTGTCGCATACAATGTCCATATAGATTTGACTATTGCCAGTTATGAAAAGGTTTTCTCATAATCAAGCTTTGAGTATAACTGTATAAGTATAACTCTTCGTCATCACTCTGGCTCTCATGTGTGTACTCTTCATCCATGTCTGTCTTCGGCTTGAAGACCCATTTACACTCGATTGTTTTAAGATCAGGAGTGTGATCAACCGAGTTTCAAACTTGGTTACCATTCATGGATTTTGCCTTTCTCTCCATAACCTCCTTCCTTAAAGTAGCCCAAGGGCCTGCCATGACTTTCGATAGTTGGTAGGCTTATAATGGTCCACCATATTTTCATCACCTTCACTAACATGTAATCTATAAAACTCAGGTGCATGATGTACTCTATCGGCTTCTCGGTTAGAAGATGAAGTTATTTAAGATTCCTCAGCAAACTCTTACTGAGTTTCAATAGGTAACACTGAAAGGTTTTCTGCAACTATGAACTAAAAATCCTAAGTTCACATGCAACCTATATAGATCTAGGTTTTCTTCTAATTAAACATATAACATATCCTAGAAAGCCAGAAGAAATTAACTAAAAGAATAAAATAAGAAAAACCAACCTTTTAAGACTTCTTGGAAACCAAGCAGCACAAATGTCCTGCCTCAAATGAAGTCACACCCTAGCTTGAGGCTTTGGCCAAAAATTCCTTTAGAGAGAGTATAAAAGTCGTGGTCCTAGGGTTAGGGAGAGTCTCCCTATTTATAGCCTCCATATGGTGATCAGATAATCGTTACAGATAAACCTTTTTGAATTCGAATTAAGATAAACTATTATTTTAATCATTCAAACACCATTTATCTATAGTATATATATATATATTTCGAAAATATATATATCTATATATATATTTTCGGCCACCACATGGTCACTAACACTGCCACTTACTCAACTATCGAATAATTACAGTTTTAGTCCCTGCACCTTTAATTAATCAATTTAACTGCCAAATTAATTCCAATTAATTCCAGAAAAATTTCTAATTAATTATTATAGTTTCTAATTAATATATTAACACTTAAATATATTAATAAAATATTTATTTAATTTCTATTGATTTATTAATCACATAATAAATCAACCTTTCTCTCTACCGGACTTTCTGCCAATCCTCCAACTATGAGGGCAACCCAAATGGACTATGCTACTATTAATTAGGTAAATACTAATTATTAGTCATGGCTTAGACACCTAATCCAACAGTCTCCCACTTGGATAAGTCTATGACTAAAATTACCAATTTACCCTCTAATTAATTTAGCAACTGTAGCTTCCTAGAAACTGCTGCCGAACTCTGACCTAGTCAGTTCTGTCCAAAGATAAGTGATCATATGATCCTTCGTCCAACAAGATATTTTCAGACACGAGACATGGATTGAGATCAATCTCTGTCTGATACTCTGTTCCCCGATTTCCGATTCTGCTTATGACTTTAGAACTTCTAATTGAACACATCAATTTAGTCCAGGCTGGCCAGCACTTTAGTCAACTTCAAAATCATCGAGAGGCCTACAGATATCTGTTTCCCATCAGGGTCAAGGAACGAATAAGCTTCGACTCATATGCTTATATCTTTTACCAGTCAAATCATTCACAACAACACGTTTTATAACATCGAGTTACCGATGCGTTTTCGTATTATCAATGAACAACTGCCTTGTAAATTATAACTCATATCTCTCTACTTGAAGATCATAGGATATTATCGTCTCAATATTGCTTGTGATATAATCCATGAAGCAATCTATTGAGCGTGGGTTTATCCAATACTCAAATCTCTATTTCTAAGTACTCATGAATGTTGTAGCAATCCTATTGCTATGCCTAACTCCTTAGACAGTCTACAAATCAATTCACGACAGTCTTGATTCAATACTTACTTCCCAAAGTATGAGCGACTGTGGACCTTTCTGAATAATTAAATTATTCGGGAAGTAAAACATGCGAAAGCGAAACATAAAGATCTGACTGGCAGCTACTCCTGCTTATTACCAAGTCTCCACAAGGTAATCACCAAGTCTGGTCTTGTCATAAACTATTATCGGTTTCAAAAATTTCTTTTAAACTTTCAATTCTAATTTTGCATCTATGTCTTTATGAACCTTACACTCTTTTTATGTATCCAAAGTATCTTATACTTGTACACTTTATTGCAGATGATCCAATCGGATGCTCATCCGATAACATCTCAATATGTTATCCTGTCAATTTCTCTCCTAACTCCATTCTGGTAATGTGTATTGTGACTTCCTATGGTTCTGGGGTCTTTAGTCTACTTGACTGCACCCTAAGACTATTTTGAGGTGTTATGATGTGCCGGTGACCCACACGCGCTCCATCAGAATACCAACGAGATTCTTTAACCATGAAGTCCATTAACATCATGTCCTGATGTTAATAATTACCACTTTGAAAATCTTTCAAATTAATACTGTCACTTTTACCCTAATCATTTCCTAATGAATTCTCACTTTAGTTCAACCAATCCATCCAGTATTCCCAGCCAGGCAATGTCCTGAATCCAACTTACTATGCCCTAAGCATTAAGTTATCAGGACATGTTCATGACTTTATGATCGATCCAAAACTTGTGGAACCCGATCTAATCCTATTCCAAACCCTTTCGGAATCCAAGGATTATTTATAATCCTTTGTGTCATGATTTTTGAAAAACTATTTTCCTTTCGGAGACTTTTCTCGTGCATCTTGAATCTTATCAAGATCATGCTTACAATGGCTAGGTCTATGCTGGTGATTTCATCTTTACAATAGATGACTGTGAATTACATGAGTATGTTGCACCTTCTTTATTTCTTTCATGCCAAGTCATCACACTTTGCAAGAAAAACTTTTCCTAAGTCTATGCATCTTGAATCTCATCAAGATCATCTTGGCAGAATCTGGATCTATCTCATAGACGTTTACAACCACCTGAGTATGCCGTATTTCTATTAAGGCTTTCATAGCGATCCGTCTCTTAACACCAAGTCATTACACTTTGTAATGAAAAGAGACGTTTCCTAGAACCTTTATTTATCCCACATGTGGGGATAGTGGATAACGGCGACTCCCACTGGCTTTGACACGGTTATAGGCTATTCACAAAATCCTGAACTTATGGCACATTTTGAGAATCCAAACCTTTCTGACATTTTAATGGAAATCTTTCAGCCCTTTCTCAAAATCCAATCCTATGGCATATTTTGAGAATCTGAATATCCTTTCTTGCGAGATGCCCGTGGGACGAAACCCGGGACTATTCACCTTTGTACCGGGACTATCTTTGTGAGTCTCTATTAGTGTGCCGGTGATCCACACGCGCTCCACTAACGATTCACAATGTACCGTACAGTATTCTTTCAGATTCCATCCTCTATTGAGATTACTTCTCCCGGAATCAATTACTTGACTCTGAGTATCGTCTCACTTAACCAGATGTTCTGAAGGTATGTATTTGTCCATGTTGCTTTCTTTTGATGATTCAGTTACTCCTACTGGTTTTTAGACCAGGTGTAAAATCAATCAAAATTTTCACATAGACTGTGTCTCGCCCTGAGGTTCTCTTGTTTGGTAGCAACCGGGCTCACCAATGCTTCCAAATAGTCAGATTGTGAATCCGTACTAACTACAGTGTTTTATCACCAATCGGTGTGTCACCCCAATCATAGCTACTTATGATGGTGATCAATACTACTGGTCAAGAGAAGATTATGTCAGTTGTAGAACAGAAATCTGATTTCTGCTCCAAGCCTAGTGATGACTAAAGTTTCTTCCACTTGGCTAATCCTGAACTCATTCAGGACTGTCCCAACTCCCACTGTTTCCTTAAAACATGAGTTCTTTCTAAAAGAGCTATTCTTTTAGAGTTGCAGCGGGATAGCCAACGAAACGACATTGCTGATCAGGTTCAGGCTAGTCATGAGGTTCAAACGAACACTATAGGACCCTGGAGTTTCAATGTACAAGTAGGATAATCCCAGCTTTACATATCAGACAGTGTCTGCAAGACCTACTTAGTCTAGGATGTGGTCGGAATATAGACTGACTGGTATAGAGTTCAACTTATTTAAAACTAATTTGCAATGTATCTCATACATCGAGGATCGAACTGTTTCGACCAATGCTCCGTTATCTTCCTCAAGACACATTATAACCATTAATGCTCTTGGAAGAGAATGAACTGTGAAACCTTTTTCTCAGTTTATGTTATCGCTCAGGTTCTGTGAAACTTGTACTTCCTTTGAAGTCCTTGGACTTTTCAAGGTTTCAATTCAATTGCTTATCCCGATAAGCAATGTCATATTCATCATATCGAATGATGAATATTGCGAAGTACAAACAATTGTGTTCTATGTCTTTTACATATCTATGTAGACTAATGACTTTGTTAACTTTGTTCAAGACTTGCAATCTTCAGTTGACTCTAAGTCAACTGATTCCAAAATCCTATCCTCTGGATCTTTGGGTGATTCATTTCTTGCCACATATGCTTTGTCAATAACTCAATCATCATCTGACTCTGAGTCAGATGATTCCAAAGTCCTGTCCAACTGGACCTTTGGTTGATTCATTTCTTGACACATTAAGAAGTCAATTCATCAAGTGACTCTAAGTCAAAAGATTCCAAGGTCCTGTCCAACTGGACCTTTGGTTGAATTGATTCTTATAACATTTGTATTAACAATCATAATGACACAATTATTGATTTCAAAACATTTCGGATCATCATTCAAGTTATTACTAAACATATATTCAACACATTCATATAACATTTCAAGGACAATTTTAGACAACAGGTGTTAAAAGAAAATATGACAATTTTATTAAAACAAAATCCTTGAACAATGTAATAGACAATGTCAAAAAAATGCATCTTAAAGACTAATAACAATATTTCAATATCTATCTAAAACTTCAAAACTGCACGAGCTGGGGATCCAATCCAAATGTGCTCCTATGCGGCAGAGTCCCGTGCCTTCTTGATTCCCTGCATACAAACCAAAATGCGACTGTCACATTATGCATCAAGAAATCTTGGAACAGGAGTTTTGAGGTTTTTCGATATACCTGAGCTTTCAAAAGAGTTGGAGCGTCTTCCAATCTTTCCGTGACTGTATCCGATTTTGCGGATTCCCAGTTTGAGACATGTCTAGTCGATCTCGACCGTTTCTTGTTACGTCTCTTCACTGGACTTAATCCAGAAGTAGCTGAGCCATTGGAGCTATGCCTGTCCAAGAGTGACTCGTATAAAGTCAACAGTGGACGCATTTCCATGAGGGTCTTTTTCTGGTTTTCCTTTCTATACGTCTGAATGAACAGATCGTACTCATTTGTCAGCGAAGCGAGCAGGATGTTAACACTCTCCTCCTGACTCATGGGATGACCAAGTTTATATAACTCGCCTATGTACCCTTCAATCTGAAGAACATGCGAATTGATGCTACTTCCTCCCTTTAGCTTGCACTCTGCAAGTCTTCCGAGGATTCTAGCTCGTTCCTCTTCAACTGGTTTTTGGAACCTTTCCTCCACCAGTTGCATCAACTCATATGGCCCCAAGGATTCAAAATCCTTGCGGAACTCGGGGTCAATGGTTGATAGCATGAGGTCACGAATCTCTTCGGATTCATCATAAGGACCTTTTATGATGACTTGTTCCGGTGGAACTGGGATCGGATACTCGGTGAGATGTAGCTTGCCAGCAATGCCGAGACCCAGTCTCCAATTGCGAAGCCATTCTTTACAGTTGAGGCCAGTCAGCCTTTCCATATTAAGCAGGTGCAATCTGATGCTTTCAGAAATGGGTGAAGGAGGAGAAGGAGGAGAATAGACACTTGACATCTATAAAAGAAATAGAATTTATTAGTTTAACTGTTCCTTTTAAATAATTACCCAATATATTATTTATTAAGGCTAGGATCCAAAATACCCCAACTGTGGTGTGAAGAGGGATGCCGTAATCACAACATAATGGTCATTAAGGTAGATAAACACTTATCAATTTCATCTTATGAAATTCCTAGTTCTGATGAGATTCATTAAACTTTTAAATGGCATGTTTAATCTCGGATGTGCCCCACTGTTTGTGACTGGGATGCCGAGGATCACAAACTGGATGTGAATAACCATGCAAATTAGCTTGGTACTCTCGGGTTAATTATCATCTCTAATTGATGTGCCGGTAAACCACACACGCTCCATCAACAATGATAATACCCGGGAAACCCATTGCAACTCTTTATGAACCCCAATTGGCGTGCCGGTTAACCACACACGCTCCACCAATGTTTCATAAAGTCCAATGTGCAATTTCATGGATTAGCATCAATTCACATTTTTCCTAAAGTAACTAGATTGGGATATTATTAAGTGTTCTAGTACTTTGAATCATTAACTTTTAGTGATTATTAGGTGGTCCTATCAAACATGTTCGGCTAACGACCCTCCACTGATCAGGCGAGCGGTGGGCGAGAGTGTTCACCCATTAGACCGCCATTTTATAGGCAGTCTCCTTATACCCACTTTATAGACCAGCTTCGTGAATGAGGCCTACTAATGATTTGACTAACCATTTTAATCTTATACATATAATAATAACTCCCTAATTATAATATATATAAGATGTAATTTTTTAAACCATTTAAAAAAAATTGTTTCTGGTTTATCTTTTAATTTATTGCCAATTTAAACTATTAAATTTCAAATTAAATTAAACCTTAAAATCGATTTTAATTATCTTTTAATTAACCAATTAATTAAATTAATTAAATTTGATATTTTAAACATTTTAAAATATTTTAGGATTTATCTATTTAATTTTCGCCAATTTAAAGCAATTAAATTTTAAATTAAATTAAATCCTTGAATTATCTTTTAATTACCAATTAGTTAAATTAATTCAAAAGTAGATAGGTTTTTATCAAATTAATCAAATTAATTAAAACCTATCCTAATCCCTTAAATTTCGATTTTAGGATAAAGGGTTTTAAGGTTTATCTTTTAAACAATTTAAAGTTACCACAAATAGAATACCTTCTAACCTAATCCACAAAAAATCGCCAAATCATAGGGGAGGGGCTAGGGTTTCTAAAACAAACCCTAAATTTCGAAATTGGCCACATTAGGGTTTATAAACAATTAAACCCTAATTTTCAGGAAAGCAGTTATAGCAATTTAACAAGAAAACACACCAAATAGCTCTGATATCACTGAAAGGTTTTCTGCAACTATGAACTAAAAATCCTAAGTTCACATGCAACCTATATAGATCTAGGTTTTCTTCTAATTAAACATATAACATATCCTAGAAAGCCAGAAGAAATTAACTAAAAGAATAAAATAAGAAAAACCAACCTTTTAAGACTTCTTGGAAACCAAGCAGCACAAATGTCCTGCCTCAAATGAAGTCACACCCTAGCTTGAGGCTTTGGCCAAAAATTCCTTTAGAGAGAGTATAAAAGTCGTGGTCCTAGGGTTAGGGAGAGTCTCCCTATTTATAGCCTCCATATGGTGATCAGATAATCGTTACAGATAAACCTTTTTGAATTCGAATTAAGATAAACTATTATTTTAATCATTCAAACACCATTTATCTATAGTATATATATATATATTTCGAAAATATATATATCTATATATATATTTTCGGCCACCACATGGTCACTAACACTGCCACTTACTCAACTATCGAATAATTACAGTTTTAGTCCCTGCACCTTTAATTAATCAATTTAACTGCCAAATTAATTCCAATTAATTCCAGAAAAATTTCTAATTAATTATTATAGTTTCTAATTAATATATTAACACTTAAATATATTAATAAACTATTTATTTAATTTCTATTGATTTATTAATCACATAATAAATCAACCTTTCTCTCTACCGGACTTTCTGCCAATCCTCCAACTATGAGGGCAACCCAAATGGACTATGCTACTATTAATTAGGTAAATACTAATTATTAGTCATGGCTTAGACACCTAATCCAACAAACACTACCTCTGGTTGAGTACTACTTCCAAGACCCGGTTCTTTGATGCTTCGAGTCTCATAAAGATCGATCTGGGTCCCACTGATTTGTTTGAATACCAACTTCCTATCATAGAAGACTGTCATTTGAGCAACATGAGACTGTTTTCAAAATGTTTATTATATCCAAGTAATCGAGTTGAATAACAATTCTTTTAATCAGTGTTCATTGAGCTTCATGTTAAACGTAAGTCTCAAAACCCCAGATTTCTAAATATGCTAATGAAGAAGCATTTGCGCTCTATATTTTCTAGAGATTGTTTATAGAACCTCTTATGTTGGTACAAGGTTTAGGACTTTTGTAGTTGTCTCTAAGGTCTAACCTCAGACACTGATTGGAAGCATAATACGATTCATCATAAGTCGGACCTTCATGTCTGATTACTACTCAGACACGTCGTATGATACTAGTGGCGTTGAGTTAACTGTTGAAACAATTTTCAAAATACATTAGAGGATCATAAGATTCTTGACTAAGGAACTCATCATCAACTATTGGATTTGAGAATCTTATCATCTGCTCACTTGATTTTATACTCTGTTATTAAAGTCTTGAACACTATATATGTTTCAAACTCAACAAAGTATTTTAGAAAATTTAGTAGATAAACTGAAGGTCCAAATACATTAGATGTACGAGGTTCACCAGATTCTTAACATCTGCCCATAATAATATGTGAGTAGTGCATGGTTATCTCTCTTTATAAACAAGACTAGTTGTTATCATAAGACTTTTAGTCGAATGATTTCTAGAATCCTGTTCACCTGGAGTTCTGGTAGCTTCTCTCAAGTTTTTGAAAAGCATACAATCCCACTAATAACTCTTATCCAAACATTTGGATCATTTTGTATCAATTTTAAACTATTGTTGTATACTAGTCTTATAGATGTAATGATAATAACTTTATTCCAAAATTACTTTCAAAATAACTTTTATTTAAAACAACTTTTATTAAACCAAGTCAAAACTAGCTAATGAAAAAAATTTCACATCAACAATCTTCAACCATAAAACCATAGACCAAAACACTGGAGAGAAGTTGGATCTTAATCCAATTGATGAAAGCAAGTAGCTTGTAGTCCATGATTCCATCCAACTCTCCATGATTTATTTGTTCGCTTTCCTCCCGTCCTTGTACATTAACAAATGTCAGTACCGGTCATAAGCGAAGTACTTATGGAATTACAAATATACCTGAAGCGACATACTCATTGGCTTGCAACTGCTTCTACTGCGTCATATATCTTGAGCATTTATGCCTTGCATGTCCCATCTTCCTTTTGGTTGAAACATATACCATCCTCAAGATTCCTAGTTTGAGGCATCTTAGAATTAGCCTTGCTATTGCCCTTAACCATTTCTTCTTGACACTTCCTTCCTTAAGAGCCAATTTAGGAGTAGTTGAGCTGGAGGATCCATGTAAGACTCATTCATCTTTAGCATGCCATGCATTTCCATTATAGACCTTTCCATATTACCCATACTATAGATCTGGATGAACTGGTCATATGAGCCGGTCAGAGAATTGAGGAAAATACTGGTTCCCAACTCTTGACTGATGGGAAGGCACGGTCTTTCCAATTTTTCAATGTATGCCTTGATCTTTAGGACGTGAACACTAACACTACCTCCTTCCTCTAGCTTGCACTCTACAAGGTATTTCATGATCTTTATTCGTCCCTACCTAGCCTGCTTTTAAAACATGCCCTCGAGTTGGTTGACTATGTCATATCGACCAAGATGTTCTAAGTCCTTTTGGATATCAGGAACCATCGTCTTTAACATAAGGCGCCACACTTCATCAGACTCATTGAGACGATTTTCATATTCGTCTCTAACACCTCTTGTAGTGCCAGCTGGAGGTGTCCCGGGAATAGGTTTCTTAATGGCACAAAGCTTACCTTCCAACCTAAGAACTATTCTCAAGTTTCGAAGCCAGTCTAAATAATTTAGACCATATAGCTTGTCCATATAATTGATGGATCGCAGTGTGAAATTTGTAACGGATGAACTTTCTTGAGTTAACATCTATAAAATAGAGCTTAGTTAGTTTGATTAATCCTTAAAATATTAATTACCCATAAAAGAATTTTATTAAGGCTAGTATCTATATTTCACTTCCAGTAATGAAGAGGTATATCGTAATCACACCAATAAGCTATTTAGGTAGACAATACTCTTTGCCAATTTCAATCTCCATGAAACTCCTAGATATTTTGGGATTCATTGACTCTAATCAATGGCATGTTTAATCTCTTTATGCTCATCATCTCACATGACGGGTAGTCGCGGATCACTGGTTCAGATGGTAAATCGACCATGAATAAATGTGTGTCACCGACCCATGATTCATGAGTTATCGTGAGTAAACACATCATTTTGGCTGAGTCCTATCTGATGCATTGGCTATAGCACTACCCACGTCGTAAGGAAAAATAGTTAAATGTGTGGTTTGACATCGGCAGCATAAGATTTGCATTTTCATAAAATAGGATTTTGTTTCGTTAAGTTAAAACATTTTAACTTTCTTTTGACAAACAGTCATTTTAAACTTTAAAATTTCGTCTTAGAATTGCCAATATTATTTGAAAAAACATGTTAACTTTTAACACCTTAGTTTGCATGTATCATTCATTTAAAACATTCTAATTTTTCTTTGGCAAAATGTCATTTTAAACTTTTAAAATCGTTATGAAAATGCTAATTTTAGTTTGCAAAAATTTTGTAAACCTTTAACAATTTTCACTTGTTTGTGTTTTCAATTTTATTTAAGCAACAACGCAACAAATTAAATAAAAACAACATAATCACGCATATATTTAATGGTAACATTTGTCTCAAATCCTATGCGTTTTTTCGTGAGCCAATACGAGAAAAACATTGTCATTTCTAGGAACTAAAACAACCATAAGGATGAAACGGCTCCCGAAATTTCTTTGTCACCAACTTTTGATGCGTGCGTGGAACTCAATGTGACACCAATATCCATGGTCTCGACTTGGTGGTCTTATGTATTCTTTTGTTACATTAACTAAACAAGTACAATTTTTCCTATCTATTCCATTACAATACAAGCTAAAAGTAAAAATTACATTATAAACTAATGATAACAAAACAACACACATGTCGCAAAACAACCCATAAAATATCAAAATAACCATTCAAGCATCACATACACATGTCTAGTTGAGGCCTAATGTTACCATATCCATACAAGATAAATGCACACTTTTATACTATTAAAAGTTCATTTTGAAACCTACTACACAATATTTTGATTGGGATCCATAAAGAAACACATTAACATAGATAAAGGATCCCAATTTTCAGCCACATTGATACAAAATGTGTATATGACTTTCATGCCCTAATTATCCAAGAATTTAATATACAATAAATCAAAGTATCGTGTTAACTAATAGAAACTCCAATGGTCTCTTGGCCATGTGGTAAAGGCGTTTCCGTCTAACATTAAGGTTGAAGGTTCAATCCCCTCTAAGGGGAATAGGTGGTTTAGGTATTTAGTATAGGAGTAGGAGTATTGATATTTTCCGTTAAAAAAAACCAATATAAACTAAACTATTTAATTCAACTGAATTATTTTGATCCATTTGAGCTTCTGTTAATATTTTATCCCGATTAGAATCGTCCTTTAAAATTCGTTTTTAAATTTGTTCAGTTCAGATTTTGCGACGCGATGGATAATCTGTAGCAGTGCTACGGATCGATGTCACACGACTTTCAGCAAGAACTGTCACGACCATAGCATCGCTAGAAGCCGATGGTAGCGGCGCAAAACATCCAAGCGAGTTACGATCAAAATAGGCAGATCCTGATGCTACACCCTAAGGATAGTGACATGACAATCGCTGATGATTGTAACCAATATAGAAGATCGCGTCGCGACCAACAGCCGACAGCGACACTATCGATGAACAGATTTACTGATTAAAAAATGATTTTTTACAGAATGTAATGGATCAAAACGACTCTTTACATTACAAAATCATGATCAAGTGACACTGATACCATTGTTGGAATATAATTGCATAACAATCATGAACAGCGGAAGCAAAAACAATGATTATATTCCAGCACGAATCACAAGATCATGCACCTTTTGCAACTGTAAACTAAAAGAAAAATATCAAAGATTACCTCAATGCAGATCATAAGTGTTTAAGATGATTAGACCCCAAACTATAACTCATCTAATGAAATCGTATCCAATACAGTGATCTAGCACCCATTGTAGTAGTATAATACTTTGCTTGAAGAATAAGTTACGTTTCTATGGGGTATATGAATAAAATCGACCCACAAGGGAGGGGGAAATGGGAGGACGAAATTTAGGGTTTTCTAACTGTGATGAGTATTTATAATATTTATCATCCCTATATTATCCCTTGTGGATAAGGACTATTTGATATTTAAACCGTTGACATTTACACTTAAGTCTTTTATCCAATTGCAGTTTCTAATTAATATATATTTACTTTGATATATTAATAAACTCAGTTTCTCATGTTTACTTTCAATTTTTTTGGTTAAATCATCTATTGCGTGTAACCCAAAAAAACGTTACTATACATAGTAATATTATCAACTTGTTATGACCATGAGCACATAACTAACAAAATATCAACGAATTACCAATAGACTACCAACAGATTACTGAAGAATTACCAATAGAGTACCGATTGATTTACCAATGAATTTACACTATTTTTTCGACAGGAAAACCGGCAGTTGAAAATGTTATGAAAAATATATTGAAACATGATGTTGAAATATATATATATATATATATATATATATATATATATATATATATATATATATATATATATATATATATATATATATATATATATATATATATATATATATATATATATTCATATGTGAATCTTACATGATTTATTAACATATGAATCTTACATGATATATTCATATGTGAATCTCATATAACATAGAACAAAACTCTATGGGGGCATTTCATCAAACAGTTGGAGTATATACAAGTTACGTTTTACGATTATGAAAAATTCTTCAATATATATATATATATATATATATATATATATATTCATATGTGAATCTTACATGATTTATTAACATATGAATCTTACATGATATATTCATATGTGAATCTCATATAACATAGAACAAAACTCTATGGTTATATATATATATATATATATATATATATATATATATATATATATATATATATATATATATATATATATATATCTATACTATACTATAAACCATATATAAATTACCACCCACTTATGCACAATTGTCTTAATTTTTAAGATAGTACTACTATCTAATGCACAATTTAATACAACGCGCGTTCAGGAAACACAGATGACAAGGATTGGGACAAGAATCACAGCACACGGATTGCCACCATCAAATGACCTTGGATTGCCAGCCTGTTCCCTTTACAACCATCCGATTGTTTTTTAATCTACCGGCTCCATCTCCTTTCTTCACCAACATTTGTCTATAAAATTCCTCCGTCTCTCTACAACCATAATCACTCAAGCACATGGATTCATGAAGAAATTTGTGACCGATCCAAACATAACTTTCTCTCCATCTTTTATCTGAAAAAAAAAACCTTAAATCTACGATTGCTACCAAAATCGGCACAATCCGACAATGGGTTTCTCTTTAGTCATCTACTTACTTCCGTCTCCTCTGTTACCATAAACAACACCCTCACTGCTATCACATTCTCTGCCAGTAGCATCTCTCACAACCGTCAAATTCTATGCCTGGTTCTAAGAATATATATGTATTTTTCTGATATCTTGACTTTTCAGGTTTGAAAATCTCAACCAAGCTTGAAGGGACTATGTGATGATTTTTTATGCTGAGAGACCGAGTAATAATTCTGAGTTCTGAGATTTTGTAGTTCAGTTTATGTTAGACTGAGTTTAATTGAAAATTTTGATTTAAATGTTTCTACCATGATTTTAGGGTTTTGTAGTTCTGTATATTTCATTTTTCAAAAAACGATCTATGTATACGATGGGGGATTTTGGTTGAAACGAATATACGAGTTAGATTTTGTTGTTCTTAAAACATATACGAGTTTCAAGGGTTCTCTATATCATCCGTTAAAATCCTCCCCTGAAAAAGTTCTTCCCTCTACTACTCCGACCATCGTCACACACAGCGACGATCCAATTTCACCGTCGGAAGTAAGTCTATGATCTCTCTCGCTCTCTTTCAAATCTCATTGCATAGTTTTTTTTTTCAATTCAAAGCTTTCATCAGTCCATTGAATTTTTTTCTTTGTGAAATCATTATTTGGATCTGCTTCGATTCTTTATTTTTAGTGACAATGATAATTTTCTTTGGGATTAGTTTGTAATTGTTTTGGATTTGTATGATCCAGGTAGATCTCGCTTTTGGATTTTGATTTGGATTATCCAAGGAGATGATGAAGTGTGTCTCTTGCAAAGATGAGTACGACGCTGTTGACGCCGGCAAGTGCAGAGAGTGCTACGAGGAGTCGAGCGAGACTGAGGAAGAACTGAAGTGTGATATAGAAGAAGTGAAATCAAAAGTTAACTTTCTACGCTTTTGACTATCGCTCCCACCACTACCACCCCATGCTTCGCCGACGTACTTCTGGTGGCCTTCGATGAAGATTCTGGCAAAGTTGTGGCCAATTCCGTTCCTGTTCCAGCCAATAAGGCCGTTCTGGTAAGTAATAAAATTATTCAATTTTGAAAGTTTAATTGTCCTTGACGCCTCAAATTGGAACAAGGAAATGAGAGAGTAGCTAGAGGTTGTATATGAATTAAGATTCATTTTCCAATTTCCTAATGATATACAAGGATTCTTTATAATCCAAATGGCACGTGTCATCTTTATAGTTTGGGGATCTCAATCTGATATTTCCAATTTCTTGAATAAATTAAAATCAATGTATAAAAGACATAACAACAAACACTTTTGAAGGAACTCAAACTGGAAATATGAGCTTTGAATAAATTTATGATCAATTAGTCATTTAGTTCATGCATGAATTCAGCCGATGAAATAAGCATTGTGAGCAATACAAGTTAAGTGAATGATACGCTTTCACAAGTTCATGAAGCACTATGGTCTTAAGTGAAGCGCCATTGTCATGTCTAACTTCATGAAGCAATATGGTGTTAAGTGACACTCCCTATGCTGGGACAGTTGGGGCATCTAATAAATAGCTTAATCCACATATATAAGGATATCAACATCAAATACTCCCTATGCTGGGACGATGATGCTTCTGGTAACAAGGTACTAATGTAACAAGATGTTCATCACTATTTCATTTTTTAATTTTTTAATTTCAAATTGCTTATGGTTGGCACAATAGATGATGTTTTATTTTACATGTGTTGTGAGTGTGTGTTCCTGGTGAGTGTATGTGCCGAATTATGTTTTTATCTTATGTGTGGTTGTGCAAGAATAGCCACTGTACTAAAAGGATATTCCATTGTAGGTTCTTTAACATTATTTTAGCAAACATGCTTGATAATAACTCTTTTCCATTGCAAATGTACAAGTTTTATGAACTTCTTTATTCTAAAAAATAACTTTAAATTTCAAACGTTAGATTAAACATTGAAAATACTTTTATGTTTCTGTATGTATGTTTCCGTTAGATTAAACGTTAGATTAAACATTAAAAATTTGAATAATTTGAAAATTTAAAAATTGAATAATATTAAAATTTTGAATAATTTGAAAAATCTTAAAATTTGAATGATTTTGAAAATTTTGAATAATTTAAAATTTTTTCGAAATTTGAAATTTAAAATAATTTAAAAAGTTTGAAAATTTTGGAAATTTGAATAATTTGAAAAGTTTGGAAATTTTAAAATTAAAGAATCTTAAAAGTTTGAAAAGTTGAATTATTTTGAAAAGTTAATAATTTAAAATTTTTGAAATTTGAGAATTTTCAAATTTTCAAATTTTGAATAAATTAAAAATTTTGAATAATTTGAAAAGTTTGAAAATTTTAAAATTGAATAATCTTAAAATTTTGAATAATTTGAAAATTCAGAAAAGTTTGAAAAGTCTGAAAATTTGAATAACTTAAAATTTTTGAAATTTAAAAATTTGAAAATTTTGATTAATTTGAAAATTGAATAAGTTTAAAAGTTTAAAAATTCAGAATAATTTGAAAATTTTGAAAAGTCTAAAAATTTGAATTATTTTGAAAATTTGAATAATTTAAAATATTCGAAATTTTCAAATTTTCAAATTTTCAAAATTTGAAAAGTTTGAAATTTTCATAAATTTGAATAATTTCAAAATTTTGAAAACTTTAAAATTGAATAATCATAAAAGTTTGAAAATTCTGAAAAATTTGAAATGACTGAAATTTTAATAATTTAAAATTTGGAAATTTTGAATAATTTGGAAAATTTGGAGATTTTGAATAATTCGCTATCTGATTGGAATGATTATAGTTGCCTAATGCTCTCCAATTTGGGATGGTTTCAATAAAAAAGTCGCCTATTTTAATAATTTTTTTTCTACTGACACCTCATATTGATACACAATGTGTTGAAACTTTTAGATAAATTTGTACCTTTTATCTTATTGCCACAAGTTAGTAAACTAATTTCAAAAACATGAGCTGTGATTTTTTTTCTGTATTGTGACTCCTGCAATAGGAGACTTCATCGATATGCATAAATGATGTATGCTATTAGCATGTTCTGTTTATACATTCAAATTTTTTTGGTTGGTTTTGAAAATTGCAATATATGTATAGAAAAGGAAAAGAAACTTTCGTTTGTGTTTTTTAATTGGTTGGCACAGAAAGAAAAGGAAAATAAGCTTTCATTTTGAGAAGTATTTTTATTATTAAGATTTATAGTTTGACGAAACAAATAAACTTAATAATATGAACTAATAAAATAGATCTAACAAATAATAAAAATGTTTTTGTTTTTTCTTTGAAGAGTTTGTTTTGTGTAAACCAAATAAAATTGACTTATACAAATTAAATCCAATTATAAAAAAAACATACGATACATAAATTTACCATTATTATAAAATCATTAATCGAACTTAGAAGGTCAAATGATAATCAAGTAAAGAAAAAGTTATTGATTTACCAAGATAATGAGCTTTTTATATCTTATTTGAGGATGTAAATGAGTTTTTTAGTGGACCATACTTACGGACACAAATGCGTTTTTATCGTTGAAAGTAGAATGTTATAGCTGGATACATTTTTGAAGTATAACGTCTTAAATTGGATTTGATTGAACTAGACAAATTATTAAAACAAAAAAATATTTAAAACGTAGAAAGTTTTTAAGATATCAAATATAGAAACACTAAATGATTGCTATCAAATTAATATTTTATTCTTTCACGTTTTGATTATTTTGTGATCCAAGTTTTTTCGTTTTTTTATGATTGCATTAAAATTATGTTTTGTATGTTTTATAAATATATTAGAATGTACGTTGCTATTAACTGTATTTAGACCTAAAAATATGTTTCAGGACTCCGGTGATACAATTGATTAAATTTTAACCTAAAATCCAACTATAAAATTATAGTATAAAATCCAACTATAAATTTATAGTAGCAAAAACTATTACAAAAGAATGGTAATAAAAATCAAATACGATATTATAGCAGAAAATCCAACTATAAAATTACTTAAAAAGACCGATGCATCTTGTGTTGACGTCTACAAAGAAACAATTGATTAAATTTTAACCTAAAACAATATATTTTCTTTTTTAACATACAACAACAATGTTCTTTCATGTTTAACTTAAAATAGCAAAATATTTTCCTTATAAGCCAGAATAACTTATTTTTCCTTTTAACCGAAAGTAAGTTTCCTTTTTAATCCCAATTAGCAAAATGCTTTTGTTTTATCCGAAATAGCCTGCCAAAAATAATGATTGTGTGTATGGTTGTGCAAGAGAGAGAGAGAGAAAAAAATAGAGAGAGAGAGAGGATATAATACGAAATTAATAGCTTTGGTGCTGCAGGGGTTAAAGAACTTTCATACTCCATACCCCTCCCCCCGGGAAAATATGAAACCCAAAACCTAACTCGTAGTTGTCGAAACGAAACAATATGTTACCGCCGCATTGCGCGGGTACGCAGCTAGTATATATATATATATATTCATATGTGAATCTTACATGATTTATTAACATATGAATCTTACATGATATATTCATATGTGAATCTCATATAACATAGAACAAAACTCTATGGGGGCATTTCATCAAACAGTTGGAGTATATACAAGTTACGTTTTACGATTATGAAAAATTCTTCAATAGAAATACTAAATAACAAACACAATTACGGCTGCGAACATGATATATGACATAATCATTACAACTAAGAAAAAAATACATCAATCATCAAACATATACTCATGAACTGTAAAAAATGAACACAGTAACAAAAACTAAATGGAAAAATGAAATATGAAGCAAAGATACATCAATGTACAAGATATATCACGAAAAACTGAATACATAGCAAAAAACATCGATTAATATCAGAAAGAGTTCAATAAATACTTGTTTTTTACAAAGAAAATATGTTTGTAATTCCCAGGTCCAGATGAGAACGTTGGTGAATAAAGAATTGATTGTCAAAAAGAAATTGATTGTTGAAGAAGAAAACAAAAGTATGATAAATGATTTCTAGATTTGACTAGACGTTGGATGATTTTTTAGATGTAGACGATTTCTATTTCTGATTAGAGAACTGTAAGCACGTTTAATCGAAAAATATTGAAATGACAATATTGTCATTGTATAATTTAAATATTTAAAAATAGAAATTAAAAGCTCATTTAATTAGAAGTTTGTCACCTTGTAATATTACATTAGATCAAAATAAAATTAATGGTTAAGATTCATTATCCTATTCTCAGTATTTTTTTTATATCGTTTGAACTTTTATTTATATATATATATATATATATATATATATATATATATATATATATATATATATATATATATATATATATATATATATATATATATATATATATATATATATATATATATATATATATATATATATATATATATATATATATATATATATATATATATATATATATCGAACCTTTCAAAAGCATGTTTAAAAAATAAAGTTGTTTATGTATCACACTTATTTGATAAGATAACAAGTTTAAGAAAATAATGTTGAAAACGATATTATTCAAAATGAAATGATTTACTGTATTTATGTTAAAATAAATATAAAGATATTTAATCGTTTTTTTATAATTTAAATTATATGAATCAGAAAATATTATAATCTAAAATAAAAATAAAAAAATTGGTGTGATTTTGGTTTTAATCTAATGGTTAAAACTTATATTCTACAATCGAAATATGTTGTAATGTGAAAAAAAAGTTATTTTAAAAAATTGTTCTTGAAAAGTTTTTTTTGACATTTATGATTTTTCTGAAAACATTTATAAATATAAATAGTTTTTTCTGCAAAAAGATGAAATATTAAATTTTCAAATAAAATATTAAAAGGTTAATGATTTTTATGTAAAACGATTTAGTTTTTTTTAGAAGGTGGATCTGAATCTTTGATTGAATGGGATACATTCCCCCATGGAAGCGACTAAATAAATTACCTCCAAATGGAATGTGGCGCAGCCGCTAAACCTCCTGTTTCTGAGCTGTTTGCTATGATGTGCTGGGCCTCAAGAACATATAACATGAAGTATTGTTTTTGTAAACCAATTTCAATTAAATTCTTATTGTTTTATTAAATGTTGACCATATAATCTATTCTTTGAATAAATGATGTTTGTTTATCAGATAATTTATTTTTAAGTTTACTTACAGGTAAACGATCATGATATTATTTTCTTTAAAATGAATGCTAAGTAAAATTATGCAAACTTTAAATGGAAATATTAATTACAAAATCTTAAAATAAATAATTTGACATCAATAATGTTGTATATTTCAAATATTTGATATAGAAAATTGCAAATTGATGTAATAATGAATTGAAAATATTTTATATAAATAAAAGGTAAATTCATATTTATGCAAAATATTTTATAATTCTCACGAATAATGCAACAATGTCATTTTAGATGAATCGTATAACCACATTTCATTGCATAACCAAAGTATGTTACATTAAACCGGCTAACTCATGATGACACGACACTACAACATGCTTATTTATGTAATAACGTGTCGCCATTTTTTACAATATATGAAACTCACATGATTTAGCCATTTAGGAGAATGGTAAAACAGTTATGCATAAAGTGTGAGTAGTAATTTTCCATTATCCTCGAGAGTTATCACGATATGCCTTACTTTCTTGTCTTTCGTTTGGATGCCCATGATAAAATTAAACTGAATATTCTTTTATTACTTAAGAAAGGAAAACAATTGAACAAATTCTTACGATTTCAAATGTAGGCTCTTCCACAGTCAAAGGACTTGAGTAAATCGTCCTTCATTTAATCCTTTAGCTTAATGATGTATATACACTCAAAGCTTCCTAACTAACCATAATCATTAATCCTTACCAATAAGCTAATTGATTATAATAAATAACAACTGATAAGAATAAACGATAACTACTAACTAATAATAAAATTAAACCCCCGAAAATTACAGAACCTCCTAAAGTGACATTTTCATTGTTAGCCTATTAAGGATTTTTATGTTTGGGCATTATTTAGTCCATTAGTCTTAATTTAGCCCTTTCGGCACTTTTGGTATGATTTTCTGCTTCGTTTATGTGTTCCGATTGGTATTTTCGGCTTGATTTGGTCGATTTCAAGAAGGTTATTTTTACTGTTAGTTTGTTTGCTCGATTTGGTTTTCTGATTCGCTTAGTATTCTGGGTTGCTACTATTTTCTTGAGAAGCTGCTATTCTGGGTTGGTTCTTTGATATTGAGGGTTTTAATTGTTGCTGCTATTATTGGCTTGTTTGTTCATCTGCATAAGGACGATTTGGTATATTTGCTTGACTGTTTATTGACATTATGGCTCCAAGAGATGACTCTCTTCAGTCCATTAGTACACAACTAGATGGTAAAAACTATGCGTATTGGAGTTATGTAATGAAGAATTTTTTACGGGGCAAGGCTATGTAGGGGATTGTTACAGGTCTAAAGGGAAAACCAACAGATGACAAAGCTGAAAATTTTGCTATTTTATTGGACTCTTGGGAGACTGATAATTCCAAAATTATTACATGGATTAATAATTCTGTTATCCAGTCAATTGGCACCCAATTAGCAAAGTATGACACAGCAAAAGAAGTTTGAGACCATTTGGAAAGGCTGTATACTCAATCTAATTTTGCAAAACAGTATCAGCTAGAATTTGATATCCGAGCCCTCCAACAAAACAGTCTAAGTATTCAGGATTTTTATGCTTCTATGTCTGATTTGTGGGATCAATTAGCTCTCACTGAATCTGCAGAACTAAAGGCTTTCAAGCCTTACATTGCCAGAAGGGAAGAGCAGAGATTGGTCCAGTTTTTGATGGCATTAAGGTCTGATTTTGAAGGCTTACGTGGGACAATCCTTCATCGTACTCCTCTTCCCACAGTGGATTCAGTTGTTCATGAGTTGATTGCCGAGGAAACCCGTATCAAGTCCCAATCTGACAAAGGGTCTAAGGCAGTAGCCACACCTACTGTCTTTGCTGTTCAAAACCAAACAAGACCATCTGGACAGTTTAAGCCGAAAGTTGCATTTGATGAGTGTGCATTTTGTAAAAAGAAAAATCATTGGAAGTCTCAATGTCCATTGCTGTTGGGGAAGGGAAATTATCAAAACCAAACAAGACCATCTGGACAGTTTCAGCCTCCACAGTTCAACAGGCCTTCTGGACAGTTTCAACAACGTCCATCATTTCCACCATTTCGTCCTCCACAGTTCACTGCTGCTGCTACTGTACCTTCTACAGAGAACGATTTGAATATGACACCACCATCAGCTTTGGATCCACAGGTTTTTGAGCAGTTTCGCCAGTTCATTGCTTCCAATCCTACTGCCATGTCAACATCTATGTCTCACACAGGTCTATCAGCATCTAATCCTTCAGGTATTCCTTCATCCTTATGGATATTGGATTCTGGTGCATCTCATCATATGTCACCACATTTGTCATCCTTTTCTTCGTTATCAGCTAGTCCTCATGTTTCTGTTATGTCAGCTAGTGCTACACCTATGCCAGTTGAGGGTATTGGTCCTGTTGTTACCCCCCATATCTCTCTCACTAATGTCTATTATATTCCCACACTTGCTTTGAATCTTGTTTCGGTCAGTCAGTTGTGTAAATCTGGTTATTGGGTCTTCTTTTCTGATTCTCTTTGTTGTGTACAGGACCCACAGTCTCGGAGGGTGACTGGGATCGGCCGTAAACTTGGGGAGCTTTATGTTTTGGAGCAGCTCCAAGTTTCTGATATTGCGGCCTCTAGTGTTGATTTGTCGTCTTTTCGTTTAAGTCATTCGTCTTCAAATTTTTATCTTTGGCACTCTCGTTTGGGTCATGTTTCAGCTTCACGTTTACAGTTTTTATCCTCTACTGGTGTGTTAGGTCGTTTGAACAATGTTGACATTTCTGATTGTTGTGGTTGTAAACTGGCAAAGTTCTCTGCCTTACCTTTTAATAATAGTGTCACTCGTTCGTTTGCTCCTTTTGATCTTGTGCATTCTGATGTGTGGGGTCCTTCCCCAATAACCTCCAAAGGAGGATCGCCTTATTATGTTTCGTTCATTGATGATTATACTCGTTATACATGGGTTAATCTTATGAAGCGCAGGTCAGATTTCTTTGTGATTTATAGCAATTTCAGAGCTCTTGTGAAGACCCAACACTCTGCTCTCATAAAATGCTTCCGGTGTGATTTAGGAGGGGAATATACTTCTAATGATTTTACTCAGTTACTAGCATCTGATGGGACTGTTCACCAATCATCATGTACTGATACTCCTCAACAGAATGGTATAGCAGAACGGAAACATCGACACCTTGTAGAAACGGCACGGTCTTTGTTATTATCTTCTGATGTTCCTAGTGTCTTTTGGGGAGAAGCTATCCTTACTGCTGCGTATGTGATTAATCGCATCCCTACTCGCCACAACTCCGGAATGTCTCCTTATGAAAAGTTGTATGGTCAATTACCTGATTATTCATCTTTACGGGTATTTGGGTGCACCTGCTTTGTCTTACGACCTCATGTAGAACGAAACAAGTTGTCTCCAAAGTCGGCCCTTTGTGTATTCTTGGGATATGGTATTGGTCAGAAAGGATATCGGTGTTATGACCCGGCGAGTCAGAAATTGTATGTCTCTCGACATGTTACCTTTTTGGAGCACATTCCTTACTATTCTATCCCTGTACAATCTCACAACATGACTCGGTCAGAACTTCAAAATATTGATCCTTTTACCATTGATAGTGCTGACACTACATCTAGTGCCCCAGTTGATGATGCTTCCATAGCTCCAGACAACCCTCCTGCTCCGTCTGCAACTGCTCCAATTCCTGTTGTCGCTCAAGAAAATCATTCACCACCATCTTCACCACCATCGAGACCTGTACGTACTCATAAGACTACTAAACTGCCAGATTTTGTATATTCTTCTTATTCGCCAACATTTGCATCTTTTATTGCAAATATACATCGGCTTTCTGAACCAGACTCGTACAAAGAAGCTGTTTCTGATCCTCGTTGGCAGAATGCTATGGCGGAAGAGCTTACAGCTCTTTATCAGACTCATACGTGGGATCTTGTACAGCTTCCTCATGGAAAACGTACAATTGGTTGTCGTTGGGTATATAAGATCAAAACCAAGTCTGATGGCTCAATTGAAAGATATAAGGCAAGGCTGGTTGCAAAAGGATACTCGCAGCAATATGGTATGGATTATGAGGAGACTTTTGCCCCGGTGGCAAAAATGACTACTGTCCGCACTCTGATCGCAGTTTCTTCTATTCGTCAATGGAAGATTTTCCAAATGGATGTCAAGAATGCATTCTTGAACGGTGAACTTCATGATGAAGTTTACATGTCTCCTCCTCCAGGTATTGCTCACCAACCAGGTGAAGTTTGTCGACTTCGGAAAGCCTTGTATGGTCTCAAACAAGCCCCTCGTGCTTGGTTTGAGAAATTCTCTACTGTAATTACTTCTCTCGGTTTTACTCCTAGTAATCATGATTCAGCATTATTCGTTAGATGCACGAATGCAGGTCGGATCCTCCTATCCTTGTATGTTGATGACATGATCATTACTGGTGATGATCATGATGGTATAGAATCTTTGAAGCGTGATTTGGCTTACCGCTTTGCTATGAAAGACTTGGGATTGCTACGTTATTTCTTAGGGATTGAAGTTGCACAATCTTCAAAAGGTTATCTTTTATCTCAGACAAAGTATATTTCTGACCTATTTGAACGTGCTCGACTCTCTGACAACAGGACAGTTGATACTCCCCTGGAGACTAATGCCAGGTATTCTCCAACAGACGGTGTCCCCTTGTCAGATCCAAGCTTATATCGAACTATTGTGGGAAGTCTGGTTTATCTCACTGTTACTCGACCAAACATATCTCATGCAGTTCATGTGGTTAGCCAGTTTGTTACCGCTCCTACTACTGTTCATTGGGGAGCTGTTCTTCGTATCTTGAGATATCTTCGGGGCACTCAATTCCAAACCCTTGTGTTTCCTTCCACGTCCTCACTCAACTTGTGTGCATATAGCGATGCTGATTGGGATAGCGATCCTCATGATCGAAAATCCACCACTGGTTTTTGCATCTTTCTTGGAGACTCATTGATTTCATGGAAGAGTAAGAAACAAGATGTTGTCTCTCGGTCCTCTACTGAAGCTGAGTATCGAGCTATGGCTGTCACCACTTGTGAGATTGTTTGGCTACGTTGGCTTCTTGCTGATATGGGAGTTGACGCTTCTCATCCTACTCCCTTGCACTGTGACAACAACAGTGCAATACAGATTGCCAAGAATTCGGTTTTTCATGAACGGACAAAACATATAGAAATTGATTGTCATTTCACTCGTCATCATCTTCAACTTGGGACCATCACTTTGCCGCATGTTCCATCAACCCTACAGATTGCTGATATGTTTACGAAGGCATTGTCTGGTTCTCGATTTCGTTTTTTGTGTGACAAACTCTCAATGCTTATAACTATAGCATTGTGAGTTTGAGAGGGGATGTTAGCCTATTAAGGATTTTTATGTTTGGGCATTATTTAGCCCATTAGTCTTAATTTAGCCCTTTGGCCCATTTGTATTTAAGTGTAGCTCTCTTTGTTCATTTGCTATGAACTCACATTTTACAGTCAATGAAAGCTCTCTCAAACCCTAGCCTCTCTTCTCTCTATTCTCTTTGAACTTGATCTTTGATAATTAACATTCATAACTACATAGTTCGTATTATTACACCCCTCCCAAAAAGTTGGGCTTAAGATGGAAAACTAGGTGCTGGAGCAGAATTTTGCTAAAATTACCGGTCATCTCCTTAGTTATCCATAGGTTTCCGTCTTATCCTCATCAACTACTAACAAAGTTGGAGCATTTTGATTTTCGACTGGTGCACCAGTACCCGTGTGCTATTTCATCGTATCGGAAACACAACCGAGTTTTCCCTCTTAGTTTGGACGTGTATGCCAAAATTAGTTGGAGCTGATAGCTGGAAGTTGTAGTTTTTAGTTTGTATATGAAAGTTCGGAAAAAATAGCTGGAAGCTTTTGAAATATGTAAAATTACATAAGAAGACATTTGTGTAAAAACTAAAATTGAAACATGATTGTGAATAAATTATTGTCTAAACTATGCTTTTTAAAATTCTAAAATTCTAAAAACTAAAATTGAAACATGATTGTGAATAAATTATTGTTTGAACATTTCATATCAAGACGACAATATCATTACGAGCACATTTCATATTATTAGATCATTTGTGTAAGTCTTTGTTACTTCTGAAATTAGATCATTTGTGTAAGTCTTTGTTACTTCTAAAATAAAATAAGTCGTGATCGTGATGAAAAAAAGATGCATAGACTAATAATTTTAAGGGCATTGAAGTAATTTAATTATAATTGGTAGTAGTTTTTTTGTTAAATGCTATTTCAACTAGCTTTTATATAAATAGTGTTTTGTTTAAAATAAAAGCTTTAAACTCGCGTCGCCGAATGAAACTTTTTGTTATTATTAGAGTTTTTTCCTAAAAGTTAGAAGCTAAAAGCTCTCAAAAGCTCCAAAACTCTCTGCGCAGAATACGCCATTTACATTTTTGTCTTGGTGCGCTTAAGTTGGCCACTCGAAGTAACACAAGTGTCCATCAACTCCCTCCTGATCACGAAACCTCTTTATTGACCATGTTTCATTTATCATAACCGCTAATTTCATTATGTGGGTTAAACCATCAGGTTGCACAGCCCTCACATTTGATCGCAAGTCTGGTTTTAAGCTTTTTATAAATGTTCCCTCCAAGGCTTGCTCTCAAAGTCCAACTAACTGTCCCGCCATTCTTTCAAATGAACTTACGTAATCTCGGGTGGTACCCACATAATTAATTACTAGGAATTGCTCGTATAAACTTCCTTCATACAATGGTTGGAATCGACCCAACAATTGTCTGTTTAAGCCTTCCTAAGAAAAAATTAACGACCAACTCTCACTCCTGCTAGGGTTTAGGATTCGATAAACACACAAACACAACAACTAAAGATGCTAAGAAAATAATAGATACACGAAATTAACATGGTTCACTCGATTAGGTTAATCAAACTATGTCCAATGATGAACTAAAGAGAGATGTTATTACACATGCTTATTGTATAGGATTACATTCATACATGTGAGACCTATCTATAACGAGTTAACCTAAAACGACTTCATACTGACCTACGTTGTTAACAACAAAACCGAACCATGGTCTTAAACAACATACTTTATACTAGGAGACCAACAAACCTTACATGTCTACTTTATACTAGGTGACCAACAAACCTTACATGTATGTTGTAATACAGCAGGTTTTTTTTGAACGGCAAATCTATCCTACTCCTGTTCTTAAACTACTCCTTGTTATGTTAGTGTCAGGGTTTGAACCCATGACCTCCTTGTTAGTATATCACCTTGTTAGCCAAGTGGGCTAGCCCCAACTTGTTGTAATACAGCAGGTGACCAACTATTTCTGACGAAGCCACCAACCAAGGTATGGTGGCACCGCCAATACTGCCACTAACCTGCCATCATATGGCGGGTGACTCCACCCACCCTTACATCCGTAATAAAAATGTATTTTAAATATACACTTACAAAACAAATCGAAGAGATACTTTCTAGAAGAATATGATGATATTTTAACCAAAAAGGAATAAAATCGTGACTATGTTAAAAAGCGACCCCTCGTACCGGCCACATAAATATATTTTAAATATTCGCCATCATTGTCCGGTATATATGCATGTTTTTGGATAATTTTTGCTTTCGAAGGAAAATTAAAAATTAAAATCATTTGATAACTTTATAAAAATAACGAAAATAGTTATCTTAATAGAAGTAGCTAGCTGCAACTGGAATTTCTATTTAACATGATTTTTTTCTTTTAAACATTCACATCGTAAATCCTTATATGTTGATTAAAAAATAATTTTAAATGTTAAAAATCGATTAAAAATATTTTTCATTTACGTATAGCTTGCCTTGAAATGATCTAATAATTTTTGAGGTTATTTTATTAAAAGAATGTTTACAAAGCTGATAAGAAAAAGAAAATTAAAGAAATTTACGGATCACAATTAAATTTATCAGCTTCACATAGTGAACCACAATCACACTGGACAGATAATTTTTTTATAAAAGAAAACAAATAAGATACTCTTATCGATTTATTTAGTAATGTTACACTTTTTCATTAAATTTGTACTAATATAATATGCATGATCTCATAAAAAATCATCGATTTTATTACATAAAAATAGTAACAAAGTAATATATATATATATATATATATATATATATATATATATATATATATATATATATATATATATATATATATATATATATATATATATATATATATATATATATATATATATATATATATATATATATATGCTAAATAATTTTTTTATTATATAGAATGATTATTTCTAACTTCGCTATATAAACAAAATCATAAAGAAAAACATAAGTATTGATATTTAATTATATGATTACATTAATTAATACATGAATATAGAAATGAATTAGTTAAAAGCAACATGAAAGCAGTTCATGCCTCATACTCTCATAGCAATACGTAATATCGATCTACTTTGAATTTAAATTAAATTAGGTAATAAATTATTTCATATAAAATAGTAACATATTAATTTTGGATATGTATTGTATTAGGGCGATGGAGTGGGGCTCGGGTTTTTCGGTCGTCGGGACCGGCGGTACTACCAGTTCACCACCCATTGCCTTGCGGGTTCGAGAATAATAGATAGGTGGCGGGTTGGGGCGCCGCTATTTTGGAAGTGTTTATGTATATATATATATATATATATATATATATATATATATATATATATATATATATATAACCAAAATTATTGTACCCCAACACCCTTATAAAATACATACTACTTCAAAAATCATACATTCATCATTCATTTTTTATTTCATATTCTCTTTAAATACTTTCTTATCTTTCTATATTTATAAAACTCTTTCGTTTTTCAAAATCAAATTGATTCAACCGTGAGAAATCCAAAAAATAGGTTCTTCCCAAAGAAGAAACGGCCAGGGCGAAGGCGGTTCCAATTTTCCCCCAACCCCAACGCCTTATTATACACAATATCAACAATATTCATGCCAACAAATACCGATACAACAAAAATACAATCAAAAATCCCTCTCCCGATCCCAAACCTACCTATCGGACGATTGCCACTTCCAACTAAATCTATCACAATGTTACGTCCCTAACACATCACATTTCCGTAAACCTGAAGCCAACGACGAGTCAAGCAATGAAACTCAACCCCCTTCCCAATATCAAAACAACGAATACGAAACTGAAAAAGTACCACAAATCGAACCACCACTACAAACCACATCCCAAAGAAGATGTTCTACCAAATTGTGAAAAGACGACCATGAAGTAACAAAGAAGAAGTGGCGTTGGCGAAGGCGTACGTAAATGTTTTTGAGGACGAAGAATGTATAAACCACCAACGTCACAAGTCCTTTTTGGACCACGTGTTGGATCATTTCAACACCCAATTTGGTGGGCCTGATTGCAATAGGCATCATGTGAGCTCTAAGTGGAAGGATATGCAGGGAAAATAACAAGTTCAACTGCTTTTACACCAACAAGTGCAACATGCTTGCTAGCAGGAGAGGTGGCGACGGTATTCTACAGGCGACCCATTGTGAGTACTGTAAAATCGTTCGTGGAGGTTTTGCATATATGGCGACATGGGAAATTCTAAGATACCATGCCAAATGGCTAACGATCAAGAAAATGGGTAAAAAAATCCCCCTCATTATTCTTCAAAAAGGAGCAAAACCTCCAAGTCCAACACGTACACCGCTATTTCTTCTTATACACACCATTCAATTCAGGATGTCGGTGTTAAAGACATACCTAATGACTCACTACTGTCATCATTACAACCACGACAACAGAAAGTAATAAAGTAGTTGGTACATTCTTACATTATGAAATCTAGAACATCGTCGATCAACTCAGTCAACTCGCCCAAGCTATCAACCAGGATGTGGAATACAAGCAAAACTACTAAGCTTGGAAGAAAATCATTATAGAGGAGGAGGCAAAGAATAAAGCACTAATCATGGATAAGGAGTTACATAAGCAATACATGTTAAAAAGGATTTGCTATTATTTCTTTGGCTACATGATAACTTGACTGAAGGCGAATTGAATGTGGTTCTCGCTCGCAGACGGGAATTGACAAATATTCATGGTTGGGAAAATGAATATTATTGTTTTAGTTTTTATTTATCTTTTTAAGAATTTATCTTTTTAGGATTTAAATTATCGTTTTTAGAATTTTATTTCTCTTTTGTATTTGAGCGTTTTTTTATTGAAAAATTATTTTTAGTTTTAATTTTATATACTACATTTTAAATTAGTTAATATTTTATTTTAAATGTTATTTTCTATTTTTGGTTACTTTTTAGTTTTTAATATAAAAAATGTTGATGTGACATTACGAGTTGAGCAAGTTGAGAATGATAAGTTTTATGTATTGCAAGTTGGGAAAGATAAATGTGAAAGAAAATAAAATAACTAATGTGATACTATAGATTTGAAAAGGTTATGAAATATCTATTCTTTATAAACTTCTATAAAATGATTTCATGTATATTTCTTACTGAAATTAGTTATACTCACTAGAGGTGTACAAAATATCCGGTAACATAAATATCGACAAACAATACCAAACGGTTAGTTATATCTATAACTTTCACTTTGTGTTCGTTAACCAAACTGTTCTTTTTCCAGCTTGATAATGGTTCACGTTTCTCATCACTAAAGATAAACCGAAAGGACACATCGTCTTATTTTTAGTAGGATGTTTTGGTTTAGAATTGAAAATTAAAATTAGATAATTATTTATTAGAAATGACCAATTTCATTTAAAGTATCGTTTTTAACTAACTATTGCCATTTCAACTATCCGTAACCAACTATCACCATTTTCAATTATTTGGTAACAACTCTTTGGAGAATGTCGCCTCGACGAATTTAGTACCAGGCCCTGCTCGAGCAAAAGTGTCGGTTGTTGATGTCATGAATGAGCAACAATTGACCACTGAGATTGGAAACATGTTGGGTATCAATGTTGAAGCCGATAATGAGATACTATTGGAAGTGATGGGTGAAGGCGTGAATAACGGTATACAATGAATTTTTTATCTCTAAAAGTGAGGGGCATATATGAAGACCATAAATTGAACTGGGTACGAGGATTAAGAATAGCTCATCATTCTTCTTTCCTATGTTTGCAAGAGACACAATTGGGTAGTTCCTCATCAGCAAATTTCAATATAGCTCATTGTTGGGGTAATAACAATTGTGAATTTGACATCATCGAGTCTATGGGACGATCGGGAGGTTTCCTTACCATTTGGGATTCAAATACATTTAGGAAGGTAGACTGTGTTAAAGCCAGATATTACCTTGCGGTATTTGGTTATGTTACCGGTGTAAATGAAGTGATCGCTGTTGTGAATGTATACGCTCTGCAATCTAATGTTGAAAACCAGCATCTTTGGAATGAATTAACCCAACTGAAATCTAGTCGTAATGCTTTATGGATTCTACTTGGAGATTTTAATGCAGTCCGCTGGAGAGAAGAACGTATAAACTCCCAATTCTGCCCTACCTCCGCTAACGCCTTCAATCTCTTCATTAGTAATAACATGTTACATGATCTCCGGATGGGCGGCTTTAAGTTCACTTATTACCGCCAGGTGGGTAAAAAATTGAGCAAACTCGATAGGTTTTTGATTTGTGATGGTTTCCTCAGCAAGTTTCCATGGGCGGCCGCCACTGTCCTGCCAAGGGACATATCGGACCATAATCCAATCAAACTATGCACAGTACAAATCGACTTTGGGCCAAAACCGTTTAAATTCTTCAATTCGTGGCTAAATTGCGATAGGCTTAATGAGGTAGTAATCGGGGCTTGGTCTGAATTCCAGGGCTACAGAGCTGTAGACTCCCTATTATCACACAAGCTTAAGTTTTTTAAAACAATGA